>JAVJIX010000413.1:55000-142500 GCA_036785185.1 Paratrypauchen microcephalus | reverse complement strand
GTAAATATTGTAAAATACTTTTTTTAGTGAATTTGAAAATATCGTGCAGATGAAGTTTGACCAGAGGGGGCGCCATTTGCTTCTGTCACATCGTAACGTCCTTCTTACTTTTCATTATTAATCATGATTCTATTTTTTATATTTACGCCAAATGACGCCCTGGGCTCCTCCTCCTCTGCGCCGTCATGTTCCGCATTAAAGCTTTAAGTCGCCTTGGAGGCCCACGCTTCATGTGAGAGTGCACACTTCACTGTGATTGGTTAAACCCAGCTGTCACTCACTCAGAGCCTGACAGAGGCGGACCAATAGGAGGAGAGGGTGGGTGTGTCTGTGTTTGAGCGTAGAACCATCTGCAGACTGAAGCATGGCGTAGCTCCGCCCCCTCGCCGGGCGCTCGGGGGCGTGTCTGGGGCGCTCGGTGTGTCTGCCGCATGCCTCCCTTCCTTTCACCTCAAACCACCAAATTTACTCCAAAATAACTTTCACTCACCTTTCCTGAGCCCAGTTTGAGCCAAAGCGTTCGTCACGTGTGAAAGAATAGCACAACGCCGGTTTACACCGCACGCCGCCGTGGTCCACGCCGCCGTGGTCCACGCCGCCGTGGTCCAGCGGTCAAGCGGAGACATTTACGTGCTTTCATTTTGATTTTCCTACAAACTGGTCAGGACGACTGGAGCAGATCCTCAGGTGGTTCTGTGGGATCTGCTCGTCGCCCTGAGCGCACACACACTTAGACGTTTCAAAATCACAAAAGATGACATATTTCTGTGTAAAAGAGAGCGCGGCAGACGGTCAGACCATCGGCAGACGTTTCGGACCAAACGGAGGCCAAATTTAGGATTTCCACGATTGTTTCCAAACAGCTTGAATTGGACGTAGAGGTTTGGTGTGGATTTGGTCTGATCTCCTCCGGTGGACCACGAGCTGCTCTGTGATGGTTTTGGTCTTCCTGAGTCTCCAGCTGACCCGCGGCGCCGCGTGGGAGGGGCCCACAGCGCCGCGTGGGCGGGGCCGTGGACAGTATTGTTTGAATCAGTGTTGGAGAGTTTGGAGATGTTCTTATGAAGCGTTCTTTGGAGGTGCCCACACCTTTCGTTCTTCTCGTACTGAATATGGAATGCTCGCAGTTTTGTCCAATGACCCGGATCCTTCGTGTGCTGTAATTATTGTAAATATAAAGATTAAAAAACCACTGCATGTCTATGTAGAAATCCAAGAGATTTGGCTGCCACCGTTCACCGCAGGCCACGCCTCCAGGACCAGACGCGCCGACACCAGAGACACGGTTTAACGCGGCTCAGTCTACTCGCCGCCGCCGCTCTGAAAGGCCAATCACAGCCCTGGATTCACACGCCATTAGACTTGGGTTTATCCAAAACGTTTGACAAATGCACTTTGAGTTTGAACATAAATGTTATAATAATAATAATAATATATCAAATAATATAAACGTGTATGTACAACTGTACAAATGTTTCTATTTGTGTCTTTATTGTTTTTGCACATTTTTATTTTTGTACGTTCGTATCTTAGACTTTAAACGTTTAAACGTGGTGATCGGTGAATCCTGCGCTCTGATTGGCCCATTCCCCGGCGCAGACCCGTCCATCATCAGCCCCAGTCGCAGAGGCTCCGCCCACGGCGCCTCTGAGGAAAGTGCTTCCCTCCATTTTGTAAAAACTAAAATATTCCAGCCGCTCCAGGCGTCGCCGTGGCGCTGCGGCGTCAGGGCGGAGCCAGGAGCACCAGCTTCACCGCGTTTCTACGGCTCGTTTCTCCGACGCACACCTGACCCGCCGGCACCCGCCGGCACCCGCCAGCACCCGCCAGCACCCGCCAGCACCCGCCTAAACGCTCACGGGAGCAAAGCGACCGCTTTACGCTCATTTTGTCTCGTTTAAAAACAAACAAAATTTTTAAAATCTAAAAGTTCAAAACTTTGACCCTTACACCGGCGCGGTGTGAATAAGGCCCCGCCCCTCTCGCCTCACAGGCCAATCAAAACGCAGCGTGCAATATCCCGAGACACAAGGGCTTTACCGAGTGCAGGGGCGGAGCCTCCAGACCGCGACCTGAAAAGAACAAACAAAAGTTGAATTTAAGGATTCGAATCGTCCGATTCTTCCACAGATGAAACCGTTTTCAGAAATGTGACAGACGAGTCGTCAAAACGGCGTCCGACGGCAGACGGGACCGTCACGGTTCCATCTGAACATTTAGACTACATCTTTATGGACTTTACGAGACGTTTGGTGAGCTTTGGCCCTGGGTGTGCGGCAGGTGTGCGGCAGGTGAGGTCCTGGAGGCGGAGCTTGTGAATTTCAGGTGAACTTTTGGCGGCAAATGCAACTTGTGTCCCGTTTCTTTTGTGTGTGTATGTGTGCGTAGCGTAATGTTAAAAGCCCAGAATCGTACTGCTGTCGTTTAGTTCCTGTGACGTGCCAGTATTCCCCGTCCCCACCGCCATCGCCACGACGACGCCCACACCAGGACACGCCTCCTCCTGCATCTGACCCCAGTTCAGGTCAATGAGCTGAGGAACCTTCTGCATTTGACCCAGTCCAATGTGTTCCACTGGGTTCTGTTCATTTGACAAAAACACACTCAAGTTTTGTTCATTGTATTAAAATAAGAGCTGAGCCTTAAAGCAGAACAGGTCCACACAGGGACCCTTAGGGCGGACCTGTTCCGCACAGGGACCCTTAAGGCGGACCTGTTCCGCACAGGGACCCTTAAGGCGGACCTGTTCCGCACAGGGACCCTTAAGGCGGACCTGTTCCGCACAGGGACCCTTAAGGCGGACCTGTTCCGCACAGGGACCCTTAAGGCGGACCTGTTCCGCACAGGGACCCTTAAGGCGGACCTGTTCTACGTTAGATTTGTTTTTGGAGTTGTATTTGGAGTGATTCATGTTTGAGGACTTGTTTTCAGCTCCACTACAGAAGATCATTTGTTCCATAAATTTTGAATTTTAAACACAGGTGAATTTCTCACTTTGAATTTTGTAACTCCTCAAAACATGCTTGAATTATTTTTACTCTGAATTTGAGTTGCTGAAATTTTAAATATTTAAAATTCAACATAAAAAAAAAATCCTTTTAAATATTCAGCACAAATATTTTTAAGTTCTCAAATTCATAGTGTAAAATTCAGAGTAAAATTCACACCAAAGATCCAAGAGGCCAAGGCAGAATCAATCGATCCTGTGTGATCCGATCTTTAGTAACAAACAGGAAATGGTGCAGTGAAGCGATCTGATTGGTCAGAATTCACCTCTTTGATTGGTTAAGTGTAAACCCCGCCCACAGATGAGAACCATGAGGAAACAGCCTCAGGATCGATTGCTTCTGCCTTGGCGTCTTGGATCTTTGGTGTGAATTTTACACTCGGAATTTTGACTGCTGAATTTGAGTTTTTTTTTTTCATTTTATTTTTTTATATTGAATTTTAAACACTTTGAAAATGTAAACTTATAATTTCAGCAATTAAAATTCAGAATCAAAATGACTGAAACATGCTTTTTCAGAGTTAAAAAAGGAGAAATTCAGCTGTGTTTAAAATGTCTTTTCTGAATCTTGTGATTTGAGGTTCAGGTTTGACCCGGTCACATGTGGGCGGTCCCTCGGCGTTTGGGCTTCGGTCTTGGCGGTGTTGACCTTGATACCCCCCTGACCCCGACCCGTCCCCTCCTTCTTCTTCATGGATCTTTAAGATGACAACTCTATGCAGATGCTGTCTTTTATAAGTGTGTCAGACGTTTTAATTTAAATAAAAACCACAAAAAAGAACAAAAAAAGACCAGAGAACCAAACCCTGACAGACGAAAACATGAATAAAGACGATCGTTCAGTGTCACCGGCGTCCGAGTCGTCTGTGTGTGCCTGATACCCCCCAAACCCCTCTACTGCCCCTGATACCCCCCAAACCTCTCTACTGCCCCTGATACCCCCCAGACCCCTCTACTGCCCCTTATACCCCCCAAACCCCTCTACTGCCCCTGATACCCCCCAAACCTCTCTACTGCCCCTGATACCCCCCAAACCCCTCTACTGCCCCTGATACCCCCCAAACCTCTCTACTGCCCCTGATACCCCCCAAACCTCTCTACTGCCCCTGATACCCCCCAAACCCCTCTACTGCCCCTGATACCCCCAGACCCCTCTACTGCCCCTGATACCCCCCAAACCTCTCTACTGCCCCTGATACCCCCCAAACCCCTCTACTGCCCCTGATACCCCCCAGACCCCTCTACTGCCCCCCAAACCCCTCTACTGCCCCTGATACCCCCAAACCCCTCTACTGCCCCTGATACCCCCAAACCCCTCTACTGCCCCCCCAAACCCCTCTACTGCCCCCCAAACCCCTCTACTGCCCCTGATACCCCCAAACCCCTCTACTGCCCCCCAGACCCCTCTACTGCCCCTGATACCCCCCAAACCCCTCTACTGCCCCCCAGACCCCTCTACTGCCCCTGATACCCCCCAAACCTCTCTACTGCCCCTGATACCCCCCAAACCACTCTACTGCCCCTGATACCCCCCAAACCCCTCTACTGCCCCTGATACCCCCCAGACCCCTCTACTGCCCCTGATACCCCCCAAACCTCTCTACTGCCCCTGATACCCCCCAAACCCCTCTACTGCCCCTGATACCCCCCAGACCCCTCTACTGCCCCTGATACCCCCAAACCCCTCTACTGCCCCTGATACCCCCAAACCCCTCTACTGCCCCCCCAGACCCCTCTACTGCCCCTGATACCCCCAAACCCCTCTACTGCCCCCCCAAACCCCTCTACTGCCCCTGATACCCCAAAACCCCTCTACTGCCCCCCAGACCCCTCTACTGCCCCCCAGACCCCTCTACTGCCCCTGATACCCCCAAACCCCTCTACTGCCCCCCCAGACCCCTCTACTGCCCCCCAAACCCCTCTCCTGCCCCCCCAGACCCCTCTACTGCCCCCCAAACCCCTCTACTGCCCCTGATACCCCCAAACCCCTCTACTGCCCCCCCAGACCCCTCTACTGCCCCCCAAACCCCTCTACTGCCCCCCAGACCCCTCTACTGCCCCCCAAACCCCTCTACTGCCCCTGATACCCCCAAACCCCTCTACTGCCCCCCAAACCCCTCTACTGCCCCCCAGACCCCTCTACTGCCCCCCAGACCCCTCTACTGCCCCCCAAACCCCTCTACTGCCCCTGATACCCCCAAACCCCTCTACTGCCCCCCCAGACCCCTCTACTGCCCCCAAACCCCTCTACTGCCCCCCAAACCCCTCTACTGCCCCCCAGACCCCTCTACTGCCCCCCAAACCCCTCTACTGCCCCTGATACCCCCAAACCCCTCTACTGCCCCCAAACCCCTCAACTGCCCCTGATACCCCCAAACCCCTCTACTGCCCCCCAAACCCCTCTACTGCCCCCCCAGACCCCTCTACTGCCCCCCAAACCCCTCTACTGCCCCCCAAACCCCTCAACTGCCCCTGATACCCCCCAAACCCCTCTACTGCCCCCCCAAGCCCCTCTACTGCCCCCCCAGACCCCTCTACTGCCCCCCAGACCCCTCTACTGCCCCCCAAACCCCTCTACTGCCCCCCAAACCCCTCTACTGCCCCCCAAACCCCTCTACTGCCCCCCAAACCCCTCTACTGCCCCCCAAACCCCTCTACTGCCCCCCAAACCCCTCTACTGCCCCCCAAACCCCTCTACTGCCCCCCAGACCCCTCTACTGCCCCTGATACCCCCCAAACCCCTCTATTGCCCCCCAAACCCCTCTACTGCCCCCCCAAACCCCTCTACTGCCCCCCAAACCCCTCTACTGCCCCCCAAACCCCTCTACTGCCCCTGATACCCCCAAACCCCTCTACTGCCCCTGATACCCCCCAAACCCCTCTACTGCCCCCCCAAACCCCTCTACTGCCCCCCAAACCCCTCTACTGCCCCCCCAAACCTCTCTACTGCCCCTGATACCCCCCAAACCCCTCTACTGCCCCTGATACCCCTCCACCTCCTCCTGTGTGCCTGATACACACACCCACTTTGCTGTGCACTTCCTGAGGTGTTCCTCCTGAGGTGTTCCTCCTGAGGTGTTCCTGAGGTGTTCCTCCTGAGGTGTTCCTCCTGAGGTGTTCCTCCTGAGGTGTTCCTCCTGAGGTGTTCCTCCTGAGGTGTTCCTGAGGTGTTCCTCCTGAGGTGGTCCTCCTGAGGTGTTCCTCCTGAGGTGTTCCTGAGGTGTTCCTGAGGTGTTCCTCCTGAGGTGTTCCTGAGGTGTTCCTCCTGAGGTGTTCCTCCTGAGGTGTTCCTGAGGTGTTCCTCCTGAGGTGTTCCTGAGGTGTTCCTCCTGAGGTGTTCCTCCTGAGGTGTTCCTCCTGAGGTGTTCCTGAGGTGTTCCTCCTGAGGTGTTCCTGAGGTGTTCCTCCTGAGGTGTTCCTGAGGTGTTCCTCCTGAGGTGTTCCTGAGGTGTTCCTCCTGAGGTGTTCCTCCTGAGGTGTTTCTGAGGTGTTCCTCCTGAGGTGTTCCTGAGGTGTTCCTCCTGAGGTGTTCCTCCTGAGGTGTTCCTCCTGAGGTGTTCCTCCTGAGGTGTTCCTGAGGTGTTCCTCCTGAGGTGTTTCTGAGGTGTTCCTCCTGAGGTGTTCCTCCTGAGGTGTTCCTCCAGAGGTGTTCCTCCAGAGGTGTTCCTCCTGAGGTGTTCCTCCTGAGGTGTTCCTGAGGTGTTCCTGAGGTGTTCCTCCTGAGGTGTTCCTCCTGAGGTGTTCCTCCTGAGGTGTTCCTGAGGTGTTCCTCCTGAGGTGTTCCTCCTGAGGTGTTTCTGAGGTGTTCCTCCTGAGGTGTTCCTGAGGTGTTCCTCCTGAGGTGTTCCTCCTGAGGTGTTCCTGAGGTGTTCCTGAGGTGTTCCTCCTGAGGTGTTCCTCCTGAGGTGTTTCTGAGGTGTTCCTCCTGAGGTGTTCCTGAGGTGTTCCTCCTGAGGTGTTCCTCCTGAGGTGTTCCTCCTGAGGTGTTCCTCCTGAGGTGTTCCTCCAGAGGTGTTCCTCCAGAGGTGTTCCTCCTGAGGTGTTCCTCCTGAGGTGTTCCAGAGGTGTTCCTCCTGAGGTGTTCCTCCTGAGGTGTTCCTCCTGAGGTGTTCCTGAGGTGTTCCTCCTGAGGTGTTCCTCCTGAGGTGTTCCTCCTGAGGTGTTCCTGAGGTGTTCCTCCTGAGGTGTTCCTCCTGAGGTGTTCCTGAGGTGTTCCTGAGGTGTTCCTCCTGAGGTGTTCCTCCTGAGGTGTTCCTCCAGAGGTGTTCCTCCTGAGGTGTTCCTCCTGAGGTGTTCCTCCAGAGGTGTTCCTCCTGAGGTGTTCCTCCTGAGGTGTTCCAGAGGTGTTCCTCCTGAGGTGTTCCTCCTGAGGTGTTCCTGAGGTGTTCCTGAGGTGTTCCTCCTGAGGTGTTCCAGAGGTGTTCCTCCTGAGGTGTTCCTCCTGAGGTGTTTCTGAGGTGTTCCTCCTGAGGTGTTCCTCCTGAGGTGTTCCTGAGGTGTTCCTCCTGAGGTGGTCCTCCTGAGGTGTTCCTCCAGAGGTGTTCCTCCTGAGGTGTTCCTCCTGAGGTGTTCCTCCTGAGGTGTTCCTGAGGTGTTCCTCCTGAGGTGTTTCTGAGGTGTTCCTCCTGAGGTGTTCCTGAGGTGTTCCTCCTGAGGTGTTCCTCCTGAGGTGTTCCTGAGGTGTTCCTGAGGTGTTCCTCCTGAGGTGTTCCTCCTGAGGTGTTCCTCCAGAGGTGTTCCTCCTGAGGTGTTCCTGAGGTGTTCCTCCTGAGGTGTTCCTCCTGAGGTGTTCCTGAGGTGTTCCTGAGGTGTTCCTCCTGAGGTGTTCCTCCTGAGGTGTTCCTCCTGAGGTGTTCCAGAGGTGTTCCTCCTGAGGTGTTCCTCCTGAGGTGTTCCAGAGGTGTTCCTCCTGAGGTGTTCCTCCTGAGGTGTTCCTCCTGAGGTGTTCCTGAGGTGTTCCTCCTGAGGTGTTCCTCCTGAGGTGTTCCAGAGGTGTTCCTCCTGAGGTGTTCCTCCTGAGGTGTTCCTCCTGAGGTGTTCCTCCTGAGGTGTTCCTGAGGTGTTCCTGAGGTGTTCCTCCTGAGGTGTTCCTCCTGAGGTGTTCCTCCAGAGGTGTTCCTCCAGAGGTGTTCCTCCTGAGGTGTTCCTCCTGAGGTGTTCCTGAGGTGTTCCTGAGGTGCTCCTCCTGAGGTGTTCCTGAGGTGTTCCTCCTGAGGTGTTCCTGAGGTGTTCCTCCTGAGGTGTTCCTCCTGAGGTGTTCCTCCTGAGGTGTTCCTGAGGTGTTCCTCCAAAGGTGTTCCTCCTGAGGTGTTTCTGAGGTGTTCCTCCTGAGGTGTTCCTGAGGTGTTCCTCCTGAGGTGTTCCTCCTGAGGTGTTCCTCCTGAGGTGTTCCTGAGGTGTTCCTCCAAAGGTGTTCCTCCTGAGGTGTTTCTGAGGTGTTCCTCCTGAGGTGTTCCTCCTGAGGTGTTCCTGAGGTGTTCCTCCTGAGGTGTTCCTCCTGAGGTGTTCCTCCTGAGGTGTTCCTGAGGTGTTCCTCCTGAGGTGTTCCTCCTGAGGTGCTCCTCCTGAGGTGTTCCTCCTGAGGTGTTCCTCCTGAGGTGTTCCTGAGGTGTTCCTCCTGAGGTGTTCCTCCTGAGGTGTTCCTCCTGAGGTGTTCCTGAGGTGTTCCTCCTGAGGTGTTCCTCCTGAGGTGCTCCTCCTGAGGTGTTCCTCCTGAGGTGTTCCTCCTGAGGTGTTCCTCCTGAGGTGTTCCTGAGGTGTTCCTCCTGAGGTGTTCCTCCTGAGGTGTTCCTGAGGTGTTCCTCCAAAGGTGTTCCTCCTGAGGTGTTCCTGAGGTGTTCCTCCTGAGGTGTTCCTCCTGAGGTGTTCCTCCTGAGGTGTTCCTCCTGAGGTGTTCCTCCTGAGGTGTTCCTCCTGAGGTGTTCCTGAGGTGTTCCTCCTGAGGTGTTCCTCCTGAGGTGTTCCTCCTGAGGTGCTCCTCCTGAGGTGTCCCTGAGCAGGTCGAGGTGCTCTGCTCTGATTGGCTGCCTCTGACACCTGTGCACTTTAAAAACACAGAGGAACAGGACGAGGTTCAAAAAAGTGAAAAAAGAAAAATGAAATAAACGGTTTTAGTTTGTGATCCAGAACCAGAACTAAACCAGGACTAAACCAGGACTGAACCAGGACTAAACCAGGACTGAACCAGGACTGAACCAGGACTGAACCAGGACTGAACCAGGACTAAACCAGGACTGAACCAGGTCTAAACCAGGACTAAACCAGGACTAAACCAGGACTAAACCAGGACTAAACCAGGACTGAACCAGGACTAAACCAGGACTGAACCAGGACTGAACCAGGTCTAAACCAGGACTAAACCAGGACTAAACCAGGACTGAACCAGGACTGAACCAGGACTAAACCAGGTCTAAACCAGGACTAAACCAGGACTAAACCAGGTCTAAACCAGGACTGAACCAGCACTAAACCAGGACTGAACCAGGACTGAACCAGGACTGAACCAGGACTAAACCAGGTCTAAACCAGGACTAAACCAGGACTAAACCAGGTCTAAACCAGGACTGAACCAGGACTAAACCAGGACTGAACCAGGACTGAACCAGGACTGAACCAGGACTGAACCAGGTCTAAACCAGGACTAAACCAGGACTAAACCAGGACTGAACCAGGACTAAACCAGGTCTAAACCAGGACTAAACCAGGACTAAACCAGGTCTAAACCAGGACTGAACCAGCACTAAACCAGGACTAAACCAGGTCTAAACCAGGACTAAACCAGGACTGAACCAGGACTAAACCAGGTCTAAACCAGGTCTAAACCAGGACGAACCGGGACTAAACCAGGACTAAACCAGGTCTAAACCAGGACTGAACCAGGACTAAACCAGGTCTAAACCAGGACTGAACCAGCACTAAACCAGGACTAAACCAGGTCTAAACCAGGACGAACCGGGACTAAACCAGGACTAAACCAGGTCTAAACCAGGACTAAACCAGGACTAAACCAGGTCTAAACCAGGACTGAACCAGCACTAAACCAGGACTAAACCAGGTCTAAACCAGGACTAAACCAGGACTAAACCAAGACTAAACCAGGACTGAACCAGGTCTAAACCAGGTCTAAACCAGGACGAACCGGGACTAAACCAGGACTAAACCAGGTCTAAACCAGGACTAAACCAGGACTAAACCAGGTCTAAACCAGGTCTAAACCAGGACGAACCGGGACTAAACCAGGACTAAACCAGGTCTAAACCAGGACTAAACCAGGACTAAACCAGGTCTAAACCAGGACTGAACCAGCACTAAACCAGGACTAAACCAGGTCTAAACCAGGACTAAACCAGGACTAAACCAAGACTAAACCAGGACTGAACCAGGTCTAAACCAGGTCTAAACCAGGTCTAAACCAGGACTAAACCAGGTCTAAACCAGGTCTAAACCAGAACTAAACCAGGTCTAAACCAGAACTAAACCAGGTCTAAACCAGAACTAAACCTCCGACTGTCACTGCCCCCTGCTGGACTGAACTGGTGATGTCACGCTGAAGGTGTAAACACAGAAGACTGCCACAAGAGGGAGCCAAAACACATGATCAAAACCCAGGTCTAAACCAGGACTAAACCAGGACTAAACCAGGACTGAACCAGGACTAAACCAGGACTGAACCAGGACTAAACCAGGACTAAACCAGGTCTAAACCAGGTCTAAACCAGGTCTAAACCAGGACGAACCGGGACTAAACCAGGACTAAACCAGGTCTAAACCAGGACTAAACCAGGACTAAACCAGGTCTAAACCAGGACTGAACCAGCACTAAACCAGGACTAAACCAGGTCTAAACCAGGACTAAACCAGGACTAAACCAAGACTAAACCAGGACTGAACCAGGTCTAAACCAGGTCTAAACCAGGTCTAAACCAGGACTAAACCAGGTCTAAACCAGGTCTAAACCAGAACTAAACCAGGTCTAAACCAGAACTAAACCAGGTCTAAACCAGAACTAAACCTCCGACTGTCACTGCCCCCTGCTGGACTGAACTGGTGATGTCACGCTGAAGGTGTAAACACAGAAGACCGCCACAAGAGGGAGCCAAAACACATGATCAAAACCCAGGTCTAAACCAGGACTAAACCAGGACTAAACCAGGACTGAACCAGGACTAAACCAGGACTGAACCAGGACTAAACCAGGACTAAACCAGGTCTAAACCAGGTCTAAACCAGGTCTAAATCTGGACTGCCTCTGTGATTAAACTGCTCTATGTTGAACATGTTGAATCTGGGTCTTGTCCAAGTGTTAAAGAACAACCACTGAGAAACAACTGTGTCCTGAAGAAGTAACCTCAGATATGGATCCTTACCGGTCTCACCATGAATCTGTGATCAAAATCACTCAGTGGTTTTGTTGGACAGAATGTGAAGTTTTGTCATCAGAATAAACTGAAATCATGATTTCCTTTCAATAGTGACGCGTTCACACACAGAAAACTAAAACAGCATCTGAATCCACTGCACATTTATTATACGTATCATCTGATGCACATTACACTTTACAGTGAAGAGAGATGAAGTGGCAGCAGAAACCTTTTTTTGTTTGTTTTTTGTTTTAATTCACAGATCAAGCCAATGGCAAAAATATAACCTGCATACAAACATGTAGCAAACATGTTCTATGACAGAATCATTGTTTGGTCATGTCACAAAACGTATTCAGAATGTAGAACCTTATAATCTTATCAGAAGATAAAGTGTCCAGGTGTTGGCTTGTGGCTGTGGCATCACTACGGACTCTGAGGTTTACGTGTGGCACAGACAGAGGGACGGGTAAGTGAGCAAAGAGCATCATTCCAATTTTTTTCATTACTCCAACAGATTTCCCCACAGTGTTCATTTCCGCTTACATTGTTTGGTTCTCCAGTATTCCACATCTTAAACACCACTGGACAACCATCAGACCACATCCACGCTCCTTCTTTGTGGCAGTCACTGAGTCCAATCCAAGTTGGTCCCAGATTGCGATCAAAATTCTGGATCAGAGTCTTCACAAAGTTGTGTTCTTCCAGGCTGTGGATGGACACCAGGTTGGCGCCCTGAGACACACAGAAGATCTCTGCATCGGCCCAGGTCGTATGAGTGGAGACATACTTGTAACAGCGACCGCTGAAGCTGAACCAGGACGTGGGACAGTCCCCCTGCACCAGCTGCACTTTCCTGAACCCAGGCATAGACGTACCCAGGGACAAACCCAGGGACAAACCCAGGAGCAGCAGGGAGAAGATGGACAACTGCATGGTCTTCATCTCAAAGGCAGAATGATGATCCCAAACTGTGAGAGGGGTTTTATAAGCCGTGTTTGCAGTAGACTTTGACCTCATTTATCAACTCCAATCATCAAAGGTTAGAAACACTTAAGCAACATTGAGCAAACTGTTTTTATTCCAGTAAATGAAGTGTGTTTGTGTATTTTACAGTGTTGACAGAGCTGTAGAACTGGCAGATTACAGAGGCCTGGTGGAACAGCCAAAGCGTACACCAGGCTCAGACTATTTTCGATCTCAGCCTTTTGGCCGATAGTCCTCCTCCACATCCTCCGTGAACAGACGGTGTAGACTGTCAGCCTCATTTCTGTCAGTCTTTTCCAGAGCAGCTGTGGCTGCAACAGTATTTGAGTGAAGTGAGTGAATAACGCTGTAAATCGCCTTGGGAGTGTTGAAATCCAATGGTTCAGCCTGGAGAAGGTCCCCGTCCTGTGGAAGACCTCCTGTGTGGTCCCGGTTCCCAAAACAACAAACGCCAGGGAACCGGCCCACTACAGACCAGTCGCCTTGACCTCCCACCTCATGAAGACCATGGAGAGGGTGATCCTCAGCCACCTCCGCTCTGTGGTGAGCCCCACCCTGGACCCGCTGCAGTTTGCCTACAAGCCAAACGTAGGAGTAGAGGACGCCATCATCATGCCGCTCACCCACCTAGAGACCGCCGGGAGTGCTGTGAGAGTCATGTTCTTTGACTTCTCCAGCGCCTTCAACACCATCAGGCCGGCGCTGCTGCGGGGGAAGCTAGAGGATGCGGGAGTTGATGGACATCTCGCTGCCTGGACCATCGACTACCTCACTGACCGTCCACAGTACGTGCGGCTGCGCGGCTGTGAGTCAGAGGTGGTAGTCTGCAGCACTGGGGCCCCCCAGGGAACTGTCCTCTCACCCTTCCTCTTCACCATCTACACCTCGGACTTCACATACAACACGGACAGCTGCCATCTCCAGAAGTTCTGACGACTCGGCCATTGTGGGCTGTGTGTCTGAGGGGAACGAGCTGGAGTACCGCTCGGTCATCAGTGACTTTGTGGACTGGTGTGGGCGCAACCACCTGAGCCTGAACACCAGTAAGACAAAGGAGCTGGTGATGGACTTCAGGAGGAGACCACTACCTCACTCACCGGTGAACATCCAGGGGCAGGACATAGAGACTGTGGACAGTTTCAAGTACCTGGGTGTTCACCTCAACAATAAACTGGACTGGTCCCACAACACCGACGCCCTGTACAAGAAGGGCCAAAGTCGCCTCCACCTCCTGAGGAGACTGAGGTCCTTTGGAGTGTGCAGGCCTCTGCTCAAGACTTTTTATGACTCTGTGGTGGCCTCTGCTCTCCTCTACGCTGTCGTCTGCTGGGCCCCGAGCAGCACAGAACGGGACAGGAAGAGACTTAATAAGCTGGTCAGGAGGGCCAGCTCTGTCCTGGGCTGTCCTCTGGACTCTGTAGAGGAGGTGGCTGAGAGGAGGTGCTGGACAAACACCTCTCACCCTCTGGACTGTAGAGGAGCTGAGCAGCTCCTTCAGCAGCCGACTGAGGCACCCCCAGTGCAAGAAGGAGCGCTACTGCAGATCCTTCATCCCCACCTCCATCAGACTGTATAATTCTAACATATAGGCCAGACATGCAATATCCTCCTTTTCATGTTGATGCTTGTTGTTACTATTATCATTATTACTATTTTCTATTATTATTATTATTACGTATTACTACAGTGGTACCTCACCTTACGAATGACCCAACAAACGAAAATTCCAAGTTACGAAATGCAAAATCTCAAAAATTCAAATAATGCGCGCTCAGCCACACACATTATACGCTTTTCTCAGACTGGATTTAAACTTTTCTCACATTTGTCTCTCGTTTAAACACTCAAACTTTCATAGATTTTCAACAAAATTATTAATAGTGAAGTGTGGGGGGGGGAGGGGGGAGAAGACTGCGCTCTGACACGCTCTGACCCGGCGCGGAGCTGACAGCAGGTCTAGACCAAGGTCTAAACCAGGACTGGACCAGGACTAAACCTGGACTAGACCAGGTGGATTAAAGCGCCGCGCGTGGCTCTATTTCCTGGTTTCGTTTCGAGTCACAGCTGAGGCGAGCCGCTGCTCCAGACCTGCTCTAGACCTGCTCTAGACCTGCTCTAGACCTGCCCGCGTAAGGTGCTCACAGAGCGGCCTGGATAGAACCGTGAGGTCGGCCTCTTCAAGACCTCCAGGCCGGTGACCGGGACAATCCCCGGACCGATGCCCGCTTAGGGAGCTCTTAAGGCGGGCTGGCAGTGTCCCCCTGGGTCCCTGGATGTCTGGGGCTCCGCGCCTGGAGGGGCCCTGGAGAGCAGGTCTAGACCGCGGCTCTTGCAGCAGCTCGCCTCAGCTGTGACTCGAAACAAAACCAGGAAATAGAGCCACGCGCGGCGCTTTAATCCACCTGGTCTAGTCCTGGTTTAGTCCCTGGTTTAGTCCTGGTTTAGTCCTGGTTTAGACCTGGTTTAGTCCCTGGTTTAGTCCCTGGTTTAGTCCTGGTTTAGACCTGGTTTAGACCTGGTTTAGACCTGGTTTAGACCCTGGTTTAGTCCCTGGTTTAGTCCTGGTTTAGACCTGGTTTAGACCTGGTTTAGACCCTGGTTTAGTCCCTGGTTTAGACTTGGTTTAGTCCTGGTTTAGTCCTGGTTTAGACCTGGTTTAGACCCTGGTTTAGTCCCTGGTTTAGTCCTGGTTTAGACCTGGTTTAGACCTGGTTTAGACCTGGTTTAGTCCCTGGTTTAGTCCCTGGTTTAGTCCTGGTTTAGACCTGGTTTAGACCTGGTTTAGACCCTGGTTTAGTCCCTGGTTTAGTCCTGGTTTAGACCTGGTTTAGTCCTGGTTTAGACCTGGTTTAGTCCTGGTTTAGACCTGGTTTAGTCCCTGGTTTAGTCCCTGGTTTAGTCCTGGTTTAGACCTGGTTTAGTCCCTGGTTTAGTCCCTGGTTTAGTCCCTGGTTTAGTCCTGGTTTAGTCCTGGTTTAGTCCCTGGTTTAGTCCCTGGTTTAGTCCCTGGTTTAGACCTGGTTTAGTCCCTGGTTTAGTCCTGGTTTAGACCTGGTTTAGTCCTGGTTTAGACCTGGTTTAGACCTGGTTTAGTCCTGGTTTAGTCCCTGGTTTAGTCCTGGTTTAGACCTGGTTTAGTCCCTGGTTTAGTCCCTGGTTTAGTCCCTGGTTTAGTCCTGGTTTAGACCTGGTTTAGACCTGGTTTAGTCCCTGGTTTAGTCCTGGTTTAGTCCTGGTTTAGACCTGGTTTAGTCCCTGGTTTAGTCCTGGTTTAGACCTGGTTTAGACCTGGTTTAGACCTGGTTTAGACCTGGTTTAGTCCCTGGTTTAGTCCCTGGTTTAGTCCTGGTTTAGACCTGGTTTAGACCTGGTTTAGACCCTGGTTTAGTCCCTGGTTTAGTCCTGGTTTAGACCTGGTTTAGACCTGGTTTAGACCCTGGTTTAGACTTGGTTTAGTCCTGGTTTAGTCCTGGTTTAGACCTGGTTTAGACCCTGGTTTAGTCCCTGGTTTAGTCCTGGTTTAGACCTGGTTTAGACCTGGTTTAGACCTGGTTTAGTCCCTGGTTTAGTCCCTGGTTTAGTCCTGGTTTAGACCTGGTTTAGACCTGGTTTAGACCCTGGTTTAGTCCCTGGTTTAGTCCTGGTTTAGACCTGGTTTAGTCCTGGTTTAGACCTGGTTTAGTCCTGGTTTAGACCTGGTTTAGTCCCTGGTTTAGTCCCTGGTTTAGTCCTGGTTTAGACCTGGTTTAGTCCCTGGTTTAGTCCCTGGTTTAGTCCCTGGTTTAGTCCTGGTTTAGTCCTGGTTTAGTCCTGGTTTAGACCTGGTTTAGTCCCTGGTTTAGTCCCTGGTTTAGACCTGGTTTAGTCCCTGGTTTAGTCCTGGTTTAGACCTGGTTTAGTCCTGGTTTAGTCCTGGTTTAGACCTGGTTTAGACCTGGTTTAGTCCTGGTTTAGTCCCTGGTTTAGTCCTGGTTTAGACCTGGTTTAGTCCCTGGTTTAGTCCCTGGTTTAGTCCCTGGTTTAGACCTGGTTTAGTCCCTGGTTTAGTCCTGGTTTAGTCCTGGTTTAGACCTGGTTTAGTCCCTGGTTTAGTCCTGGTTTAGACCTGGTTTAGACCTGGTTTAGACCTGGTTTAGACCTGGTTTAGACCTGGTTTAGTCCCTGGTTTAGTCCCTGGTTTAGTCCTGGTTTAGACCTGGTTTAGACCTGGTTTAGACCCTGGTTTAGTCCCTGGTTTAGTCCTGGTTTAGACCTGGTTTAGACCTGGTTTAGACCCTGGTTTAGTCCCTGGTTTAGACTTGGTTTAGTCCTGGTTTAGTCCTGGTTTAGACCTGGTTTAGACCCTGGTTTAGTCCCTGGTTTAGTCCTGGTTTAGACCTGGTTTAGACCTGGTTTAGACCTGGTTTAGACCTGGTTTAGTCCCTGGTTTAGTCCTGGTTTAGACCTGGTTTAGACCTGGTTTAGACCCTGGTTTAGTCCCTGGTTTAGTCCTGGTTTAGACCTGGTTTAGACCTGGTTTAGACCCTGGTTTAGTCCCTGGTTTAGACTTGGTTTAGTCCTGGTTTAGTCCTGGTTTAGACCTGGTTTAGACCCTGGTTTAGTCCCTGGTTTAGTCCTGGTTTAGACCTGGTTTAGACCTGGTTTAGACCTGGTTTAGACCTGGTTTAGTCCCTGGTTTAGTCCTGGTTTAGACCTGGTTTAGACCTGGTTTAGACCCTGGTTTAGTCCCTGGTTTAGTCCTGGTTTAGACCTGGTTTAGACCTTGGTCTAGACCTGGTTTAGACCTTGGTCTAGACCTGGTTTAGACCTTGGTCTAGACCTGGTTTAGACCTTGGTCTAGACCTGCTGTCAGCCCCGCGCCGGGTCATGCTGCGCTATCACACGTGTCAGAGCGCACTCTTCTCCCCCCTCCCCCTCCCCCCCACACTTCACTATTAATAATTTTGTTGAAAATCTATGAAAGTTTGAGTGTTTAAACGAGAGACAAATGTGAGAAAAGGACGCAGGACACAGAACACAATGTTACACTATAAAAAAAAGTCACCGATATAGGAAATTCTACAGGCCCAAAACCATTTGTTGAATTTATGAACAGTATTTGCTTATATCCCATGATCAAAACCAACGAGAGTCACTGCTCACAGTGCAACTATTATTGATCATATTTTCACAAATGTGATGGGCAACTTAACGAGTGGTATCTTATTGACTGATGTGAGTGATCATTTACCAGTATTTACTATTTATGAGAAAGTGTGTTGTGACATGTGGAAGATGAGTCTGTTATATATAAGAGACAAATCTACAAAGGCTATAGAGGCATTCAGAGATGACTTAAAGAATCAACATTGGGATGAAGTGTACCAACTAAATGATGTAAATATTGCCTATCAATCAATCAATCAATCAAACATTTATAAGGCGCTTTTCATACAAAATTGTAGCACAAAGCGCCTTACAGTGGTCAAGGATTAGAAGATTGACCTTTTTTGATCTCGCACAGGAGAAGTTGTTTCTATATTTGACCCGGGACCATCCCCATGATTTTGTTTTGTTATTTAGGCTTTGGTCAGGCCCTAAGCTGGAGGATTTTACCTATGGTGCATGTTTAGGTTGGTGGGGGAAACCGGAGTACCCGGAGGAAACCCACCCAGACACGGGGAGAACATGCAGTCTCCACACAGAAAGGCCCGGGCAACCCGAACCTTCTTGCTGTGAAGCATGAGTGCTAGCCACTCAGCCACCGTGCCGCCAGGAAAAAAAAAAAACAGGAACAGCAGCAACAACAGCAACAACAGCAGCAACAGCATCAACAACAACAGCAACAACAGCAGCAGCAACGGCAACAACGACAGAACAACAGCAACAACAACAACAGCAAGAACAACAGCAACAACAACAGCAGCAACAACAGCAACAACAACATCAGCAAGAACAGCAACAACAACAACATCAACAACAACAACAACGACAACAGGAACATCAGCAACAACAACAGCAACAACAACAACATCAACAACAGCAGCAGCAACAACAACAGCAACAACAACAACATCAACAACAGCAGCAGCAACAACAGCAGCAACAACGACAGAAACAGCCTATGATACCTTTATGAATATACTGATTAACTTGTATGACAAGAACTGTAAAAAAAAAACCAAATTAAAAGCCAGTAACAAGAAGAATTCCATAAACAATCCCTGGATGACAAAACGTTTGAAAAATGCCTGCAAAAAAAAAAAAAAAATTACCTGTATAAATTGTTTTTGAAGCAAAGGACAAGAGAATCCGAAGTTAGATATAAAAAGTACAAAAATAAATTGGTAGGTATTATAAGAAAACAAAAAAAAGACTATTTCAGTAATTTATTATACAAAAATAAAGGAGCACAACAGATACATGGGGGGTCATTAACTCAGTTCTTAAAAGTGATCAAGTAAATTCTAAAATCCCAAATTATTTTACCAAGAATAATGTTGATCTACATAATAAAATTGATATTGTAAATGAATTCAATGATTATTTTGTAAACATTGGTTCCAAATTAGCTCAGCAAATCCCCAAAAAGAATCAAAATGACGGAGGAGGAATCCTGCCTAATGTTCACAGTATTTTTCTTGAAAAGGTTCATAAAAATGAGATTTTAACTATTGTGCAAAAATGTCAAAACAAAAAGTCTAATGACTTTACAGATATAAACACGGTACTTCTTAAGAAAATAATTGACGTGATCATTGAACCATTTGTTTATATCTGTACTTTGTCACTGACAAAAGGAATGTTCCCAGATAAAATGAAAATAGCAAAAATAATTCCACTCTTCAAAAAAGGTAATAAACATGATTTCTCTAATTATAGACCCATATCTTTACTTCCACAATTCTCTAAAGTCCTGGAAAAGCTTTTTGCTGCCAGGCTCAATAAATTTATGAATAAACATAACATTCTGTCAAACAGTCGGTTTGGATTTCGTACTAATCATTCAACTACCACAGCAATAATAGACCTAACAGAGGACATTTCAAATGCTATTGATCAAAAACATGGTTTGGTCAGTATGTTTGTAGACCTTCAAAAAGCATTTGATACACTGGATCATGAAATACTGCTAGATAAATGATACAAGTGTGGAATTAGAGGTGTAGCGCACCAGTGGGTTAATAGTTATCTAAAAGACACGATTCAATTTGTTGAAATAGATCATATTAAGTCAGATGTCCGTAAAATTGGTTGTGGAGTGCCTCAAGGTTCGGTCCTTGGGCCTTTACTTTTTCTCATTTATGTTAATGATATTGCATCCGTATCTTCATTATTAAAATGTATATTATTTGCAGACGACACCACTCGGTTTTATTCAGGACCAGATGTTAAGGATGTTCTAGAGGTCGTAGGGAAAGAGTTTAAAAAAATACAAAACTGGTTTCATTGTAATAGATTGTCCTTAAATATCAGTAAAACAAAATTCATGGTATTTAGTAGTAGGAAAAAAAGTGTCAATGCCACATTATTTATTGGAGATGAGGAAATACAGAGGGCACATGAGTTCAGATTTTTGGGTGTTATGATCAATGAACATCTGACATGGAAATCCCATATTGATTATGTGAAAATGAAATGATCACAAGTAATAGCTGTGTTACATAAGGTAAAAGAGTCATTAAATATGAGAGCTTTGTATTTGTTGTATAATTCTTTGATTGTTCCATATCTGACCTATTGTATAGAAGTCTGGGGTGGTGCTGGTAAAACTTATGTTCATTCTGTTTTCATTTGACAGAAAAGAGCGGTAAGAATCGTTAGTGGAAGTGGACACAGAGACACAACAAACCCAATATTTATACAATTAAAAATATTGAAATTCAATGAACTGGTTGAATTTCATATTTTAAAAATTATGTTCAAAGCAAATCAGCAAACCTTGTCCACTAATTTGCAAAGTAAATTTAAAAAGAGAGAAAGTCATTATAATTTGAAAGGAATTGAAATCTTTAAAAAACCCAAATTTAGAACAACAACAATGGAAAAATGTGTTTCAGACAAAGGTGTGAGTCTATGGAACAATCTAAATGAAAAACTCAAAGCTTCAAAATCTGTTCAAGTGTTTAAAAGAAATGTCAAACATGATATGCTAAAAAAGTATGAAATATGAACTGTCCTTTTGTGCTGATTAACATGTATTTAATATTGTAAATCAGTTCCTCAGTGTAGTTGGAACTGATGAAATGCTGTAAATGTCTGATTTTGTGTGAAAAGGGGGCAGATGTTATAAGTTTATACTTCTTTCTGCTCCTTTTCATTCACATGCTTAAATGTTACAGAACTATTTTGTATTCATCTTTTATGAATGAAACAAATAAAGAAATGAAAAAAAATGAAAAAATGAAAGATAAGATAAGACTTTATTGATGTCACATCTGGTCATGAGCCCCCGTTTCCCGTCTCCTCAAAGTAAACATCAATCAAACATTATTTATAAAGCGCTTTTCACACAAAATTGTAACACAAAGCGCCTTACAGTGATGTGATTAAGGATTAGAAGATTAGAAGATTGACTTTTATTGATCTCACACAGGAGAAATCAGTCTGGACATACTGTCCTCTCAGTTTAGGTTTGGATTTAGACAAACATCTGGTTAACGATTAATCAACATTTGGGAAATGTTTTCCACCACAAGTTCAAGTTCCGTACATGTGTTAGTTCAAGTATTAGTGATGGTAAATGGGATTAGTGTGGAGGGATGCCCAGGTGGTACTGGTGTGTCACTGCTGCTTTGCCTCAATCACAATGTCAAAGACTCAAACTTGGTTTCGAAATGGTTTTGTCAATCACATTCCTCTCTTCATTTTCATTTTATTCAAATCAGAAAACTGATCTGTCTTTTCAAAGGACTAAACCAGGTCTAAACCAGGTCTAAACCAGGTCTAAACCAGGTCTAAACCAGGTCTAAACCAGGACTAAACAAGGTCTAAACCAGGACTAAACCAGGTCTAAACAAGGACTAAATCGGGACTAAACAAGGTCTAAACCAGGACTAAACCAGAACTAAACTAGAGCTAAACCGGGACTAAACAAGGTCTAAACAAGGTCTAAACCAGGTCTAAACCAGGACTAAACCAGGACTAAACCAGGTCTAAACAAGGACTAAATCGGGACTAAACCAGGACTAAACCAGGTCTAAACCAGGACTAAACCAGGTCTAAACAAGGACTAAATCGGGACTAAACCAGGACTAAACCAGGTCTAAACCAGGACTAAACAAGGTCTAAACCACGACAAAACTGGGACTAAACCAGGTCTAAACCAGGACTAAACCAGGTCTAAACCAGGACTAAACCAGGTCTAAATCAGGACTAAACAAGGTCTAAACCAGGACTAAACCAGGTCTAAACAAGGACTAATTCGGGACTAAACAAGGTCTAAACCAGGTCTAAACCAGGTCTAAACCGGGACTAAACCAGGTCTAAACCAGGTCTAAACCAGGTCTAAACAAGGACTAAATCGTGACTAAACAAGGTCTAAACCAGGACTAAACCAGGACTAAACCAGGACTAAACAAGGTCTAAACCAGGACTAAACCAGGTCTAAACAAGGACTAAATCGGGACTAAACCAGGTCTAAACCACGACAAAACTGGGACTAAACCAGGACTAAACCAGGTCTAAACCAGGTCTAAACCAGGTCTAAACCAGGTCTAAACCAGGTCTAAACCAGGACTAAACAAGGTCTAAACCAGGACTAAACCAGGTCTAAACAAGGACTAAATCGGGACTAAACAAGGTCTAAACCAGGACTAAACCAGAACTAAACTAGAGCTAAACCGGGACTAAACAAGGTCTAAACAAGGTCTAAACCAGGTCTAAACCAGGACTAAACCAGGTCTAAACCAGGACTAAACCAGGTCTAAACCAGGACTAAACCAGGTCTAAACCAGGTCTAAACCGGGACTAAACCAGGTCTAAACAAGGACTAAATCGTGACTAAACAAGGTCTAAACCAGGACTAAACCAGGACTAAACAAGGTCTAAACCACGACAAAACTGGGACTAAACCAGGACTAAACCAGGACTAAACCAGGTCTAAACCAGGACTAAACCAGGTCTAAACCAGGTCTAAACTGGAACTAAACCAGGACTAAACCAGGACTAAACAAGGTCTAAACCAGGACTAAACCAGGTCTAAACCAGGACTAAACCAGGTCTAAACCAGGACTAAACCAGGTCTAAACCGGGACTAAACCAGGTCTAAACAAGGACTAAATCGTGACTAAACAAGGTCTAAACCAGGACTAAACCAGGACTAAACCAGGACTAAACAAGGTCTAAACCAGGACTAAACCAGGTCTAAACAAGGACTAAATCGGGACTAAACAAGGTCTAAACCACGACAAAACTGGGACTAAACCAGGACTAAACCAGGACTAAACCAGGTCTAAACCAGGACTAAACCAGAACTAAACTAGAGCTAAACCGGGACTAAACAAGGTCTAAACAAGGTCTAAACCAGGTCTAAACCAGGACTAAACCAGGTCTAAACCAGGACTAAACCAGGTCTAAACCAGGACTAAACCAGGTCTAAACCAGGACTAAACCAGGTCTAAACCAGGACAAAACCGGGACTAAACAAGGTCTAAACAAGGTCTAAACCAGGTCTAAACCAGGACTAAACAAGGTCTAAACCAGGACTAAACCAGGTCTAAACAAGGACTAAATCGGGACTAAACAAGGTCTAAACCACGACAAAACTGGGACTAAACCAGGACTAAACCAGGACTAAACCAGGACTAAACCAGGACTAAACAAGGTCTAAACCAGGACTAAACCAGGTCTAAACAAGGACTAAATCGTGACTAAACAAGGTCTAAACCAGGACTAAACCAGGACTAAACCAGGACTAAACAAGGTCTAAACCAGGACTAAACCAGGACTAAACCAGGACTAAACAAGGTCTAAACCAGGACTAAACCAGGTCTAAACCAGGTCTAAACCAGGTCTAAACCACGACAAAACTGGGACTAAACCAGGACTAAACCAGGACTAAACCAGGTCTAAACCAGGACTAAACCAGAACTAAACTAGAGCTAAACCGGGACTAAACAAGGTCTAAACAAGGTCTAAACCAGGTCTAAACCAGGACTAAACCAGGTCTAAACCAGGACTAAACCAGGTCTAAACCAGGACTAAACCAGGTCTAAACCAGGACTAAACCAGGTCTAAACCAGGTCTAAACCAGGACTAAACAAGGTCTAAACCAGGACTAAACCAGGACTAAACAAGGTCTAAACCAGGACTAAACCAGGTCTAAACAAGGACTAAATCGGGACTAAACAAGGTCTAAACCACGACAAAACTGGGACTAAACCAGGACTAAACCAGGACTAAACCAGGTCTAAACCAGGACTAAATCGGGACTAAACCAGGACTAAACCAGGTCTAAACCAGGTCTAAACTGGAACTAAACCAGGACTAAACCAGGACTAAACAAGGTCTAAACCAGGACTAAACCAGGTCTAAACCAGGTCTAAACCAGGACTAAACCAGGTCTAAACCGGGACTAAACCAGGTCTAAACAAGGACTAAATCGTGACTAAACAAGGTCTAAACCAGGACTAAACCAGGACTAAACAAGGTCTAAACCAGGACTAAACCAGGTCTAAACAAGGACTAAATCGGGACTAAACCAGGTCTAAACCACGACAAAACTGGGACTAAACCAGGACTAAACCAGGTCTAAACCAGGACTAAACCAGAACTAAACTAGAGCTAAACCGGGACTAAACAAGGTCTAAACAAGGTCTAAACCAGGTCTAAACCAGGACTAAACCAGGATTAAACTGGGACTAAACCAGGACTAAACAAGGTCTAAACAAGGACTAAATCGGGACTAAACAAGGTCTAAACCAGGACAAAACCGGGACTAAACAAGGTCTAAACAAGGTCTAAACCAGGTCTAAACCAGGACTAAACCAGGATTAAACTGGGACTAAACCAGGACTAAACAAGGTCTAAACAAGGACTAAACCAGGTCTAAACCAGGACTAAACCAGGTCTAAACAAGGACTAAACCAGGTCTAAACAAGGACTAAACCGGGACTAAACAAGGTCTAAACCGGGATTAAAATGGGACTAAACAGGGACTAAACCAGGTCTAAACCAGGACTAAACCAGGTCTAAACCAGGTCTAAACCAGGTCTAAACCAGGACAAAACTGGGACTAAACCAGGTCTAAACCAGGACTAAACCAGGTCTAAACCAGGACTAAACCAGGTCTAAACCAGGTCTAAACCAGGACTAAACCAGGACTAAACAAGGTCTAAACCGGGATTAAAATGGGACTAAACAGGGACTAAACCAGGTCTAAACCAGGACTAAACCAGGTCTAAACCAGGTCTAAACCAGGTCTAAACCAGGACTAAACCAGGTCTAAACCAGGACTAAACCAGGTCTAAACCAGGTCTAAACCAGGACTAAACCAGGACTAAACCAGGTCTAAACCAGGTCTAAACCAGGTCTAAACCAGGACTAAACCAGGACTAAACCAGGACTAAACCAGATCTAAACCAGAACTAAACCAGGTCTAAACCAGGTCTAAACCAGGTCTAAACCAGGACTAAACCAGGTCTAAACCAGAACTAAACTAGAGCTAAACCGGGACTAAACAAGGTCTAAACCAGGTCTAAACCAGGACTAAACAAGGACTAAACCGGGACTAAACAAGGTCTAAACCAGGACTAAACCAGAACTTAACCAGGACTAAACCAGGACTAAACCAGGTCTAAACCAGGACTAAACAAGGACTAAACCAGGACTAAACTGGGAGTAAACCAGGACTAAACCAGGTCTAAACCAGGATTAAACCAGGTCTAAACAAGGACTAAACAAGGTCTAAACCAGGACAAAACTGGGACTAAACCAGGATTAAACCAGGTCTAAACCAGGACTAAACCAGGTCTAAACAAGGACTAAACCGGGACAAAACAAGGTCTAAACCAGGACAAAACTGGGACTAAACCAGGACTAAACCGGGACTAAACCAGGTCTAAACCAGGACTAAACAAGGACTAAACCAGGACTAAACAAGGTCTACACCAGGTCTAAACCAGGACTAAACAAGGACTAAACCAGGACTAAACAAGGTCTAAACCAGGACTAAACTGGGACTAAACCAGGACTAAACCAGGTCTAAACCAGGACTAAACCAGGTCTAAACAAGAACTAAACCAGGACAAAACTGGGACTAAACCAGGACTAAACCAGGACTAAACCAGGTCTAAACCAGGACTAAACCAGAACTAAACTAGAGCTAAACCGGGACTAAACAAGGTCTAAACCAGGTCTAAACCAGGACTAAACAAGGACGAAACCAGGACTAAACAAGGTCTAAACCAGGACTAAACTGGGACTAAACCAGGACTAAACCAGGTCTAAACCAGGACTAAACCAGGTCTAAACAAGGACTAAACCGGGACTAAACAAGGTCTAAACCAGGATTAAACCGGGTCTAAACAAGGACTAAACCAGGTCTAAACCAGGATTAAACCAGGTCTAAACAAGGACTAAACCGGGACTAAACAAGGTCTAAACCAGGACTAAACAAGGACTAAACCAGGACTAAACAAGGTCTAAACCAGGACTAAACTGGGAGTAAACCAGGACTAAACCAGGTCTAAACCAGGATTAAACCAGGTCTAAACAAGGACTAAACTGGGACTAAACCAGGTCTAAACCAGGACTAAACTGGGACTAAACCAGGACTAAACCAGGTCTAAACCAGGACTAAACAAGGACTAAACCAGGACTAAACAAGGTCTAAACCAGGACTAAACTGGGAGTAAACCAGGACTAAACCAGGTCTAAACCAGGATTAAACCAGGTCTAAACAAGGACTAAACCGGGACTAAACAAGGTCTAAACCAGGACAAAACTGGGACTAAACCAGGACTAAACCAGGTCTAAACCAGGACTAAACCAGGTCTAAACAAGGACTAAACCGGGACTAAACAAGGTCTAAACCAGGACTAAACTGGGACTAAACCAGGTCTAAACAAGGTCTACACCAGGTCTACACCAGGTCTAAACCAGGACTAAACAAGGTCTACACCAGGTCTAAACCAGGACTAAACAAGGACTAAACCAGGACTAAACAAGGTCTAAACCAGGACTAAACTGGGACTGAACCAGGACTAAACCAGGTCTAAACCAGGACTAAACCGGGACTAAACAAGGTCTAAACCAGGACTAAACTGGGACTAAACCAGGACTAAACCAGGTCTAAACCAGGACTAAAAAAGGACTGAACCAGGACTAAACAAGGTCTAAACCAGGATTAAACCAGGTCTAAACAAGGACTAAACCGGGACTAAACAAGGTCTAAACCAGGATTAAACCAGGTCTAAACAAGGACTAAACCGGGACTAAACAAGGTCTAAACCAGGACTAAACAAGGACTAAACCAGGACTAAACCAGGTCTAAACCAGGACTAAACTGGGAGTAAACCAGGACTAAACCAGGTCTAAACCAGGATTAAACCAGGTCTAAACAAGGACTAAACCGGGACTAAACTAGGTCTAAACCAGGACTAAACTGGGACTAAACCAGGACTAAACCAGGTCTAAACCAGGACTAAACAAGGACTAAACCAGGACTAAACCAGGTCTAAACCAGGATTAAACTAGGTCTAAACAAGGACTAAACCGGGACTAAACAAGGTCTAAACCAGGACAAAACTGGGACTAAACCAGGACTAAACCAGGTCTAAACCAGGACTAAACCAGGTCTAAACAAGGACTAAACCGGGACTAAACAAGGTCTAAACCAGGACTAAACTGGGACTAAACCAGGTCTAAACAAGGTCTACACCAGGTCTAAACCAGGACTAAACAAGGTCTACACCAGGTCTAAACCAGGACTAAACAAGGACTAAACCAGGACTAAACAAGGTCTAAACCAGGACTAAACTGGGACTGAACCAGGACTAAACCAGGACTAAACAAGGACTAAACCGGGACTAAACAAGGTCTAAACCAGGACTAAACTGGGACTAAACCAGGACTAAACCAGGTCTAAACCAGGACTAAACAAGGTCTAAACCAGGACTAAACCAGGACTAAACAAGGTCTAAACCAGGACTAAACCAGGTCTAAACCAGGTCTAAACCAGGACTAAACAAGGTCTAAACCAGGACTAAACCAGGACTAAACAAGGTCTAAACCAGGACTAAACAAGGTCTAAACCAGGACTAAACTGGGACTGAACCAGGACTAAACCAGGTCTAAACCAGGACTAAACCGGGACTAAACAAGGTCTAAACCAGGACTAAACTGGGACTAAACCAGGACTAAACCAGGTCTAAACAAGGACTAAACCAGGTCTAAACAAGGACTAAACCAGGTCTAAACCGGGTCTAAACCAGATCTAACCCAGGACTAAACAAGGTCTAAACCGGGATTAAACCAGGTCTAAACAAGGACTAAACCGGGACTAAACAAGGTCTAAACCAGGACTAAACAAGGACTAAACCAGGACTAAACAAGGTCTAAACCAGGACTAAACTGGGAGTAAACCAGGACTAAACCAGGTCTAAACCAGGATTAAACCAGGTCTAAACAAGGACTAAACCGGGACTAAACCAGGTCTAAACCAGGACTAAACTGGGACTAAACTGGGACTAAACCAGGACTAAACCAGGTCTAAACAAGGACTAAACCAGGACTAAACAAGGACTAAACCAGGACTAAACAAGGTCTAAACCAGGACTAAACCGGGACTAAACAAGGTCTAAACCAGGACTAAACTGGGACTGAACCAGGACTAAACCAGGTCTAAACCAGGACTAAACCGGGACTAAACAAGGTCTAAACCAGGACTAAACTGGGACTAAACCAGGACTAAACCAGGTCTAAACAAGGACTAAACCAGGTCTAAACCGGGTCTAAACCAGATCTAACCCAGGACTAAACAAGGTCTAAACCGGGATTAAACCAGGTCTAAACAAGGACTAAACCGGGACTAAACAAGGTCTAAACCAGGACTAAACAAGGACTAAACCAGGACTAAACAAGGTCTAAACCAGGACTAAACTGGGAGTAAACCAGGACTAAACCAGGTCTAAACCAGGATTAAACCAGGTCTAAACAAGGACTAAACCGGGACTAAACCAGGTCTAAACCAGGACTAAACTGGGACTAAACCAGGACTAAACCAGGTCTAAACCAGGACTAAACAAGGACTAAACCAGGACTAAACCAGGTCTAAACCAGGACTAAACAAGGACTAAACCAGGACTAAACCAGGTCTAAACCAGGATTAAACTAGGTCTAAACAAGGACTAAACCGGGACTAAACAAGGTCTAAACCAGGACAAAACTGGGACTAAACCAGGACTAAACCAGGTCTAAACCAGGACTAAACCAGGTCTAAACAAGGACTAAACCGGGACTAAACAAGGTCTAAACCAGGACTAAACTGGGACTAAACCAGGTCTAAACAAGGTCTACACCAGGTCTAAACCAGGACTAAACAAGGTCTACACCAGGTCTAAACCAGGACCAAACAAGGACTAAACCAGGACTAAACAAGGTCTAAACCAGGACTAAACTGGGACTGAACCAGGACTAAACCAGGTCTAAACCAGGACTAAACCGGGACTAAACAAGGTCTAAACCAGGACTAAACTGGGACTGAACCAGGACTAAACCAGGTCTAAACCAGGACTAAACCGGGACTAAACAAGGTCTAAACCAGGACTAAACTGGGACTAAACCAGGACTAAACCAGGTCTAAACAAGGACTAAACTGGGACTAAACCGGGTCTAAACCGGGTCTAAACCAGATCTAACCCAGGACTAAACAAGGTCTAAACCGGGATTAAACTGGGACTAAACAGGGACTAAACCAGGACTAAACCAGGTCTAAACCAGATCTAAACCAGAACTAAACCAGGACTAAACCAGGTCTAAACCAGGACTAAACCAGAACTAAACAAGGACTAAACCGGGACTAAACAAGGTCTAAACCAGGACTAAACTGGGACTAAACCAGAACTAAACCAGGACTAAACCAGGTCTAAACCAGGACTAAACCAGGTCTAAACAAGGACTAAACCGGGACTAAACAAGGTCTAAACCAGGACTAAACTAGAGCTAAACCGGGACTAAACAAGGTCTAAACCAGGACTAAACCAGGACTGAACCAGGTCTAAACCAGGACTAAACCAGGACTAAACCAGGTCTAAACCAGGTCTAAACCAGGACTAAACCAGGTCTAAACCAGGACTAAACCAGGACTAAACCAGGTCTAAACCAGGACTAAACCAGGTCTAAACCAGGACTAAACCAGGACTAAACCAGGACTAAACCAGGACTAAACCAGGACTAAACCAGGACTGAACCAGGTCTAAACCAGGACTGAACCAGGACTGAACCAGGACTAAACCAGGACTGAACCAGGACTGAACCAGGTCTAAACCAGGACTAAAGCAGGACTAAACCAGGTCTAAACCAGGACTAAACCAGGTCTAAACCAGGACTAAACCAGGTCTAAACCAGGACTAAACCAGGTCTAAACCAGGACTAAACAAGGACTAAACCAGGACTAAACAAGGTCTACACCAGGTCTAAACCAGGACTAAACAAGGACTAAACCAGGACTAAACAAGGTCTAAACCAGGACTAAACCAGGTCTAAACCAGGACTAAACCAGGTCTAAACAAGAACTAAACCAGGACAAAACTGGGACTAAACCAGGACTAAACCAGGTCTAAACCAGGACTAAACCAGAACTAAACTAGAGCTAAACCGGGACTAAACAAGGTCTAAACCAGGTCTAAACCAGGACTAAACAAGGACGAAACCAGGACTAAACAAGGTCTAAACCAGGACTAAACTGGGACTAAACCAGGACTAAACCAGGTCTAAACCAGGACTAAACCAGGTCTAAACAAGGACTAAACCGGGACTAAACAAGGTCTAAACCAGGACTAAACTGGGACTAAACCAGGACTAAACCAGGTCTAAACCAGGACTAAACCAGGTCTAAACCAGGATTAAACCAGGTCTAAACAAGGACTAAACCGGGACTAAACAAGGTCTAAACCAGGACTAAACAAGGACTAAACCAGGACTAAACAAGGTCTAAACCAGGACTAAACTGGGTGTAAACCAGGACTAAACCAGGTCTAAACAAGGACTAAACCAGGACTAAACTAGGTCTAAACCAGGACTAAACTGGGACTAAACCAGGACTAAACCAGGTCTAAACCAGGACTAAACAAGGACTAAACCAAGACTAAACAAGGTCTAAACCAGGACTAAACTGGGAGTAAACCAGGACTAAACCAGGTCTAAACCAGGATTAAACCAGGTCTAAACAAGGACTAAACCGGGACTAAACAAGGTCTAAACCAGGACAAAACTGGGACTAAACCAGGACTAAACCAGGTCTAAACCAGGACTAAACCAGGTCTAAACAAGGACTAAACCGGGACTAAACAAGGTCTAAACCAGGACTAAACTGGGACTAAACCAGGTCTAAACAAGGTCTACACCAGGTCTAAACCAGGACTAAACAAGGTCTACACCAGGTCTAAACCAGGACTAAACAAGGTCTAAACCAGGACTAAACTGGGACTGAACCAGGACTAAACCAGGTCTAAACCAGGACTAAACCGGGACTAAACAAGGTCTAAACCAGGACTAAACTGGGACTAAACCAGGACTAAACCAGGTCTAAACCAGGACTAAACAAGGACTAAACCAGGACTAAACAAGGTCTAAACCAGTACTAAACTGGGAGTAAACCAGGACTAAACCAGGTCTAAACCAGGATTAAACCAGGTCTAAACAAGGACTAAACCGGGACTAAACAAGGTCTAAACCAGGACTAAACAAGGACTAAACCAGGACTAAACAAGGTCTAAACCAGGACTAAACTGGGAGTAAACCAGGACTAAACCAGGTCTAAACCAGGATTAAACCAGGTCTAAACAAGGACTAAACCGGGACTAAACCAGGTCTAAACCAGGACTAAACTGGGACTAAACCAGGACTAAACCAGGTCTAAACCAGGACTAAACAAGGACTAAACCAGGACTAAACAAGGTCTAAACCAGGACTAAACTGGGAGTAAACCAGGACTAAACCAGGTCTAAACCAGGATTAAACTAGGTCTAAACAAGGACTAAACCGGGACTAAACCAGGTCTAAACCAGGACAAAACTGGGACTAAACCAGGACTAAACCAGTTCTAAACCAGGACTAAACCAGGTCTAAACAAGGACTAAACCGGGACTAAACAAGGTCTAAACCAGGACTAAACTGGGACTAAACCAGGTCTAAACAAGGTCTACACCAGGTCTAAACCAGGACTAAACCGGGACTAAACAAGGTCTAAACCAGGACTAAACTGGGACTGAACCAGGACTAAACCAGGACTAAACTGGGACTAAACCAGGACTAAACCAGGTCTAAACCAGGACTAAACTGGGACTAAACCAGGACTAAACCAGGTCTAAACCAGGACTAAACCAGGTCTAAACCAGGTCTAAACCAGGACAAAACCAGGACTAAACCAGGACTAAACAAGGTCTAAACCGGGATTAAACTGGGACTAAACAGGGACTAAACCAGGACTAAACCAGATCTAAACCAGAACTAAACCAGGTCTAAACCAGGTCTAAACCAGGACTAAACCAGAACTAAACAAGGACTAAACCGGGACTAAACAAGGTCTAAACCAGGACTAAACTGGGACTAAACCAGAACTAAACCAGGACTAAACCAGGTCTAAACAAGGACTAAACCGGGACTAAACAAGGTCTAAACCAGGACTAAACTAGAGCTAAACCGGGACTAAACAAGGTCTAAACCAGGTCTAAACCAGGACTAAACTGGGACTAAACCAGGACTAAACCAGGTCTAAACAAGGACTAAACCGGGACTAAACAAGGTCTAAACCGGGACTAAACTGGGACTAAACCAGGACTAAACCAGGTCTAAACCAGGACTAAACCAGGTCTAAACCAGGACTAAACCAGGTCTAAACCAGAACTAAACCAGGACTGAACCAGGTCTAAACCAGGACTAAACCAGGACTAAACCAGGACTAAACCAGGTCTAAACCAGGACTAAACCAGGTCTAAACCAGGACTAAACCAGGACTAAACCAGGTCTAAACCAGGACTAAACCAGGTCTAAACCAGGTCTAAACCAGGACTAAACCAGGTCTAAACCAGGTCTAAACCAGGACTAAACCAGGTCTAAACCAGGACTAAACCAGGACTAAACCAGGTCTAAACCAGGTCTAAACCAGGACTAAACCAGGACTAAACCAGGTCTAAACCAGGACTGAACCAGGACTGAACCAGGACTAAACCAGGACTGAACCAGGACTGAACCAGGTCTTAACCAGGACTAAACCAGGTCTAAACCAGGTCTAAACCAGGACTAAACCAGGTCTAAACCAGGACTAAACCAGGTCTAAACCAGGACTAAACCAGGTCTAAACCAGGTCTAAACCAGGACTGAACCAGGTCTAAACCAGGTCTAAACCAGGACTGAACCAGGACTTGGACTCGTGATATTTGATGGTTTTATTTTCAGTAACAGGATTATAGAAGGACACGTTTTCTGTTAGAAATGAATTATCAAAACATATTTATAAAAGTTTATAGTCGTTACACAGTTTATCCAAAAAAACAAACTATCAGAAGGTTCTGGATCTCCTAAAGTTCCTACAGCACGGACACTGTCACAGAACTCCACACACGACGAGTACACGAGGAGGAGAGGGGGAGAGAGGAGGGGAGGAGGGGAGGAGAGAGAGGAGAGAGAGGAGAGGGGGAGAGGAGGGGAGGAGAGGAGGAGAGGAGGAGAGAGAGGAGGTGAGGAGGAGAGAGAGGAGAGAGAGGAGGAGAGAGGAGGAGAGGAGGAGAGGAGAGAGGAGGAGAGGAGGAGAGGAGGAGAGAGGAGGAGGAGGTGAGGAGGAGAGAGGAGAGAGAGAGGAGGGAGGAGAGAGGAGGAGAGAGAGGAGAGAGGAGGAGAGAGGAGAGGAGGAGGGGAGAGAGGAGGAGAGAGAGGAGAGAGAGGAGAGGAGGGGAGGAGAGGAGGAGAGGAGAGAGGAGAGAGGAGAGAGGAGAGAGAGGAGGAGGGGAGGAGAGGAGGAGAGGAGAGAGGAGAGAGGAGGAGGAGGAGGGAGAGAGAGGAGGAGAGGAGGGGAGGAGAGGAGGAGGGAGAGAGGAGGAGGAGAGAGGAGAGGAGAGAGGAGAGAGGAGAGGAGGAGAGGAGAGAGGAGGAGAGGAGAGAGGAGAGAGGAGGGGAGGAGGGGAGGAGAGGAGGAGAGAGGAGAGAGGAGGGGAGGAGAGAGAGGAGAGAGGAGGAGGAGAGGAGGAGAGAGGAGAGAGGAGAGGAGGAGAGGAGGAGAGAGGAGGAGAGAGGAGGAGAGAGAGGAGGAGGGGAGGAGAGAGAGGAGGAGGGGAGGAGAGAGGAGGAGAGAGAGGAGAGAGGAGGAGGGGAGGAGAGAGAGGAGGAGAGGAGGAGAGAGGAGAGGAGGAGAGGAGGAGAGAGGAGAGGAGGAGAGGAGGAGAGAGGAGGAGAGAGGAGGAGAGAGGAGGAGAGAGAGGAGAGAGAGGAGGGGGAGAGAGGAGGAGGGGAGGAGAGAGGAGGAGGGAGGAGAGAGAGGAGAGAGGGGGAGAGAGGAGAGGAGGAGAGAGGAGAGGAGGAGAGAGGAGAGAGAGGAGAGAGAGGAGGAGAGAGAGGAGGAGGAGGAGGAGAGGAGAGGAGGAGAGGAGGAGGAGAGGAGAGGAGAGGAGGAGAGAGGAGGAGAGAGGAGGAGAGGAGAGAGAGGAGGAGAGAGGAGGAGAGAGAGGAGAGTAGGAGAGGAGGAGGAGGGGAGAGGAGAGATGAGAGAGAGGAGAGGAGGAGAGTAGGAGAGGAGAGAGGAGGAGAGGAGGGGAGGAGAGAGGAGAGAAGAGGAGGAGAGAGAGGAGAGGAGAGGAGGAGAGAGGAGGAGAGAGGAGGAGGAGAGAGGAGGAGGAGAGAGGAGGAGAGGAGAGAGGAGGAGAGAGGAGAGGAGGAGAGAGAGGAGAGGAGGAGAGAGGAGGAGGAGAGAGGAGGAGAGGAGAGGAGAGAGGAGGAGGAGAAAGGAGGTGGGGTCTCAGTGCTGTACAGTTCCTTTAATGCTACTCGCCTCCATCTCCCACAATCCCTCTGTGCTCCTGCAGAGTGTTTCCAGGAGCAGCGCCCCCTTCAGTCCAGGGCAGAGCTCCGCCCCCTTCAGTCCAGGGCAGAGCTCCGCCCCCTTCAGTCAAGGGCAGAGCTCCGCCCCCTTCAGTCCAGGGCAGAGCTCCGCCCCCTTCAGTCCAGGGCAGAGCTCCGCCCCCTTCAGTCCAGAGCCCCTCCTCCTCCTGTTCTCCGTTCTGTTCGTAGATTCAGTTTAAAGGGACAGTTTCAGAGGAAGGGTCCCGTGGGCATGCCCATGTAGTCCGGGACGGGCGCGGCGGGAGCGGTGGGCGTGGCGGGGGGCGGGACGGAGCTCCAGTGCACCTTGGCGTGGTGCCGCAGGTTGGACCTGGAGGAGAAGCACCTGTCGCAGTGCTGACAGGTGAAGGGTTTTTCTCTCGTGTGGATGCGGCGGTGGCAGAGGAGCTGGGACGACACGCGGAACGCTTTACCGCAGTCCGGGCACAGGTGGCGCCGCGGCTCCGTGTGGATGCGGCGGTGGTTCTTCAGAGACATGAGGTTCTTAAACTGTTTGTGGCAGGAGGCGCAGGCGAAGGCGCCCGTCCTGTGGCTGTTGCGGTGGTTGAGGAGAGAGCTGGCGTGCCGGTACGAGCGCCCGCACTGCTCGCACGCGTACGGACGCTCCGCCCCCTCGGCCCCGCCTCCTCGCGCCGGGAGAAGGGGGCGGGGCCGGCCGTGGCTCAGCTCCATGTGCAAGCCGTAGCCGGCGAGCGTGGGGAAGGAGCGGCGGCAGGGGCGGCAGGTGAGGGCGCTCTGACGCAGGTGCACGCGGCGGTGAGCGTACAGCTGCGACGACACACGGAACGCCTTACCGCAGTCCGGACACAGGTGGCGCCGAGCCTCCGAGTGGATGCGTCTGTGGTTCTTCAGCGCCAGCAGGTTCGAGAAGGTCTTCGGGCACGTCACGCACGAGAACACGCCCACGCGGTGAGTGTGGCGATGGTTCAGGAGCGAGCTGGCGTGACGGTACGAGCGGCCGCACTCCTCACACCTGTGGGGGAGGGCAGAGGGGGGAGGACAGTTAGTACATGAAGGTGACCCGGTGTCACACGTGACCCGGTGTCACATGACTCCACATTACACAAGTATTATTCTAACCCAGAGGCGCCTCCTGGAGTCCTCCTCAAAAGTGACACCTGATGCCCCCCCCCATGTGCCCTGATGCCCCCCCCCCATGTGCCCTGAGGCCCCCCTGATGCCCCCCCCCCATGTGCCCTGAGGCCCCCCTGATGCCCCGAGGCCCCCCCATGTGCCCCCCGTGCATTAGTTTCATTAACGTCATTACATTTATATATTTATATTTAGAGATTTTACCAAAAGTTTTGTCTAATTTTTTCTAATTTTGTTGTGATTAAATTAAATTTTTATTTCTTGACCTGAAGGTTTAAAGTTTTCCTCTGATGACGTCAGCAGAGGAATCCTGATCCGGACCTGAAGTCCGACTGTGGCTCAGACGTCTCTAACCCAAAGATAAACTGAACCTGTTTAAATGCCCCCCTTGCCCCCGCCGCTCCCCTTGCCCCTCCCCCTTGCCTCCGCGACCCCCCCTTGCCCCCCCCCGTGCCCCCGCCGCCCCTGGATTCCTCACGTACAGGTATATGATCTGAAATCCGGCTGTACGGCCTGGAGGGGGAGGGGTCTAGTGGGAGGGGTCTGTAGGGGCGGGGTCACGGACCTCATGGCCCCACCCCTCTCTCTACAATCTCTACACAAACACATGGGGAGGGCATCTGACTTAATACTCAAGAATACTTCAGACTTAACTCTAATTCAATTAGTCCAGACTTCCGAATAGTCGGCGTTCCGGCAGACGTAGGGCGCGCTCGCCGGATTGGAGACCATATACCTGTAATGACAGACGTGTTTATGTGAGGGCGTGGCACACGTCAGGGAGGGTTAAGCGTGGCACTCACGTGTACCGGCACTCCTCTGGCTCGCCGGGCGCTTTCCCACGGGCGTCCCGCCCGTCGGAGGGGGCGGGGCCGGGGGCGGAGCTCCCGTCGCCGCAGCGGTGCCGCGCCAGCGCCGACCGCCCCTGGAAGCTCTTGCCGCAGCCGGGGCAGCCGTAGGGCGTGGCGCCCTCCTCGTGCACGCGGTGGTGGTTGCGGAGGAAGCGGGCGAGGCGGAAGGCCTTGCCGCACACGTGGCACACGTGCTTCTTGCGCTGCGTGTGGATCCTCATGTGGTTCCGCAGCGCCATGTAGTTGGTGTACGGTTTGTCGCAGAAGCTGCAGCGGAAGTTGCCCGTCTTGTGGGTGTGTTTGTGGTTGAGGAGGGAACTGGCGTGTTTGTAGGCGCAGTTGCAAAGGTCGCACACGTACGGACGCTCGTCCGAGTCGTCGCTGGGCGCGCGCTCCTCGCGGGGGTGAGAGGGGGCGGAGCCCGAGGGCAGGCGCGCCGCGGGGCAGTCGTGGGCGGAGAGTTCGGTGGCAGTGGAGAATCCCTCGCAGCAGCCGTCGCATTCGTAATCCATGGGCTGGCCCGGGCCCTGGGCGCCCTTACACAGCCCGCCCGCGGAGTGCGTGGCGAGCTGCCGTTGGGTGCGGAAGCCTTTGCCGCAGTCGGGGCAGTTGTGCTTCTTGTGGGCGAAGTGCAGCCTGAGGTGGTTCTTCATGGCGAGCCGGTTGGGGTAGGTGGAGTTGCACACGTTGCAGTGATAGTCCCCGATCTTGTGCAGGTTCTTGTGGTTGGCGAGGCTGCCCGCGTGGCGGTACGTCTTACCGCACTCTTCGCAGGAGAACGGTCTCCGGCCGCTTTCCGCCGCGTCGAACTTCTGCGGGCGCGACGTGCCCGCAGAAGAGTACGGCTTCTTAAAGCCCAGGGGGGCGGGGCCTTTGCCCGCGTCCGCTCTGAGCGCGTGCAGCTGCGAGGGGCCGGCCTGAGGGAAGCGGGCGCCGCTTGGACCTGAGCGCACCAGGCCTTTGGCGCGGTGCTCCTCGTGGAGACGAAGGTGATTTATCAACTGCTTCTGGATCTTAAACGCTTTTCCACATTCCTCACACTTATGTCTGCGGAGAGAGAGAGAGAGGGATGAGGAGAGGATCACACACTACAGCCGGGCGACTCTCAGTGTGCACAGTGCAGAGTGCGCACAGTGCAGAGTGCGCACAGTGCAGAGGGTGCACACTTCAGAGTGTGCACACTCTGCACTGTGCACATTCTGAAGTGTGCACACTCTGCACTGTGCACACTCTGAAGTGTGCACACTCTGCACTGTGCACACTCTGCACTGTGCACACTCTGCACTGTGCACACTTCTGAAGTGTGCACAGTGCAGAGTGTGCACAGTGCAGAGTGTGCACACTTCAGAGTGTGCACACTCTGCACTGTGCACATTCTGAAGTGTGCACAGTGCAGAGTGTGCACACTTCAGAGTGTGCACACTTCAGAGTGTGCACAGTGCAGAGTGTGCACAGTGCAGAGTGTGCACAGTGCAGAGTGTGCACACTGAGAATCACACGGCTGTAGTGTGTACAGAAAGTATTCAGACCCTTAAATGTTTCACTGTTATTTTGCTCCAGTCGCTAAAATCATTTAATTTTTTTCTCATTAATGTTCACACAGCGCCCCCTACTGACAGAAAAACACAGAATTGTGACATTTTTGCAGATTTGTTAAAACAAAAAGTCTTACATGGTCAGAAGTATTCAGACCCTTTACATGGTCAGAAGTATTCAGACCCTTTACATGGTCAGAAGTATTCAGACCCTTTACATGGTCAGAAGTATTCAGACCCTTTACATGGTCAGAAGTATTCAGACCCTTTACATGGTCAGAAGTATTCAGACCCTTTACATGGTCAGAAGTATTCAGACCCTTTACATGGTCAGAAGTATTCAGACCCTTTACATGGTCAGAAGTATTCAGACCCTTTACATGGTCAGAAGTATTCAGACCCTTTACATGGTCAGAAGTATTCAGACCCTTTACATGGTCAGAAGTTTTCAGACCCTTTACATGGTCAGAAGTTTTCAGACCCTTTACATGGTCAGAAGTTTTCAGACCCTTTACATGGTCAGAAGTATTCAGACCCTTTACATGGTCAGAAGTATTCAGACCCTTTACATGTCAGAAGTATTCAGACCCTTTACATGGTCAGAAGTATTCAGACCCTTTACATGGTCAGAAGTATGCAGACCCTTTACATGGTCAGAAGTATTCAGACCCTTTACATGTCAGAAGTGTTCAGACCCTTTACATGTCAGAAGTATTCAGACCCTTTACATGGTCAGAAGTATTCAGACCCTTTACATGTCAGAAGTATTCAGACCCTTTACATGGTCAGAAGTATTCAGACCCTTTACATGGTCAGAAGTATTCAGACCCTTTACATGTCAGAAGTATTCAGACCCTTTACATGGTCAGAAGTATTCAGACTCTTTACATGGTCAGAAGTATTCAGACCCTTTACATGGTCAGAAGTATTCAGACCCTTTACATGTCAGAAGTATTCAGACCCTTTACATGGTCAGAAGTATTCAGACCCTTTACATGGTCAGAAGTATTCAGACTCTTTACATGGTCAGAAGTATTCAGACCCTTTACATGGTCAGAAGTATTCAGACCCTTTACATGTCAGAAGTATTCAGACTCTTTACATGTCAGAAGTATTCAGACCCTTTACATGGTCAGAAGTATTCAGACCCTTTACATGTCAGAAGTATTCAGACCCTTTACATGGTCAGAAGTATTCAGACCCTTTACATGGTCAGAAGTATTCAGACCCTTTACATGTCAGAAGTATTCAGACCCTTTACATGGTCAGAAGTATTCAGACCCTTTACATGGTCAGAAGTATGCAGACCCTTTACATGGTCAGAAGTATTCAGACCCTTTACATGTCAGAAGTGTTCAGACCCTTTACATGTCAGAAGTATTCAGACCCTTTACATGGTCAGAAGTATTCAGACCCTTTACATGGTCAGAAGTATTCAGACCCTTTACATGGTCAGAAGTATTCAGACCCTTTACATGGTCAGAAGTATTCAGACCCTTTACATGTCAGAAGTATTCAGACCCTTTACATGGTCAGAAGTATTCAGACTCTTTACATGGTCAGAAGTATTCAGACCCTTTACATGGTCAGAAGTATTCAGACCCTTTACATGGTCAGAAGTATTCAGACCCTTTACATGGTCAGAAGTATTCAGACACTTTACATGTCAGAAGTATTCAGACCCTTTACATGGTCAGAAGTATTCAGACTCTTTACATGGTCAGAAGTATTCAGACCCTTTACATGGTCAGAAGTATTCAGACCCTTTACATGTCAGAAGTATTCAGACTCTTTACATGTCAGAAGTATTCAGACCCTTTACATGGTCAGAAGTATTCAGACCCTTTACATGTCAGAAGTATTCAGACCCTTTACATGGTCAGAAGTATTCAGACCCTTTACATGGTCAGAAGTATTCAGACCCTTTACATGTCAGAAGTATTCAGACTCTTTACATGTCAGAAGTATTCAGACCCTTTACATGGTCAGAAGTATTCAGACCCTTTACATGTCAGAAGTATTCAGACCCTTTACATGGTCAGAAGTATTCAGACCCTTTACATGGTCAGAAGTATTCAGACTCTTTACATGTCAGAAGTATTCAGACCCTTTACATGGTCAGAAGTATTCAGACCCTTTACATGGTCAGAAGTATTCAGACCCTTTACATGTCAGAAGTATTCAGACTCTTTACATGTCAGAAGTATTCAGACCCTTTACATGGTCAGAAGTATTCAGACCCTTTACATGTCAGAAGTATTCAGACCCTTTACATGGTCAGAAGTATTCAGACCCTTTACATGGTCAGAAGTATTCAGACCCTTTACATGTCAGAAGTATTCAGACCCTTTGCTCAGTATTTAGTAGAAGTTCCTTTTGAGTCTTTTTGGGAATGCTGAAGTTTTCCAGCCCTGGATTTGGGGATCCTCTGCCGTTCCTCCTGCAGATCCTCTCCAGTTCTGTCAGGTTGGATGGTGAACGTTGGTGGAGACATTTTCAGGTCTCTCCAGAGATGCTCAGTTGGGTTTAAGTCAGGGCTCTGGGCCGGAGTTGTGGTGAAGCCGCTCCTTCGTTCTTTTAGCCGTGTGCTTAGGGTCATCGTCTTGTTGGAAGGTGAACCTTCGGCCCAGTCTGAGGTCCTGAGCTCTGGAGAAGGTTTTCATCCAGGATATCCCCGTACTCGGACGCGTTCATCTTTCCTTCCATTGCGACCGGTCGTCCTGCCCCACAGCCTGATGCTCCACCACCATCGCCCCCCCCCCCCCATGCCCCCCCACCACCATGCCCCCCCCCCCATGCTTCACTGTTGGACTGTATTGGACAGGTGATGAGCAGGGCCTGGTTTTCTCCACACAAACCGCTTAGAATTAAGGACAAAAACTTCTATCTTGGTCTCATCAGACACAAAATCTTATTTCTCTCCATGTTGGAGTCCTTCAGGTGTTTTTTACAAACTCCATGTGTCTTTCATGTGTCTTCACTGAGGAGAGGCTTCCGTCGGGCCACTCTGCCATAAAGCCCCGACTGGTGGAGCTGCAGTGATGGTCGACTTTCCTAAACTTTGTCCATCTCCCGAGCGTATCTCTGGAGCTCAGCCACAGTGATCTTTGGGTTCTGCTTTACCTCTGTCACCGAGGCTCTTCTCCCCCGATCGCTCAGTTTGGCCGGACGGCTCTAGGAAGGGTTCTGCTCGTCCCAAACGTCTTCCATTTAAGGGTTGTGGAGGCCCCTGTGCTCTTAGGAACCTTAAGTGCAGCACAAATGTTTTTGTGACCTTGTCCAGATCTGGGCCTTCCACAGTTGTGTCTCTGAGCTCTTCAGGCACTTCCTTTGACCTCATGATTCTCATTTGCTCTGACCTGCACTGTGAGCAGCCAAGTACGACCTCAGAAAGACCATCAGGACTTCCCAGAGGGACTACAGGGAGAGAGTGGAGTCTGCCCAGCAGAGCAATGACCCGAGACGGGTGTGGCATGGGCTACGCTGCATCACTGACTACAAGGGGAGGAGCGGGCCCGTGGAACTGTCCAGCGCATCATTTCCGGACGAACTCAACACCTTCTACGCCCGGTTTGATGCAGTTAACACCACGCCTGTCACCAGACCCCATGTGGACAGTGAAGACGCTGTACTTTGTATAGACACTGCTACAATGAGGCGGGCGTTCAAGAGAGTGAATCCCCGCAAAGCACCAGGACCCGACGGCATCCCCGGACGGGTGCTGAGGGCTTGTGCTGATCAACTCGCCGGGGTGTTCACCAACATCTTCAACCTGTCTCTGAGCCAGTCTATCGTGCCCACCATCTTCAAGACCTCCACTGTAGTCCCCATCCCAAAGACCCCCACAGCATCCTGTCCTAATGACTATCGGCCCATAGCACTCACATCTGTCATCATGAAGTGCTTTGAACGAATCATTAAGAGACACATCTGTGACTCCCTCCCCGACACCCTGGACCCCCTGCAGTTTGCATATAGAGCAAAGAGGTCTACAGACGACGCTATTGCTCTAGCAGTCCACACCTCTCTCAGTCACCTGGAGAGAGGAAACACATATGTGAGAATGCTCTTCATCGACTACAGCTCGGCATTCAACACCATAATCCCCTCAAAACTGGTCTCTAAGCTCACCGCCCTGGGCCTGGGGACGTCCATCTGCTGCTGGATATGGGACTTCCTCACCAACAGGCCACAGGCGGTGAGGATCGGCAGCCACGTCTCCTCCACACGTGTCCTCAGCACTGGGGCACCCCAGGGCTGTGTTCTCAGCCCTCTCCTGTACTCCCTGTTCACCTACGACTGTACCGCCAGGCACAGGTCCAACACCATCCTCAAGTTTGCTGACACCACCATCCTAGGCCTCATCACCAACAACGATGAGAGCGCCTACAGAGACGAGGTGAAATCACTGACCAGCTGGTGTCAGGAAAATAACCTCTCTCTGAACGTCAGCAAAACTAAGGAAATGATGGTGGACTTCAGGAGACAGCGTGTAGACCAGCATCCCCCCATCTCCATCAACAACGCTGAGGTGGAGCAGGTCAGCAGTTTTAAGTTCCTTGGGGTCCACATCACTGAGGATCTGTCCTGGACACTACATACAGACACTGTGGTTAAGAAAGCCCGACAAAGACTCTACTTCCTGAGGAAGTTGAGGAAGTTTGGTATGAACACCAGCATCCTCACAAACTTCTACAGGTGCACCATGGAGAGCCTGCTGACGGGCTGCATCACAGTGTGGTATGGGAACCACAAAGCACTACAGAGGGTGGTGCGAGCGGCAGAGGACATCACTGGCAGCAGTCTCCCCTCCATCCAGGACATTTACCACAGCAGGGGTCTGCGTAAAGCACGCAGCATCACTAAGGACCATACTCATCCGGCACAAGGACTCTTCCGTCTGCTACCCTCTGGTAGACGATACAGGAGCCTGCAGCACGCACAAAAACACTCAAAGACAGATATTACCCCCAAGTATCAGACTACTGAACTCTGGGTAATACTCTAAATAATACTGAACTCTCAATAATACTGCACTAAACTACCTTTCATTATGCATAATTATGTTTACTGCTGCTGCTCTGTATGAATATATCATGTCTGTCACTACCTCACTGTAAACTACTGTTACATGTGCAATAATCAGTGCAATAACCTATGTGCAATATTTATATCATACTATGTGCAATACGAAATCCACATGCAACACCTACACCACACCATATTATGTGCAATCTGTGAAATACTTACACCTGATTTGATCTTGATTTAATCCTACCTGCACCTTGTACATTGTACCTTGTTTTTTTTTATTACATATTTTATTATATTGTTTATTATATTGTTTATTATATTGTTTATTATATTGTTTACTTCTTCCCCTGCACTTTACAACACTTTTTTTACCATGTACTATTATTGCATGTTATTAGTACTTCTGACTATCTTAGCGAGTCAACGGTTCTTCTGATCCTAAACATTTCATTGCATTGTTGACCTTGTGTTGATTCTGCATATGACAAATAAACAATCTTGAATCTTGAATCTTGAAAATCTTGAGCTGTGAGCTCTTATATAGACAGGTGTGTGGCTTTCCTAATCAATCCAATCACTTTAATCAATCACAGCTGGACTCCAGTGAAGGTGGAGAACATCTCAAGGAGGATCACAACAAATGGACACAACCTGAGTTAAATATATGAGTGTCACAGTAAAGGCTCTGAATTAGGGATGTCAACAATTAATCAACTTACAATTAATTGTCGATCAAGACGTTGGCTGAACAAAATGCATTAATTCTAACTAATCGCTAATCGCGGACACGCGCGCCCGCGGTCACGAAACAAGGCAAAGAGCCGCAATTCTGGTTTAGACCTGGTCTAGTCCTGGGCAGGGTGCACCGCGCTCATTCAACGGCACTGCCATGTCCCAGGACGCGACGCACCAACCCCTTAGGTCGTTTTCACACCAGGAAAGTCCGATAGTTCACTTGCTTTGGTCCGGTTTTGGTGCGGTTCTTTCACACTGCAGTTTTTCCCCAAGCGAACTAACATCTATAAACAAAAGCACATGTGCTGAGGTCGCTCAGCCATTGGACAGAATGAGCCCTGTCGGTGTTCAAACGCGGAAGGAGGAGAATAATGGTGTTACGTGCTGTTTTCAATGTAGTCATAGCGATATGGTTTGCTCAGTTTATACAGTTTGCACAAATGTTTGAGCAGCATCGTGAGGTTTACACTTTTACAATTAATTTCCAAATGACGAAGACACAGGGCAAGACGACTACGGAGGACAGAACTCATGTGCGCAACAAGTTCTGACTCTTGCTCTTCACGCAAAACGTAAGTAAGCCTCATAAATTTCGTTTAGTTTCGTAAGCCTCGGTTTCCCATAATGCTCGACATACGACGGTAGCTCGTTGAGTACAAAAAGCCAACCTGTGTCGGATCGAGTCCGGTCTGCATTCTCACCTCAAACGAACCGCACCAGGATTCGTATGGAACCGGACCGAGACCGACCTTTTTAGGTGGTCTCGGTCCGCTTGTTTGCTCCGGATCGAGACTTTTGGTTTTTATTCACACCAGAACAAAAGGTCCGAATCAAAGGAGCAAACGAACTCTGGTTCGTTTTAAACGAACCAAACAAGGTGTGAAAACGACCTTAGAGAAGTGCGCGACACGTGCACTACCGGCACGAGGCGGCGTGTACACCCCGGACCGCGTACCCTCAGCCCGAGCCACAAACCAGCCGCACGAAACCAGCAAAGAGCGGCACGTGGTGGTTTAATCCTGGTTTAGTCCAGGTCCAGTCCAGGTTTAGACCTGGTTTAGTTCTGGTCTAGTCCTGGTTTAGTTCACGTTTAGTCCTGGTCTAGTCTCTTAGCCAATCAGGACGCAGAACACAATGTTACACTATAAAAAAAAAAAACTGGAAAAAAAATAAAAAATTCAGCGAAACAGCGAGGCGGCGAACAGTGAACCGCGACAGAGCGAGGGATTCCTGTTTTCTGTTATTCAGGATCAATACATTTATCTGCTTTTACTAAGGAATAACTGAGGAATATACAATATAATAATACTCTGATATATTTATGACTCAGTGTTATGTTACTATAGCTGATATTCTTAAAGACCCGATTGAAAAACAATAAGGTCAATCAGATATAGTGTGTGTGTGTGTGTGTGTCTGAATACTTCTGACATGAGACAAATCTGCAAAAATGATTTTCTGTCAGTAGGGGGCGCTGTGTGGACACCCCCAGAGTGTGGACAAACCCAGAGTGTGGACAAACCCAGAGTGTGGACAGGTCCATACCTCTTGAGGTCGAAGTGCGTCCTCTGGTGGTTCTTGAGGGCGAGCAGGTTGTAGTACCTCTTCTGGCAGACGAGGCAGCGGAACACGCCGGTCTTGTGGGACTTCTTGTGGTTGAGGAGGGAGCAGGGGTGTCTGTAGCCCCGCCCACACTGCTCACACTTGTGCGGTTTGTCGCTGTGCTCCGGCGGCGCCCTGCGCGCCTCGTGAACGCCCCCCGCGGACTCTTTGCCGTTGAGGCGGCTCTTCCCAGGGCAGGCGTGCGACGCCAGGAGCTGCCTGTCGGAGAAGAAGAGGCCGCAGTCTACGCAGGCGCTGCGGTGACCTTTGACGTCCCGCTGCGGCCCGTGGGTCAGCTGGTGGTTCAGCAGGTCCTGTTTACGGCCGAAGCTCTGCCCGCAGGTGGCGCAGACGAGCCTCCAGCCCTGGTCCTCGGGAGCGGGGCCCGGGGGGGCGGGGTTGTTGGCGTGACTGCGCAGGTGGCTGCGCAGGGCGCGGAGGCTGGCGTAGTGGTTCCCGCAGACGGAGCACTGGTAAATCTCGCCGTCGTCTTCGTCGTCTTTGTCGCTGGGGCCGAGGCGTTTGACGGCGGCGGTAGAGAAGCGTGCGGCGTCGTCCTTCAGGCCCGCGGGGGGCGGGGCCGAGTAACTCATGTTAAAGCCGTTGGACAGGTTCCCTTGCGGCGCCTGCCGGCCGGAGCACAGGTGTGTCTTGGCGTCGCCGTACACCTGTCCGCAGTCGGAGCACACCTGTCGCTCGCTCTGACGTGGCGCCGCCTGCAGGGGACTTTCGAAGCGCTCGTGAAACTCCAGAGCGTCCAAAGCTCCGCCCTGAGAAAAGTGAGCCCCGCCCTCCTGCAGAGCCCCGGCCTCACTGTAGCTCTGTTCCATGATTGGCTCAGAGCTCAGCCAGTCTCCCTCGGACCCCGGGGCGTGCGCGGAGCGCCCCCTGTGGCTGCGCAGGTGACTGTGCAGCGCCGCCAAGTGCGGGTACTGTTTTCCGCAGACGCTGCACTGGTACTGGCCCGTCTGGTGGCAGCGTTTGTGGTTGACGAGGCTACCGGCATGGCGGTAGCTCTTGCCGCACTCGCCGCACTTGAACCTGCGTTCAGGGTCGTCGGGGGAGGAGCCCGGCGCCGCGCGGCCGGCGGGCGACGCCCCCGAGCTCTGAGAGCCGTCAGAGAGGAGGTCCTGGCCATGGGAGGGTCGCGGCTCCGAGTGGGCGGGGCGGGACTCGTGCGTGAGGTAGTGCGCCTTCAGACTGTCCATGTCGGGGTGGGCGGAGCCGCAATAGGCGCAGGTGAACACGGCGCTGTGGGCGGGGCCCATGATGGGGTCATAGGGTCGTTTGTCTGAGGGCGGAAGGGGCGGGAGGGGCAGAGGGTCCCCGAGGGCGGGCGCGTACCCAGGCGAGCGCACGGCGGCGTGAGGCATAAGCCCGAAGCTCCGCGCCACACCCGCAGGGGGCGCCGCGCTGTGCAGCAGGAGGTGCTCCTGGAAGTCATTTTTGTTCGGCAGCGACACCTGACACAGGTGACAGAAGCAGTCGTTCTGAGGCCCCGCCCCCCCGGCCTCTCCGGCCCCGCCCCCTCCGCTCACCATAGTGATGGCCTTGTACTTGTGCGAGCGCTCGTGAGCCTGAAGCGCCGCCAGATTCGCGAAGTGTTTGAGGCAGACGCCGCACTCGAAGTCGCCCTCCTGGTGGCACTTCCTGTGGTTGGCGAGGCTGCCGTGGTGACGGTACGTGCGGTCGCACCGGTCGCACTTAAAGGGGCGGTCCCAGGCGTCCTCTGGCTCGGGCGAAGCGTCCCCGCGGGGGTCGCTGAGGTCACCGGGGTCGTGCAGGGGGGAGGAGTTTTCCCCGCAGCTCAGTCCGTAGTGGCGTTCGTCACTCGTCTCCGCCTCCTCTTCGGCCGGGACACTACTCGGAGACAAAGTATGGATACGTAAGTGGTTTTTCAGAGCCACCGCGTTGGGCAGCGTGCGAGTGCAAACGGGACACTGGAAAGAGCCAACCTCGTGCGTTTTCTTGTGGTTGGCGAGGCTGGCGGCGTGTTTGAAGACGCGCCCGCACTGAGGGCACTGGAGGTCGTCCGGGCTCGGCGCTTTCACGTGGAGGAGGGGCGAGGGGCGCGGCTCCGCGGGACCGCGCTCTGCCATGTCACCCGGGCCGGCGCCAGGGAGGGTCAAAGTCACCGGGCTCAGCAAGAAGCGGGCATGAGGTCACGGCGTCAGAGGTCACGGCGTCAGAGGTCACTGCAAAACAAAACATTTAAAAGAGTCAATTTAAAAACAGAACGCTGTCCCCCGAGACACTGCCCCCCCCCCCCACCCCGAGACGCTGTCCCCCTGAGACGCTGTCCCCCCGAGACGCTGTCCCCCCGAGACGCTGTTCCCCTGAGACGCTGTTCCCCCGAGACGCTGTCCCCCTGAGACGCTGTCCCCCCGAGACGCTGGCCCCCCGAGACGCTGTTGCCCTGAGACACTGCCCCCCCCCCCCCCTGAGACGCTGTCCCCCCGAGACACTGCCCCCCCCCCTGAGACGCTGTCCCCCCGAGTCACTGTTCCCCCGAGACGCTGTCCCCCGAGACACTGTCCCCGTCTGTGGTTACTGGTTCTGTCCATGTCTCGGTGACGTCTTTAGGACAGTTCAGACGTGTCCCGCGTGTCTCTTTGTCTCTGAGCCCAGGAACTGAATGCTCTGAGTTAGGTTTTATGTTTTATTATTTTTATTATTATTATTATTATTATTATTATTATTATTATTATTATTATTATTATTATTATCTTCATCACATTGTGGACAGTCGGTGTTGTCGGTGTGATTCTGGCGGGGGGGGGGGGCACACGGGGGTCCGGGGGCCAAAATGCTTCACTCACTTGTGCAGAATCTGAATTGTATTTTTGTGTTTCTTTATAAACATCAGTTGAACATCACGTTGTTCTGGAAGTTTCTGTTTAAATGAAAAAGTGAACAGCTCATTAAAAACACTTTTAAATCAAAAGATGCAGCTTTGGTCCAGCAGCAGGTACAGTTCTAAACGCGCGGCTGTGTGGAGCTTCTGGTTCTGTTTGGTGATTGTAAAGTTTTAGGAACAAAAGAAATGGAAAAATCAAAGAGAACAAACATGTGGAAGTGTCCCCCGGTCCCCCGGTCCCCCGGAGCCCCGGAGCCCCGGTCCCCCGGAGCCCCGGTCCCCCGAAGCCGCGGCGGGGCCTGACCTTGGTCCGTCTGAGCGGGACAAAGCCCCGGGGACCAGGAGCCCGGTCCGGCTGCGGCTCCGCGGTTCTCCAGGTGTGTGGACCGGGGCACCGGAGCCAGAGCCGGGCCCCCGCAGAGGGGCCCCCGCAGAGGGACACGAGAGGCGGTCTCCCCCCGCGCCCCCATTTCACACCACGGCCATTTTCCCCGATGCTAACATGCTAACGGCTACACCCGTGTCTCTGTCCCCGCACCAGCACAGGCCCCAAGCCCCAGAACCAGTCCTCAGGCCCGGCCTGTATTCTGCCCGAGGTCCGGCACACTGGACCTCCGGCTCCGTGCACCGGGACCGGGGCAGAACCGTGAACAGAGCCGAGCTCCGTTAGCCTTTAGCCGCAGCGCGGAGCCTCATGAGGAGCGGCCGAGCGCGGACAGCCTGCGCGGGACAAAGCGGATGTGTCCGGGGCCGTGGAGCTCCGGGGGGCTCCGGGGGGCTCGGTGTGAGCCGTGATGTCCACAGGGACATCATGAGGCCGTGCACAGACGGAGATTCTCGGGTTAGCTCCGGAGCTACACGGAGAGTCTCGCCCGGAGCTACACAAAGATGATCCGAACACAGCGCGGTCCCCCCGCTGCTCCGGCCGAAGCCCGAGCCTCTCCCGCGGGGCACTTACCGTCCACAGGCCGCTGTGCCGCGCGGAGCAAACACACGCGCAGCTCTCTCGGTTTGTGCGCGGTTATTTCTTTTTCGCCCCGTTTTTCCGCACAGAATTCGGGTTCTCGGGTCTTCCCCCCGCCGCCATTCAACTACATACTTCCTGCCGCTGCCGCGTCCCGCCGCGTTCTGCCGCGCGGTAGGAGCGGTGCGCACCTTGACGCGTCATTTGCGCAGGAGAGATCCGGGTTTTTCAGCGCGATTCATTCACAAAATGAAACCCACAGGCGCAAAGTGTCACCTGCCTGCTCCTGCCTGCTCCTGTCTGCTCCTGTCTGCTCCTGCCTGCTCCTGCCTGCTCCTGCCTGCTCCTCAAAGTCCAAAGTTCAGCTTTTTTGTCAAAAACTACACTCAACAAAAATATAAACGCAACACTTTTGTTTTTGCTCCCATTTTTCATGAGATGGACTTAAAGATGTAAAATTCATTCCAGATACACAATATTACCATTTCTCTCAAACATTGTTCACAAATCTGTCTAAATGTGTGATAGTGAGCACTTCTGCTTTGCTGAGATAATCCATCCCACCTCACAGGTGCCACATCAAGATGCTGATCTGACATCATGATTAGTGCACAGGTGTACCTTATACTGCCCACAATAAAAGGACACTCTGAAATGTGCAGTTTTGTCTCACAGCAAAATGCCACAGATGTCACAAGCATTGAGGGAGCGTGCAATTGGCATGCTGACAGCAGGAATGTCAACCAGATCTGTTGCTCGTGCATTGAATGTTCATTTCTCCACCATAAGCCGTCTCCAAAGGCGTTTCAGAGAATATGGCAGTACATCCAACCGGCCTCACAACCACAGACCACGTGTAACCACACCAGCCCAGGACCTCCACATCCAGCAGGTTCACCTCCAAGATCGTCTGAGACCAGCCACTCGGACAGCTGCTGAAACAATTGGTTTGCATAACCAAACAATTTCTGCACAAACTGTCAGAAACCGTCTCAGGGAAGCTCAACTGCATGCTCGTCGTCCTCATCGGGGTCTTAACCTGACTCCAGATCGTCGCCGTAACAGACTTGAGTGGGCAAATGCTCACATTCGATGGCGTCTGGCACGTTTGGAGGTGTTCTCTTCACGGATGAATCTCGGTTTACATTGTTCAGGGCAGATGGCAGACAGCGTGTGTGGCGTCGTGTGGGTGAGCGCTTTGCTGATGTCAATGTTGTGGATCGAGTGGCCCATGGTGGTGGTGGGGTTATGGTATGGGCAGGCATCTGTTATGGACGAAGAACACAGGTGCATTTTATTGATGGCATTTTGAATGCACAGAGATACCGTGATGAGATCCTGAGGCCCATTGTTGTGCCATACATCCATGAACATCACCTCATGTTTCAGCAAGATAATGCACGGCCCCATGTTGCAAGGATCTGTACACAATTCTTGGAAGCTGAAAATGTCCCAGTTCTTGGATGGCCAGCATACTCACCGGACATGTCACCCATTGAGCATGTTTGGGATGTGCTTGAGCGGCGTATACGACAGCGTGTACCAGCTCCCACTAATATCCAGCAACTTCGCACAGCCATTGAAGAGGAGTGGACCAACATTCCACAGGCCACAACTGACAATCTGATAAACTCTATGTGAAGAAGATGTGTTGCACTGCATGAGGCAAATGGTGGTCACACCAGATACTGACTGGTTCTGAGTCCCCAGACCCCCAATAAAGAAAAACTGCACATTTCAGAGTGGCCTTTTATTGTGGGCAGTATAAGGTACACCTGTGCACTAATCATGATGTCAGATCAGCATCTTGATGTGGCACCTGTGAGGTGGGATGGATTATCTCAGCAAAGCAGAAGTGCTCACTATCACACATTTAGACAGATTTGTGAACAATGTTTGAGAGAAATGGTAATATTGTGTATCTGGAATGAAGCGTGAAGAATCCCTCAGTCGTCCAGGTAGAATCCATGATAACAGGAGAAGTTCAATTTGTCAACTGGACCAAGTTTGTTTGGTTAAACGTTTCGCCGCTCATCCAAGAGGCTTCTTCAAGTTCTGGTTCTAGTGCTGGTTAGTCCCTGTTTATATCTCGCTGCAGGGAGGAGCTCCCTACACTGAAATCATTCTGAAACTATCTCAGCTAATTTGTATCTTTTGTTTCTCTGGCGTCTCGTTTAGCATCTCTATTTAGCCCTAGGAGGAGCTCACTGCTCTGAAATAGCTCTGAAACTATCCCCTCATTTGTTCCTTTAGTTATTCGAATATTTATTTTGGATGAGCAATGAAACGTCTTCAACCAAGCAAACTTGCTCCAGTTGACAAATTGAACTTCTCCTTTTATCTGGAATGAATTTTAGATCTTTAAGTCCATCTCATGAAAAATGGGAGCAAAAACAAAAGTGTTGCGTTTATATTTTTGTTGAGTGTATATGTAGGCTACAGTTTGTGTGTAGAATCCCTCAGTTGTACAGGTTGAACCAAAGACAAAAGGAGAAATTCAGTTTGTCGACTGGACAAAAGTTTATTTGGTTGAATCCGTTTGTTCTGCTTCTTCAGTTCTGGTCAGACGCTGGTGGACACTGCCTATATCTGCCTGAAGGGGGCGCTCACTACACTGAGTTAGTTCGGTGGGGCTGTTAGATCTGCAGTGGGAGTGGAGTGTGCCGTACACCTCCACCTAAAAGGACCTCAGTCTGCCGTACACCTCCACCTAAAAGGACCTCAGTCTGCCGTACACCTCCACCTAAAAGGACCTCAGTCTGCCGTACACCTCCACCTAAAAGGACCTCCGTCTGCCGTACACCTCCACCTAAAAGGACCTCAGTCTGCTGTACACCTCCACCTAAAAGGACCTCAGTCTGCCGTACACCTCCACCTAAAAGGACCTCAGTCTGCCGTACATCTCCACCTAAAAGGACCTCCGTCTGCCGTACACCTCCACCTAAAAGAACCTCAGTCTGCCGTACACCTCCACCTAAAAGGACCTCAGTCTGCCGTACACCTCCACCTAAAAGGACCTCAGTCTGCCGTACACCTCCACCTAAAAGGACCTCAGTCTGCTGTACACCTCCACCTGCCGTACATCTCCACCTAAAGCCACGGGCCACTCCTTTGAGGACAGTGAGGTCCAGATCTGGTTTGAGAGGAGGAGTTAAAGAAAGAGAATCCTTCCTTGAACACAAATGGAGGTCTCAGACATCATTTGTCTCCATCTATAACTCTGTCCTCAAACCTAAATCAGAACAAAGAAAACAATAGTGCAGCAGGTCAGGTCCAGAGGAGTGAAAACACCATTATGACCCACACTCCACTCCCACTGCAGATCTAACAGGCCCACTGAACTAACACCAACTGGAAACAAGGAGGTGTGGGAGTCTCACAGTCATTTCATTGTAGTGAGCGCCCCCTTCAGGCAGATACAGGCAGTGTCCACCAGCATCTGACCAGAACTGAAGAAGCAGAAGAAACGGATTCAACCAAATAAACTTTTATCCAGTCAACAAACTGAATTTCTCCTTTTGCCATATATGTTCAGGTGGCACACACAGCGCCCCCTAGGCCCACAGTGAACATAAAACATGTGATAAACAAGACAAGAAACACCAGGACTAAAACATCACATATACCTGTAGTTAAAGTACTACTACTATTACTATTACTACCATTTAGATTTTTTGATTGTTTAGTGAACCAGAGCGCTTTGTGGCTGAGGCCTGGGCCCATGCACTACTACTACTACTGCAAATACTACTAATACTACTACTACTACTACTGCTACTACTACTACTGCTACTGCCTGGGCCCATGCACTACTACTACTACTGCAAATACTACTAATACTACTACTACTGCTACTACTACTACTACTGCTGCCTGGGCCCGTGCTGTCATGCAGGCAGAGCAGGGCCGCCTGGTCGGGGATGTAATGTCTGATTAGGTTTGTTTTGTTTTGGATATTTTCTTGTGTTTGTCAAATTTAAATTGTGGGTCAAGAATCCAAGATATTTTAGTTTGTTCACCAATTGTATTTTATCATTTTGCAAACTTATTTGAAAGTTATGTTCTAGATTTAGCTTTTTAATAGAAAAGCACAAACTGTTTTAGTAATATTCAGGACTAGTTTATTTTTGTGGAGCCATTGTTTAACCTCAGCCATGCAGACAGAACATGTGCAGCCTGCGCTGGTGTCTTGGCGGGTGCGTAGAAAATTAGCATCATCCGCGTAAAGCTGCAGCGGACACCAGGGCAAATCAAAGGCAGATCATTTATGAAAAGGCTAAACAGCAGCGGCCCCAATATAGATCCCTGAGGTATGCCCAGATCCCTGAGGTATTTATAAATGAGGATTTGTCCTGGGCAACTTTCACAGACTGTTCCCCACCCTGAAGAATCATCACATTCAACCAATCACAGTGGTTTTACAAAAGCTTTTATTTAAATGATGCAACACACATGAGTTAAACGTTTAGAAAATATATGAAATTGATCAAATATATAAACTCAATTTCAGCTGGAGCATGAATGCTGCGGTGATGACATCGCCGGCTCTCGGCCAATCAGCTGCTCACAAACCTCAAGAGTTACAAACATTACATCATCGCCATGGAGATTTAACTTCAAACAAACTCAAAAAGAAAACTGACCCCTACTCCTGCTGACCCCTGCCCTGACCCCTTACCCCTGACCAGACCCCTGCTCTAGTCCCTGGTCCTGGTCTAGTACCTGGTCTATCTTTGCTCCTTGAACCATGATCTCCCTGTATGCACTCTGCTGCTGATTGGACGAGGCCTGGTCCTGGTCCAGTCCTTGGTCCAGTCCCTGGTCCTGGTCTAGTTCCTGGTCCTGGGGGGAGGGCTTGTAGGTCTCACACAGCGACCCCTGGAGGAAGGGTGCGCACACGGCGGCGGTGCGGACCGTCACAGATCCGTGTTTGAGGCGGTAGCGGTGCTGTTTTTGTCCCGCCGTCGGAATGAAACTGATCCGCCCCAGAAGGTCATCGTTCCAACGGTTATCGCGGTCCCACACCTCCACCCGCACCTTCCTGAAGAGACGGAGAGAGAACAGGCGGGTTTAACGTTCCACACAAACCGACCGAGCTTCAAGCCACGTTCTAATGTTCTAGTGGTGTTATGTTCTAAGGTTCTTATGTTCTAATGTTCTTATGTTCTAGTGTTCTTATGTTCTAGTGTTCTTATGTTCTAGTGGTGTTATGTTCTTATGTTCTAGTGTTCTTATCTTCTAATGTTCCAATGTTCTCGTGTTCTTATGTTCTAATGTTGTAGTGTTCTTATGTACTAACGTTCCACACAAACCGACAGAGCTTCACGCCACGTTCTTATGTTCTAATGGTGTTATGTTCTAGTGTTCCTATGTTCTAATGTTCTAATATTCTTATGTTCTAATGTTCTTATGTTGTAGTGTTCTTATGTTCTAGTGTTCCTATGTTCTAATGTTCTTATGTTCTTATGTTCTAATGTTCTTATGTTCTAATGTTGTAATGTTCTTATGTTCTAGTGTTCTAATGTTCTAGTGTTCTTATGTTCTAATGTTCTAATGTTCTTATGTTCTAGTGTTCTTATGTTCTAATGTTCTTATGTTCCTATGTTCTAATGTTCTTATGTTCTTATGTTCTAGTGTTCTTATTTTCTAATGTTCTAGTGTTCTTATCTTCTAATATTCCAATGTTCTAGTGTTCTTATGTTCTAGTGTTCTTATGTTCTAGTGTTCTTATGTTCTAGTGGTCTTATGTTCTAATGTTCTTATATTCTAGTGGTCTTATGTTCTTATGTTCTTATGTTCTAGTGTTCTTATTTTCTAATGTTCTAGTGTTCTTATGTTCTAGTGTTCTTATCTTCTAATATTCCAATGTTCTAGTGTTCTTATGTTCTAGTGTTCTTATGTTCTAGTGTTCTTATGTTCTAGTGGTCTTATGTTCTAATGTTCTTATATTCTAGTGGTCTTATGTTCTAAGGTTCTTATGTTCTAATGTTCTTATGTTCTTATGTTCTTATGTTCTAATGTTCTTATGTTCTAGTGTGCCTATGTTCTAATGTTCTCATGTTCTAGTGTTCTTATGTTCTAATGTTCCAATGTTCTTATGTTCTAGTGTTCTTATGTTCTAGTGTTCCAATGTCCTAGTGTTCTTGTGTTCCAATGTTCTAGTGTTCTTATGTTCTAGTGTTCTAATGTTCTAGTGTTCTAGTGTTCTTATGTTCTAGTGTTCTTATGTTCTAATGTTCTAGTGTTCTTATGTTCTAGTGTTCTTATGTTCTAGTGTTTTTATGTTCTTATGTTCTAATGTTCCAATGTTCTTATGTTCTAGTGTTCCAATGTTCTAGTGTTCTTATGTTCTTATGTTCTAATGTTCTTGTGTTCTTATGTTCTAGTGTTCTAGTGTTCCAATGTTCTACTGTTCTTATGTTCTAGTGTTCTTATGTTCTTATGTTCTAATGTTCTAGTGTTCTTATGTTCTAGTGTTCTTATGTTCTAATGTTCTAGTGTTCTTATGTTCTAGTGTTCTTATGTTCTAGTGTTCTTATGTTCTAGTGTTCTTATGTTCTAGTGTTTTTATCTTCTAATGTTCCAATGTTCTAGTGTTCTTATGTTCTAGTGTTCTTATGTTCTAATGTTCCAATGTTCTAGTGTTCCTATGTTCTTATGTTCTAGTGTTCTTATGTTCTAATGTTCTAGTGTTCTTATGTTCTAGTGTTCTTATCTTCTAATGTTCCAATGTTCTAGTGTTCTTATGTTCTAGTGTTCTTATGTTCCAGTGTTCTAATGTTCTAGTGGTCTTATGTTCTAATGTTCTTATATTCTAGTGGTCTTATGTTCTAAGGTTCTTATGTTCTAATGTTCTTATGTTCTAGTGTGCCTATGTTCTTATGTTCTTATGTTCTAGTGTGCCTATGTTCTAATGTTCTTATGGTCTAGTGTTCTTATGTTCTAATGTTCCAATGTTCTTATGTTCTAGTGTTCTTATGTTCTAGTGTTCAAATGTTCTAGTGTTCTTATGTTCTAGTGTTCCAATGTTCTAGTGTTCTTATGTTCTAGTGTGCCTATGTTCTAATGTTCCAATGTTCTTATGTTCTAGTGTTCTTATGTTCTAGTGTTCAAATGTTCTAGTGTTCTTATGTTCTAGTGTTCTTATGTTCTAGTGTTCTTATGTTCTACTGTTCTAGTGTTCTTATGTTCTAGTGTTCTTATGTTCTAGTGTTCTTATGTTCTAATGTTCCAATGTTCTTATGTTCTAGTGTTCCAATGTTCTAGTGTTCTTATGTTCTAGTGTTCTTATGTTCTAATGTTCTAGTGTTCTTATGTTCTAGTGTTCTTATGTTCTAGTGTTCTTATGTTCTAGTGTTCTTATGTTCTAATTTTCTAGTGTTCTTATGTTCTAGTGTTCTTATGTTCTTATGTTCTAATGTTCTAGTGTTCTTATGTTCTAGTGTTCTTATGTTCTAATGTTCTAGTGTTCTTACGTTCTAGTGTTCTTATGTTCTAATGTTCTAGTGTTCTTATGTTCTAGTGTTCTTATGTTCTTATGTTCTAATGTTCTAGTGTTCTTATGTTCTTATATTCTAATGTTCTAGTGTTCTTATGTTCTAGTGTGCCTATGTTCTAATGTTCTTATGTTCTTATGTTCTAGTGTGCCTATGTTCTAATGTTCTTATGTTCTAGTGTTCTTATGTTCTAATGTTCCAATGTTCTTATGTTCTAGTGTTCTTATGTTCTAGTGTTCCAATGTTCTAGTGTTCTAGTGTTCCAATGTTCTAGTGTTCTTATGTTCTAGTGTTCTAGTGTTATTATGTTCTAGTGTTCTTATGTTCTAGTGTTCTTATGTTCTAGTGTTCTTATGTTCTAATGTTCCAATGTTCTTATGTTCTAGTGTTCCAATGTTCTAGTGTTCTTATGTTCTAGTGTTCTTATGTTCTAGTGTTCTTATGTTCTAATTTTCTAATGTTCTTATGTTCTAGTGTTCTTATGTTCTTATGTTCTAATGTTCTAGTGTTCTTATGTTCTAATGTTCTAGTGTTCTTATGTTCTAGTGTTCTTATGTTCTATTGTTCTAGTGTTCTTATGTTCTAGTGTTCTTATGTTCTAGTGTTCTAGTGTTCTTATGTTCTAGTGTTCTTATGTTCTAGTGTTCTAATGTTCTAGTGTTCTTATGTTCTAGTGTTCTAGTGTTCTTATGTTCTAGTGTTCTTATGTTCTAGTGTTCTAGAGTTCTTATGTTCTAGTGTTCTTATGTTCTAGTGTTCTTATGTTCTAATGTTCTAGTGTTCCAATGTTCTAGTGTTCTAATGTTCTAGTGTTGTAGTGTTCTTATGTACTAATGTTCCAATGTTCTAGTGTTCCAATGTTCTAGTGTTCTTATGTTCTAATGTTCTAGTGTTCTTATGTTCTAGTGTTTTCATGTTCTAATGTTCTAGTGTTCTTATGTTCTAGTGTTCTTATGTTCTAGTGTTCTTATGTTCTAGTGTTCCAATGTTCTAGTGTTCCAATGTTCTAGTGTTCTTATGTTCTAGTGTTTTTATGTTCTAATGTTCTAGTGTTCTTATGTTCTAGTGTTCTTATGTTCTAGTGTTCTAATGTTCTAGTGTTCCAATGTTCTAGTGTTCTTATGTTCTAGTGTTCTTATGTTCTAGTGTTGTAGTGTTCTTATGTTCTAGTGTTCTAGTGTTCTTATGTTCTAGTGTTCTTATGTTCTAGTGTTCTAATGTTCTAGTGTTCTAATGTTCTAGTGTTCTAATGTTCTAGTGTTCTAATGTTCTAGTGTTCTTATGTTCTAGTGTTCTTATGTTCTAGTGTTCTTATGTTCTAGTGTTCTTATGTTCTAGTGTTCTAATGTTCTAGTGTTCTAGTGTTCTTATGTTCTAGTGTTCTTATGTTCTAGTGTTCTAGAGTTCTTATGTTCTAGTGTTCTTATGTTCTAGTGTTCTTATGTTCTAATGTTCTAGTGTTCCAATGTTCTAGTGTTCTAATGTTCTAGTGTTGTAGTGTTCTTATGTACTAATGTTCCAATGTTCTAGTGTTCCAATGTTCTAGTGTTCTTATGTTCTAATGTTCTAGTGTTCTTATGTTCTAGTGTTTTCATGTTCTAATGTTCTAGTGTTCTTATGTTCTAGTGTTCTTATGTTCTAGTGTTCTTATGTTCTAGTGTTCTTATGTTCTAGTGTTCCAATGTTCTAGTGTTCTTATGTTCTAGTGTTTTTATGTTCTAATGTTCTAGTGTTCTTATGTTCTAGTGTTCTTATGTTCTAGTGTTCTTATGTTCTAGTGTTCTAATGTTCTAGTGTTCCAATGTTCTAGTGTTCTAATGTTCTAGTGTTGTAGTGTTCTTATGTACTAATGTTCCAATGTTCTAATGTTCCAATGTTCTAATGTTCTAGTGTTCTTATGTTCTAGTGTTCTAGTGTTCTTATGTTCTAGTGTTCTTATGTTCTAGTGTTCTAATGTTCTAGTGTTCCAATGTTCTAGTGTTCTAATGTTCTAGTGTTGTAGTGTTCTTATGTACTAATGTTCCAATGTTCTAATGTTCTAGTGTTCTTATGTTCTAGTGTTCTTATGTTCTAGTGTTCTTATGTTCTAATGCAGTGGTTCCCAACCTTTTTTGGCCTGTGACCCCATCTTGACATCACACATTTCTGGCGACCCCATAGACTTTTGTTTTGATCGTTTCAGTCTCAGCCTCAGTCACAATATTGTGTCAAATGGTTCGATGTGTGTGAGAAACACTGACCTCTAGTGGACAAATTTAACCACTGCAAACCAACACAACCCATGATCTGGGAAGTTCACAAATGGATGGATGGGAATGGATCGCTTTTTTCCACTTGTAGATGCCATCAAAAATGAAACAAATGCCAAAAGTCGCCAAAAGTCACCAAAATCACCACTAACGTCACACAATACTCCTCACTACGCAGCATTTTTAATCATTTTCGGTGCATCTTTTATACTGTAGCAGTTTAGCGCTTGTCAAACCAAGGAAGCGCATTGAACACTCTGAAGCGCTCTGAACCAATCACAGAGTGGAACATTCGCTGAGCCAATGAAACGCTTTGATAAACTGAAGCAATCGACACGCAGAGAGAGGGACCGACACTTTGACACTTTGGTCACGTGATCTATGTTCTAGTGTTCTTACTGCTGCGAGACAGTTTCAGAAAGAGCCAGACGTGCTCCGGAGCTGCGACTCATTTGCCCGTCACTATTGTGACTGCACTGCTCCGGACATTTCAGGCGACCCCGTTTGAATTCCAGGCGACACCACGTGGGGTCAAGACCTGAAGGTTGAAAAACGCTGTTCTAATGTTATAGTGTTCCTATGTTCTAATGTTCTCCAGGTCTAGTGTTCTAAAGCTCTAATGCTCTAATGTTCTTGTGTTCCCTCCTCAAAAACAGACCTGGAGTTTCTTTTCCCTTTAGTTCAGTCGAGATCGGCGACTCCAGGACTGAAATGATCCAAATGATTCTAGTGAAGGTGTGTGGAGTTTAAAAACACAGTGGAGCACTTCCTGTATCACCACATGATGACATCACAAGGTGGAACAGAGTGTACTTGTTGATGCTTTTATATGGCTCCTTAATGGTTCCCTAATACTGTAAATGAATCCTTCTTCAAAATCAACACTCAGTGCATGAGAGAGCCTCATGAACACAGTCATAAATATGTCTCTGAAACACTTTATTCTGGGCGTTGTTGCTTGAATGCAAATGAGGAGGACAGAGACAGGCCAGTGCAGTGGGTGGGGGTGTGGCCAAACACGCCGCTGTTTCCTGGATTAGCGGTGCCTGTGCGCTGTCACCCACTTCTGTGTTTTAAGAGCAGAGGAAGATATGAGACGATTTCCATTAAAAAACACATTTCCACAGAAAATAAAAGTAAACCACTGCTGTTTCAGAGGTTCGGAGGCTCAGATAAAGGACATCCGAGCCTGGAAACACTCTCACGTGTCTCCAGACAGATGAAAAAAATCGCATTTCGTAGCTGGTTTGCGGTCCAAATTCTCTGGGTGTGATTTTCCAGAGACAGGGGGCTGACTTTTTTTCAAACGCGGAAAAGGATCGCAAATGCTCAGTTTAGACATTTTGTAACTTTTAACCATGGGGGGGGGGGGGTAAACAGGGTAGGGGAGCTCACATTAACGTTCAAAAACTTCAGAAAGTGAAAATTTCATGCCATGGGACCTTTAAAGGTGTGAGTGGTGTGTTTGTGAGTGGTCCGTTGCCCCTCCCCCTTGTGGGCGGACTCACCTTCGGGAGAGGAGATTGGCCGATCCGAGTCTCATCCTGAAGTTCCAGATGGGAAAGTCGTTGTTCCAGATCACTCCAGAAGTGGCGCCCTGCTGTCCGTAGAACACTTTGACGTATCCGTCTGTTTTGGAAAAGATGTCGCCCCAAAGCCCCTCGGCTTTCACGACCGTCACGTTGACTCGGGCCACGCCCATTGCCTGGGGGCAGCAGTCGGCGTTCACCAGGCCGTGGCCATGACAGGAGCAGGAACACGAGGCCCGGTTCTGAGAGCCCGTCTTACAGCGGGGACACTTCAGGGACACGCCTTTCGCCATGATGTGACGGCGAATCGCAGCTCGCAGACGGGAGCGCAGGCGAACGTTCCCCTGCACCTGCAGAGACAGAGAGACGGGGCATCTGAGATAATCTGACCCACAGGGGCAGTGTGGGAGGGCATCTGACTGACCAGGCGGTGCAGTGGGCTGAGTTGGTACTGGACGACCCCGGGCAGTGTCCGGAGCGAGCGAAGCCACTTCTGATAGGCCGCGGCGCCGTGAGGGTCGAACAAGACTCCGCCCACACTCGAGTCTCCGCCCATAACCTCCACAGTCCGATCGGAGAAGGCGCCGCCGAACGTCTGACCACGGCCCAACTTCTTCCCCTGGGCCTTACAGAAGGACGAGGACGCATCCACCTGCCGCAGGCACACACTTAGATATGTACAGAGGTCCGAGGCCCCGCCCACCTGCCGCAGGCACACACTTAGATATGTACAGAGGTCCGAGGCCCCGCCCACCTGCCGCAGGCACACACTTAGATATGTACAGAGGTCCGAGGCCCCGCCCACCTGCCGCAGGCACACACTTAGATATGTACAGAGGTCCGAGGCCCCGCCCACCTGCCGCAGGCACACACTTAGATTATGTACAGAGGTCCGAGGCCCCGCCCACCTGCCGCAGGCACACACTTAGATATGTACAGAGGTCCGAGGCCCCGCCCACCTGCCGCAGGCACACACTTAGATATGTACAGAGGTCCGAGGCCCCGCCCACCTGCCGCAGGCACACACTTAGGTTATGTACAGAGGTCCGAGGCCCCGCCCACCTGCCGCAGGCACACACTTAGGTTATGTACAGAGGTCCGAGGCCCCGCCCACCTGCCGCAGGCACACACTTAGGTTATGTACAGAGGTCCGAGGCCCCGCCCACCTGCCGCAGGCACACACTTAGATTATGTACAGAGGTCCGAGGCCCCGCCCACCTGCCGCAGGCACACACTTAGATTATGTACAGAGGTCCGAGGCCCCGCCCACCTGCCGCAGGCACACACTTAGATTATGTACAGAGGTCCGAGGCCCCGCCCACCTGCCGCAGGCACACACTTAGATTATGTACAGAGGTCCGAGGCCCCGCCCACCTGCCGCAGGCACACACTTAGGTTATGTACAGAGGTCCGAGGCCCCGCCCACCTGCCGCAGGCACACACTTAGATATGTACAGAGGTCCGAGGCCCCGCCCACCTGCCGCAGGCACACACTTAGATATGTACAGAGGTCCGAGTCCGAGGCCCCGCCCACCTGCCGCAGGCACACACTTAGATATGTACAGAGGTCCGAGGCCCCGCCCACCTGGCAGAGCGTGATACTTTGCATCTGATGTCTTCCTCATTATCTGGGGATGTGATGCTAACTGCAGGAACTACTCTCTCTGTCTGAGGCTCTGTTGGAGGCTCTGTTGGACTTTAACCCACTCTGACCAAAAACACCTGATCTGAACTCCACCAGGCCAAAGGACGTCCCTCACCAGCTAGCATTAGCATTAGCAGTAGCATTAGCACTAGCATTAGCACTAGCACTAGCATTAACCAACAGTTCCTCAGGGAGCCACTCTCAGCTTTAGTGTCAAATCAAACTCTTGAACTTCATTTTGTGTTTGTGTCACCACGGTAACCACTGAACATTCCAATGGACTCCTGACCTCAGCCCCCTCTTGGTTTAGTCCTGGTTCAGTCCTGATTCAGTCTTGATTCAGTCCTGGTTTAGTTCTGGTTTAGTCCTGGTTCAGTCCTGGTTTAGTCCTGGTTTAGTCCTGGTTTAGACCTGGTTTAGTCCTGGTTTAGTCCTGGTTTAGTTCTGGTTTAGTCCTGGTTTAGTCCTGGTTCAGTCCTGGTTTAGTCCTGGTTTAGTCCTGGTTTAGACCTGGTTTAGTCCTGGTTTAGTCCTGGTTTAGTTCTGGTTTAGACCTGGTTTAGACCTGGTTCACTCCCGGTTCTGACCTTGATCCCCTTGATGACAGCGTTGACCTCGGCGTTCAGGCAGTTGTTGATGGTTCTGGTGGTCAGTTTGTTCATGGCGGCCTGACAGGTGCGCACGGCGGTCAGGGAGCGCACCTGTCCGCCCAGCGTCACCCGCCGCAGGTAGTGCGTGCCGTAAAGCGTGATGAAGTGCTGAAAATCAGAGTGGTTCTTGGGGGTGGTGGAGGAGAGGTCGTGCAGCGACTGCTGGAACTCTTTGGTGAGGGGGGGGTGGTTGTGCACACGGAACCTGAGGGGGAGGGGGGATATTTAAATGAGTACAAGGCTCCGCCCACAAGCCTCGTACAGAGGCCCCGTGAAGACAGATCACTACATGACTCAGACATATTTGTGAGGAGCAGTTAGAACACGACACAAAGTACTTTTCACACAGTACTGCCTTTTTAAATAGTAGTAGCAGTAGTAGCAGTAGTAGTAGTAGCAGTAGTAGTAGTAGCAGTAGTAGTAGTAGTAGCAGTAGCAGTAGCAGTAGCAGTAGTAGTAGTAGCAGTAGCAGTAGCAGTAGCAGTAGCAGTAGCAGCAGTAGCAGTAGCAGTAGCAGTAGTAGCAGTAGCAGTAGCAGCAGCAGCAGCAGCAGCAGTAGCAGTAGTAGCAGTAGCAGCAGCAGTAGCAGTAGCAGTAGCAGCAGCAGTAGCAGTAGCAGTAGTAGCAGTAGTAGCAGTAGCAGCAGTAGTAGCAGTAGCAGTAGTAGCAGTAGCAGCAGGAGTAGCAGCAGGAGTAGCAGCAGCAGTAGTAGCAGCAGCAGTAGCAGCAGCAGCAGTAGCAGCAGTAGCAGTAGCAGCAGTAGCAGCAGCAGGCAGCAGCAGAGCAGTAGCAGCAGCAGTAGCAGCAGCAGAGAGCAGCAGCAGAGCAGCAGCAAAGAGCATTGTTGTTGTTACAGTTATTGAAAGAAAGCATTGTTGTCATATTCGTTGTTGTTGTCATTGTTGTTGTTGTTGCTGTTATATATATTGTTGTTGATATATTGTCATATTATTTATGTTATATTGTTATTATTGTCATTGTCATTGTTATTGTCATATTGTTGTTGTTATTGTTGTTGCTATTATTATTATTGTTGTTATTGTTGTTATTGCTATTATTGTTATTAAGAAAGAGCATATTGTTATTGTTGTTATTGTTGTCATTATTGCTTGTTGTATTGTATTGATTGCACATTGTTTATTGTTGAGAGCTATTTGTATTATTGTTGTTATTGTTGTTGTCATTGTTATTGTTGTTGGTTTGTTATTATTGCATTGTTGTTGTTATTGTTGTTGTTTGTTGCATTGTTGTCATTATTGTTGTTGTTGTTGTTGTCATTGTTGTTGTCATGTTGTCATTATTGTTATTGTTGTTGTTGTCATTGTTATTATTGTCATTGTTGTCATTGTTGTTGTCATTGTTGTTGTTGTCATTGTTGTTGTTGTTGTTGTTGTTTATTATTATTGTTGTTGTTGTTGTCATGTTGTTGTCATTGTTGTTGTTGTTGTTGTCATTACTGTTCGCTTGTTGTTGTTGCTGTTGTTGTTGTTGTTGTTGTTGTTGTCAGTTGTTGTCATTATTGTTGTTGTTGTTGTTGTTGTTGTTGTCATTGTTGTCAGTTGTTGTTGTTGTTGTTGTTGTTGTTGTTGTTGTTGTCATTGTTGTTGTTGTTGCTGTTGTCATTGTTGTCATTGTTGCTGTTGTTGTTGTTGTCATTGCTGTGTTGTTAGTTGTTGCTGTTGCTGTTGTTGCCGCTGTTGTCATTGTTGTTGTTGTTGTTTTGTTGTTGCTTGTTGTTGCTGCTGTCATTGTTGTTGCTGTTGTTAAAATTGCGTTGTTGTTGTTGTTGTTGTTGTCAGTTGTTGCTGTGCTGTTGCTTCGTTGCTGTTGTTGTTGTTGTTGTTGTTGTTGTTGTTGTTGGTTGTCATTGGTTGTTACAGCTGTTGTTATTGCTTGTTGTTGTCATTATTATTGTTGCTAAGAGTTACATTGTTGTCATTGTTGTTGTTATTGCATTGTTGTTGTCAAGAGCTATTGTTGTTGTTACATGAAAGAAATTGTCATTAGAAGTTGTTACATAAAGAGCATTATTGTTGTCATTGTTATTATTACATTATTGTCATTGTTATTGTTATTATTATTGTTATTATATATATAAGAAAGAAAGAAAGAGTTGTTATTGTTATTATTACAGCTCATATTATTATTATTACAGCATTGTCATTGTTGTTGTCTATTGTTGTTGTTGTTATTGTTGTTATTGTTGTTGTTATATACTATTGTTATATATTGTCATTGTTGTTGTCATATGCTTGTTGTTGTTATTGTTATTATTATTGTCATTGTTGGTTATTGTTGTTGTTGTCATATATTGTATTACAGTTGTTGCCGCTTGTCATTGTTGTTGTTGTCATTGCTGTTGTTGTTGTTGTTATTTGTTGTTGTCATTATTATTGTTGTTGTTGTTGTTGTCATTGTTGTTGTTGTTGTTGTCATTGTTGTTGTTGTTGTCATTGTTGTTGCTGTTGTTGTTGTTGTTGTCATTATTGTTGTTGTTGTTGTTGTTGTTGTTGTTGCTGTTGTTGTTGTTGCTGCTGTCATTGGTTGTCAGTTGCTGTTGTTGTTTATTAAGCTGTTGTTGTTGTTGTTGTTGTTGTTGTTGCCGCTGTTGTTGTTGTCATTGTTGCTGTTATTAAAATATTGGTTGTTGTTGTTGTTGCTGTTGTTGTTGTCATTGTTGTTGCTGTTGTTGTTGTTGTTGTTGTTGTTGTTGCTTGTTGCTGTTGTTGTTGCTGTTGCTGTTGTGTTGCCGCTGTTGTTGCTGTTGTTGTCATGTTGTTGTTGTTGTTGTTGCTGTTGCTGTTGTTAGTTGTTGTTGTTGCTGCTGTAGAATTAGTAGTTGTTGTTGCTGTTGCTGTTGTTGTTGTTGTTGTTGTTGCTGTCAGTAGCTGTTGTTGTTGTTGCTGTTGTTGTTGTAGCTGTTGCTGTAGCAGTAGTAGTAGCAGTAGAAGTAGTAGTAGTAGTAGCAGTAGTAGTAGTAGTAGCAGCAGTAGTAGCAGTAGCAGTAGTAGTAGTAGTAGTAGTAGTAGTAGCAGTAGTAGTAGCAGTAGTAGTAGCAGTAGAAGTAGTAGCAGTAGTAGTAGTAGTAGTAGCAGTAGTAGCAGTAGCAGTAGTAGTAGTAGTAGTAGTAGTAGTAGCAGTAGTAGTAGCAGTAGAAGTAGTAGCAGTAGTAGTAGTAGTAGTAGCAGTAGAAGTAGTAGTAGTAGTAGCAGTAGTAGTAGTACTCACGTGTAGTAGTCACAGCCGACCTGGTGGCGTATGAAGGAAAACTTGTCGGTTTTACTGTGGCTCTGAGCGAATGTCGACGACTTCGAGTGAGACCCGCCCACGGCCACGCCCCCCAGACCAGGGAGACCCAGACCCACCTGAGACAGACCAAAGAGTGGGTTAACACCAGGTCCTGGTTTAGTCCTGGTTCAGTCCTGGTTCAGTCCTGGTTTAGTCCTGGTTCAGTCCTGGTTCAGTCCTGGTTCAGTCCTGGTTTAGTCCTGGTTCAGTCCTGGTTCAGTCCTGGTTTAGTTCTGGTTTAGTTCTGGTTCAGTCATGGTTCAGTCCTGGTTTAGTCCTGGATCAGTCCTGGTTTAGTCTTGGTTTTGTCCTGGTTTTGTCCTGGTTTAGTCCCGGTTCAGTCCCGGTTTAGTCCCGGTTTAGTCCCGGTTTAGTCCTGGTTCAGTCCTGGTTTAGTCCTGGTTTAGTTCTGGTTTAGTTCTGGTTTAGTCCTGGTTCAGTCCTGGTTCAGTCCTGGTTTAGTCCTGGATCAGTCCCGGTTTAGTCCTGGTTCAGTCCTGGTTTAGTCCTGGTTTAGTCCTGGTTTAGTCCTGGTTCAGTCCTGGTTTAGTTCTGGTTTAGTTCTGGTTTAGTCCTGGTTCAGTCCTGGTTCAGTCCTGGTTTAGTCCTGGTTCAGTCCCGGTTTAGTCCCGGTTTAGTCCCGGTTTAGTCCTGGTTCAGTCCTGGTTTAGTCCTGGTTTAGTCCCGGTTTAGTCCTGGTTCAGTCCTGGTTTAGTCCTGGTTTAGTTCTGGTTTAGTTCTGGTTTAGTCCTGGTTCAGTCCTGGTTCAGTCCTGGTTTAGTCCTGGATCAGTCCCGGTTTAGTCCTGGTTCAGTCCTGGTTTAGTCCTGGTTTAGTCCTGGTTTAGTCCTGGTTCAGTCCTGGTTTAGTTCTGGTTTAGTTCTGGTTTAGTCCTGGTTCAGTCCTGGTTCAGTCCTGGTTTAGTCCTGGTTCAGTCCTGGTTTAGTCCTGGTTCAGTCCTGGTTCAGTCCTGGTTTAGTCCTGGTTTAGTCCTGGTTTAGTCCTGGTTTAGTCCTGGTTCAGTCCTGGTTCAGTCCTGGTTTAGTCCTGGATCAGTCCTGGTTCAGTCCTGGTTTAGTTCTGGTTTTGTCCTGGTTTAGTCCCGGTTCAGTCCCGGTTTAGTCCCGGTTTAGTCCCGGTTTAGTCCCGGTTTAGTTCTGGTTTTGTCCTGGTTCAGTCCTGGTTCAGTCCTGGTTTAGTTCTGGTTTAATCCTGGTTTAGTCCTGGTTCAGTCCTGGTTTAGTCCTGGTTGAGTTCTGGTTTAGTCCTGGTTTAGTCCTGGTTCAGTCCTGGTTTAGTCCTGGTTTAGTCCTGGTTCAGTCCTGGTTTAGTTCTGGTTTAGTCCTGGTTTAGTCCCGGTTTAGTCCTGGTTTAGTCCTGGTTTAGTTCTGGTTTAGTCCTGGTTTAGTCCTGGTTCAGTCCTGGTTTAGTCCTGGTTTAGTCCTGGTTCAGTCCTGGTTTAGTTCTGGTTTAGTCCTGGTTTAGTCCCGGTTCAGTCCCGGTTTAGTCCTGGTTTAGTCCTGGTTTAGTCCTGGTTTAGTCCTGGTTCAGTCCTGGTTCAGTCCTGGTTTAGTCCTGGTTCAGTCCTGGTTCAGTCCTGGTTTAGTCCCGGTTCAGTCCCGGTTTAGTCCCGGTTTAGTTCTGGTTTAGTTCTGGTTCAGTCCTGGTTCAGTCCTGGTTTAGTCCTGGATCAGTCCTGGTTTAGTCCTGGTTTTGTCCTGGTTTAGTCCCGGTTTAGTCCCGGTTTAGTCCCGGTTTAGCCCCGGTGTGGTCCTGGTTTAGTCCTGGTTTAGTCCTGGTTCAGTCCTGGTTTAGACCTGGTTTAGTTCTGGTGTAGTCCTGGTTTAGTCCTGGTGTAGTCCTGGTTTAGTTCTGGTTTAGTCCTGGTTCAGTCCTGGTTTAGTCCTGGTTTAGTCCAGGTTTAGTCCTAGTTTAGTCCTGGTTTAGTTCTGGTTTAGTCCTGGTTTAGTCCTGGTTTAGTTCTGGTTTAGTCCTGGTTTAGTCCTGGTTTAGACCTGGTTTAGTTCTGGTGTAGTCCTGGTTTAGTCCTGGTGTAGTCCTGGTGTAGTCCTGGTTTAGTTCTGGTTTAGTCCTGGTTCAGTCCTGGTTTAGTCCTGGTTTAGTCCAGGTTTAGTCCTAGTTTAGTCCTGGTTTAGTTCTGGTTTAGTCCTGGTTTAGACCTGGTTTAGTCCTGGTTTAGTCCTGGTTTAGTCCTGGTTCAGTCCTGGTTTAGACCTGGTTTAGACCTGGTTTAGTTCTGGTTTAGTCCTGGTTTAGTCCTGGTTCAGTCCTGGTTTAGTCCTGGTTTAGTCCAGGTTTAGTCCTAGTTTAGTCCTGGTTTAGTTCTGGTTTAGTCCTGGTTTAGACCTGGTTTAGTCCTGGTTTAGTCCTGGTTTAGTTCTGGTTTAGTCCTGGTTTAGACCTGGTTTAGACCTGGTTTAGTCCTGGTTTAGTCCTGGTTTAGACCTGGTTTAGTCCTGGTTTAGTTCTGGTTTAGTCCTGGTTTAGTCCTGGTTTAGACCTGGTTTAGTTCTGGTGTAGTCCTGGTTTAGTCCTGGTGTAGTCCTGGTGTAGTCCTGGTTTAGTTCTGGTTTAGTCCTGGTTCAGTCCTGGTTTAGTCCTGGTTTAGTCCAGGTTTAGTCCTAGTTTAGTCCTGGTTTAGTTCTGGTTTAGTCCTGGTTTAGACCTGGTTTAGTCCTGGTTTAGTCCTGGTTTAGTCCTGGTTTAGTTCTGGTGTAGTCCTGGTTTAGTCCTGGTTTAGTTCTGGTTTAGTCCTGGTTTAGTCCTGGTTCAGTCCTGGTTTAGTTCTGGTGTAGTCCTGGTGTAGTCCTGGTTTAGTTCTGGTGTAGTCCCGGTTCAGTCCTGGTTTAGTCCTGGATCAGACCTGGTTTAGTCCTGGTTTAGTCCCGGTTTAGTCCTGGTTCAGTCCTGGTTTAGTCCTGGTTCAGTCCTGGTTCAGTCCTGGTTTAGTCCTGGTTTAGTCCTGGTTTAGTCCTGGTTCAGTCCTGGTTTAGTTCTGGTTTAGTTCTGGTTTAGTCCTGGTTCAGTCCTGGTTCAGTCCTGGTTTAGTCCTGGTTCAGTCCTGGTTTAGTCCAGGTTCAGTCCTGGTTCAGTCCTGGTTTAGTCCTGGTTTAGTCCTGGTTTAGTCCTGGTTCAGTCCTGGTTCAGTCCTGGTTTAGTCCTGGATCAGTCCTGGTTCAGTCCTGGTTTAGTTCTGGTTTAATCCTGGTTTAGTCTTGGTTTTGTCCTGGTTTTGTCCTGGTTTAGTCCCGGTTCAGTCCCGGTTTAGTCCCGGTTTAGTCCCGGTTTAGTCCCGGTTTAGTTCTGGTTTTGTCCTGGTTCAGTCCTGGTTCAGTCCTGGTTTAGTTCTGGTTTAATCCTGGTTTAGTCCTGGTTCAGTCCTGGTTTAGTCCTGGTTTAGTTCTGGTTTAGTCCTGGTTTAGTCCTGGTTCAGTCCTGGTTTAGTCCTGGATCAGACCTGGTTTAGTCCTGGTTTAGTCCTGGTTTAGTTCTGGTGTAGTCCTGGTTTAGTCCTGGTTTAGTCCTGGTGTAATCCTGGTGTAGTCCTGGTTTAGTCCTGGTTTAGTCCTGGTTCAGTCCTGGTTCAGTCCTGGTTTAGTCCTGGTTTAGTCCTGGTTCAGTCCTGGTTCAGTCCTGGTTTAGTTCTGGTTTAGTTCTGGTTCAGTCATGGTTCAGTCCTGGTTTAGTCCTGGTTTAGTCCCGGTTTAGTCCTGGTTCAGTCCTGGTTTAGTCCTGGTTCAGTCCTGGTTCAGTCCTGGTTTAGTCCTGGTTTAGTCCTGGTTTAGTCCTGGTTCAGTCCTGGTTTAGTTCTGGTTTAGTTCTGGTTTAGTCCTGGTTCAGTCCTGGTTCAGTCCTGGTTTAGTCCTGGTTCAGTCCTGGTTTAGTCCAGGTTCAGTCCTGGTTCAGTCCTGGTTTAGTCCTGGTTTAGTCCTGGTTTAGTCCTGGTTCAGTCCTGGTTCAGTCCTGGTTTAGTCCTGGATCAGTCCTGGTTCAGTCCTGGTTTAGTTCTGGTTTAATCCTGGTTTAGTCTTGGTTTTGTCCTGGTTTTGTCCTGGTTTAGTCCCGGTTCAGTCCCGGTTTAGTCCCGGTTTAGTCCCGGTTTAGTCCCGGTTTAGTTCTGGTTTTGTCCTGGTTCAGTCCTGGTTCAGTCCTGGTTTAGTTCTGGTTTAATCCTGGTTTAGTCCTGGTTCAGTCCTGGTTTAGTCCTGGTTTAGTTCTGGTTTAGTCCTGGTTTAGTCCTGGTTCAGTCCTGGTTTAGTCCTGGTTTAGTCCTGGTTCAGTCCTGGTTTAGTTCTGGTTTAGTCCTGGTTTAGTCCCGGTTCAGTCCCGGTTTAGTCCCGGTTTAGTCCTGGTTTAGTCCTGGTTTAGTTCTGGTTTAGTCCTGGTTTAGTCCTGGTTCAGTCCTGGTTTAGTCCTGGTTTAGTCCTGGTTCAGTCCTGGTTTAGTTCTGGTTTAGTCCTGGTTTAGTCCCGGTTCAGTCCCGGTTTAGTCCCGGTTTAGTCCCGGTTTAGTCCCGGTTTAGTCCCGGTTTAGTTCTGGTTTAGTTCTGGTTCAGTCCTGGTTCAGTCCTGGTTTAGTCCCGGTTCAGTCCCGGTTCAGTCCCGGTTTAGTCCCGGTTTAGTTCTGGTTTAGTTCTGGTTCAGTCATGGTTCAGTCCTGGTTTAGTCCTGGATCAGTCCTGGTTTAGTCTTGGTTTTGTCCTGGTTTTGTCCTGGTTTAGTCCCGGTTCAGTCCCGGTTTAGTCCCGGTTTAGTCCCGGTTTAGTCCTGGTTCAGTCCTGGTTTAGTCCTGGTTCAGTCCTGGTTCAGTCCTGGTTTAGTCCTGGTTTAGTCCTGGTTCAGTCCTGGTTCAGTCCTGGTTTAGTTCTGGTTTAGTTCTGGTTCAGTCATGGTTCAGTCCTGGTTTAGTCCTGGATCAGTCCCGGTTTAGTCCTGGTTCAGTCCTGGTTTAGTCCTGGTTCAGTCCTGGTTCAGTCCTGGTTTAGTCCTGGTTTAGTCCTGGTTTAGTCCTGGTTCAGTCCTGGTTTAGTTCTGGTTTAGTTCTGGTTTAGTCCTGGTTCAGTCCTGGTTCAGTCCTGGTTTAGTCCTGGTTCAGTCCTGGTTTAGTCCTGGTTCAGTCCTGGTTCAGTCCTGGTTTAGTCCTGGTTTAGTCCTGGTTTAGTCCTGGTTCAGTCCTGGTTCAGTCCTGGTTTAGTCCTGGATCAGTCCTGGTTCAGTCCTGGTTTAGTTCTGGTTTAATCCTGGTTTAGTCTTGGTTTTGTCCTGGTTTTGTCCTGGTTTAGTCCCGGTTCAGTCCCGGTTTAGTCCCGGTTTAGTCCCGGTTTAGTCCTGGTTCAGTCCTGGTTTAGTCCTGGTTCAGTCCTGGTTCAGTCCTGGTTTAGTCCTGGTTTAGTCCTGGTTCAGTCCTGGTTCAGTCCTGGTTTAGTTCTGGTTTAGTTCTGGTTCAGTCATGGTTCAGTCCTGGTTTAGTCCTGGATCAGTCCCGGTTTAGTCCTGGTTCAGTCCTGGTTTAGTCCTGGTTCAGTCCTGGTTCAGTCCTGGTTTAGTCCTGGTTTAGTCCTGGTTTAGTCCTGGTTCAGTCCTGGTTTAGTTCTGGTTTAGTTCTGGTTTAGTCCTGGTTCAGTCCTGGTTCAGTCCTGGTTTAGTCCTGGTTCAGTCCTGGTTTAGTCCTGGTTCAGTCCTGGTTCAGTCCTGGTTTAGTCCTGGTTTAGTCCTGGTTTAGTCCTGGTTCAGTCCTGGTTCAGTCCTGGTTTAGTCCTGGATCAGTCCTGGTTCAGTCCTGGTTTAGTTCTGGTTTAATCCTGGTTTAGTCTTGGTTTTGTCCTGGTTTTGTCCTGGTTTAGTCCCGGTTCAGTCCCGGTTTAGTCCCGGTTTAGTCCCGGTTTAGTCCCGGTTTAGTTCTGGTTTTGTCCTGGTTCAGTCCTGGTTCAGTCCTGGTTTAGTTCTGGTTTAATCCTGGTTTAGTCCTGGTTTAGTCCTGGTTCAGTCCTGGTTTAGTTCTGGTTTAGTTCTGGTTTAGTCCTGGTTCAGTCCTGGTTCAGTCCTGGTTTAGTCCTGGTTCAGTCCTGGTTTAGTCCTGGTTCAGTCCTGGTTCAGTCCTGGTTTAGTCCTGGTTTAGTCCTGGTTTAGTTCTGGTTTAGTTCTGGTTCAGTCATGGTTCAGTCCTGGTTTAGTCCTGGATCAGTCCTGGTTTAGTCTTGGTTTTGTCCTGGTTTTGTCCTGGTTTAGTCCCGGTTCAGTCCCGGTTTAGTCCCGGTTTAGTCCTGGTTCAGTCCTGGTTTAGTCCTGGTTCAGTCCTGGTTCAGTCCTGGTTTAGTCCTGGTTTAGTCCTGGTTCAGTCCTGGTTCAGTCCTGGTTTAGTTCTGGTTTAGTTCTGGTTCAGTCATGGTTCAGTCCTGGTTTAGTCCTGGATCAGTCCCGGTTTAGTCCTGGTTCAGTCCTGGTTTAGTCCTGGTTCAGTCCTGGTTCAGTCCTGGTTTAGTCCTGGTTTAGTCCTGGTTTAGTCCTGGTTCAGTCCTGGTTTAGTTCTGGTTTAGTTCTGGTTTAGTCCTGGTTCAGTCCTGGTTCAGTCCTGGTTTAGTCCTGGTTCAGTCCTGGTTTAGTCCTGGTTCAGTCCTGGTTCAGTCCTGGTTTAGTCCTGGTTTAGTCCTGGTTTAGTCCTGGTTCAGTCCTGGTTCAGTCCTGGTTTAGTCCTGGATCAGTCCTGGTTCAGTCCTGGTTTAGTTCTGGTTTAATCCTGGTTTAGTCTTGGTTTTGTCCTGGTTTTGTCCTGGTTTAGTCCCGGTTCAGTCCCGGTTTAGTCCCGGTTTAGTCCCGGTTTAGTCCCGGTTTAGTTCTGGTTTTGTCCTGGTTCAGTCCTGGTTCAGTCCTGGTTTAGTTCTGGTTTAATCCTGGTTTAGTCCTGGTTCAGTCCTGGTTTAGTCCTGGTTTAGTTCTGGTTTAGTCCTGGTTTAGTCCTGGTTCAGTCCTGGTTTAGTCCTGGTTTAGTCCTGGTTCAGTCCTGGTTTAGTTCTGGTTTAGTCCTGGTTTAGTCCCGGTTCAGTCCCGGTTTAGTCCCGGTTTAGTCCTGGTTTAGTCCTGGTTTAGTCCTGGTTCAGTCCTGGTTCAGTCCTGGTTTAGTCCTGGTTCAGTCCTGGTTCAGTCCTGGTTTAGTCCCGGTTCAGTCCCGGTTTAGTCCCGGTTTAGTTCTGGTTTAGTTCTGGTTCAGTCCTGGTTCAGTCCTGGTTTAGTCCTGGATCAGTCCTGGTTTAGTCCTGGTTTTGTCCTGGTTTTGTCCTGGTTTAGTCCCGGTTCAGTCCCGGTTTAGTCCCGGTTTAGTCCCGGTTTAGTCCCGGTGTGGTCCTGGTTTAGTCCTGGTTTAGTCCTGGTTCAGTCCTGGTTTAGACCTGGTTTAGTTCTGGTGTAGTCCTGGTTTAGTCCTGGTGTAGTCCTGGTGTAGTCCTGGTTTAGTTCTGGTTTAGTCCTGGTTTAGTCCTGGTTCAGTCCTGGTTTAGTCCTGGTTCAGTCCTGGTTCAGTCCTGGTTTAGTCCTGGTTTAGTCCTGGTTTAGTCCTGGTTCAGTCCTGGTTCAGTCCTGGTTTAGTCCTGGATCAGTCCTGGTTCAGTCCTGGTTTAGTTCTGGTTTAATCCTGGTTTAGTCTTGGTTTTGTCCTGGTTTTGTCCTGGTTTAGTCCCGGTTCAGTCCCGGTTTAGTCCCGGTTTAGTCCCGGTTTAGTCCCGGTTTAGTTCTGGTTTTGTCCTGGTTCAGTCCTGGTTCAGTCCTGGTTTAGTTCTGGTTTAATCCTGGTTTAGTCCTGGTTTAGTCCTGGTTCAGTCCTGGTTTAGTTCTGGTTTAGTTCTGGTTTAGTCCTGGTTCAGTCCTGGTTCAGTCCTGGTTTAGTCCTGGTTCAGTCCTGGTTTAGTCCTGGTTCAGTCCTGGTTCAGTCCTGGTTTAGTCCTGGTTTAGTCCTGGTTTAGTCCTGGATCAGTTCTGGTTTAGTCTTGGTTTTGTCCTGGTTTTGTCCTGGTTTAGTCCCGGTTCAGTCCCGGTTTAGTCCCGGTTTAGTCCTGGTTCAGTCCTGGTTTAGTCCTGGTTCAGTCCTGGTTCAGTCCTGGTTTAGTCCTGGTTTAGTCCTGGTTCAGTCCTGGTTCAGTCCTGGTTTAGTTCTGGTTTAGTTCTGGTTCAGTCATGGTTCAGTCCTGGTTTAGTCCTGGATCAGTCCCGGTTTAGTCCTGGTTCAGTCCTGGTTTAGTCCTGGTTCAGTCCTGGTTCAGTCCTGGTTTAGTCCTGGTTTAGTCCTGGTTTAGTCCTGGTTCAGTCCTGGTTTAGTTCTGGTTTAGTTCTGGTTTAGTCCTGGTTCAGTCCTGGTTCAGTCCTGGTTTAGTCCTGGTTCAGTCCTGGTTTAGTCCTGGTTCAGTCCTGGTTCAGTCCTGGTTTAGTCCTGGTTTAGTCCTGGTTTAGTCCTGGTTCAGTCCTGGTTCAGTCCTGGTTTAGTCCTGGATCAGTCCTGGTTCAGTCCTGGTTTAGTTCTGGTTTAATCCTGGTTTAGTCTTGGTTTTGTCCTGGTTTTGTCCTGGTTTAGTCCCGGTTCAGTCCCGGTTTAGTCCCGGTTTAGTCCCGGTTTAGTCCCGGTTTAGTTCTGGTTTTGTCCTGGTTCAGTCCTGGTTCAGTCCTGGTTTAGTTCTGGTTTAATCCTGGTTTAGTCCTGGTTCAGTCCTGGTTTAGTCCTGGTTTAGTTCTGGTTTAGTCCTGGTTTAGTCCTGGTTCAGTCCTGGTTTAGTCCTGGTTTAGTCCTGGTTCAGTCCTGGTTTAGTTCTGGTTTAGTCCTGGTTTAGTCCCGGTTCAGTCCCGGTTTAGTCCCGGTTTAGTCCTGGTTTAGTCCTGGTTTAGTCCTGGTTTAGTCCTGGTTCAGTCCTGGTTCAGTCCTGGTTTAGTCCTGGTTCAGTCCTGGTTCAGTCCTGGTTTAGTCCCGGTTCAGTCCCGGTTTAGTCCCGGTTTAGTTCTGGTTTAGTTCTGGTTCAGTCCTGGTTCAGTCCTGGTTTAGTCCTGGATCAGTCCTGGTTTAGTCCTGGTTTTGTCCTGGTTTTGTCCTGGTTTAGTCCCGGTTCAGTCCCGGTTTAGTCCCGGTTTAGTCCCGGTTTAGTCCCGGTGTGGTCCTGGTTTAGTCCTGGTTTAGTCCTGGTTCAGTCCTGGTTTAGACCTGGTTTAGTTCTGGTGTAGTCCTGGTTTAGTCCTGGTGTAGTCCTGGTGTAGTCCTGGTTTAGTTCTGGTTTAGTCCTGGTTCAGTCCTGGTTTAGTCCTGGTTTAGTCCAGGTTTAGTCCTAGTTTAGTCCTGGTTTAGTTCTGGTTTAGTCCTGGTTTAGTCCTGGTTTAGTTCTGGTTTAGTCCTGGTTTAGTCCTGGTTTAGACCTGGTTTAGTTCTGGTGTAGTCCTGGTTTAGTCCTGGTGTAGTCCTGGTGTAGTCCTGGTTTAGTTCTGGTTTAGTCCTGGTTCAGTCCTGGTTTAGTCCTGGTTTAGTCCAGGTTTAGTCCTAGTTTAGTCCTGGTTTAGTTCTGGTTTAGTCCTGGTTTAGTCCTGGTTCAGTCCTGGTTTAGTCCTGGTTTAGACCTGGTTTAGTCCTGGTTTAGTCCTGGTTTAGTCCTGGTTTAGTTCTGGTGTAGTCCTGGTTTAGTCCTGGTTTAGTTCTGGTTTAGTCCTGGTTTAGTCCTGGTTCAGTCCTGGTTTAGTTCTGGTGTAGTCCTGGTGTAGTCCTGGTTTAGTTCTGGTGTAGTCCTGGTTTAGTCCTGGTTTAGTTCTGGTGTAGTCCTGGTTTAGTTCTGGTTTACTCCTGGTTTAGTTCTGGTTTAGTCCTGGTTTAGTCCTGGTTTAGTCCTGGTTTAGTTCTGGTGTAGTCCTGGTTTAGTCCTGGTTTAGTCCTGGTGTAATCCTGGTGTAGTCCTGGTTTAGTCCTGGTTTAGTCCTGGTGTAATCCTGGTTTAGTCCTGGTTTAGTCCTGGTTTAGTCCTGGTGTAGTCCTGGTTTAGTTCTGGTTTAGTTCTGGTTTAGTCCTGATTTAGTCCTGGTTTAGTTCTGGTTTAGTCCTGGTTTAGTCCTGGTTTAGTCCTGGTTTAGTTCTGGTGTAGTCCTGGTGTAGTCCTGGTTTAGTTCTGGTTTAGTCCTGGTTTAGTTCTGGTTTAGTCCTGGTTTAGTCCTGGTTTAGTTCTGGTGTAGTCCTGGTTTAGTTCTGGTTTAGTCCTGGTTTAGTCCTGGTTTAGTTCTGGTTTAGTCCTGGTTCAGTCCTGGTTTAGTCCCGGTTCAGTCCCGGTTTAGTCCCGGTTTAGTTCTGGTTTAGTCCTGGATCAGTCCTGGTTTAGTCCTGGTTTTGTCCTGGTTTAGTCCCGGTTCAGTCCCGGTTTAGTCCCGGTTTAGTCCTGGTTTAGTCCTGGTTTAGTCCTGGTTTAGTTCTGGTTTTGTCCTGGTTTAGTCCTGGTGTAGTCCTGGTGTAGTCCTGGTTTAGTCCTGGTGTAGTCCTGGTGTAGTCCTGGTTTAGTTCTGGTGTAGTCCTGGTGTAGTCCTGGTGTAGTCCTGGTGTAGTCCTGGTTTAGTTCTGGTGTAGTCCTGGTTTAGTTCTGGTGTAGTCCTGGTGTAGTCCTGGTTTAGTTCTGGTGTAGTCCTGGTGTAGTCCTGGTGTAGTCCTGGTTCAGTCCTGGTTTAGTCCTGGTTTAGACCTGGTTTAGTCCTGGTTTAGTCCTGGTTTAGTCCTGGTTTAGTCCTGGTTTAGTTCTGGTGTAGTCCTGGTTTAGTCCTGGTTTAGTTCTGGTTTAGTCCTGGTTTAGTCCTGGTTCAGTCCTGGTTTAGTTCTGGTGTAGTCCTGGTGTAGTCCTGGTTTAGTTCTGGTGTAGTCCTGGTTTAGTTCTGGTTTAGTTCTGGTGTAGTCCTGGTGTAGTCCTGGTTTAGTTCTGGTGTAGTCCTGGTTTAGTCCTGGTGTAGTCCTGGTTTAGTCCTGGTTTAGTTCTGGTTTAGTCCTGGTTTAGTCCTGGTTCAGTCCTGGTTTAGTTCTGGTGTAGTCCTGGTGTAGTCCTGGTTTAGACCTGGTTTAGTCCTGGTTTAGTTCTGGTTTAGTCCTGGTTTAGTTCTGGTTTAGTCCTGGTTTAGTCCTGGTTTAGTTCTGGTGTAGTCCTGGTTTAGTTCTGGTGTAGTCCTGGTTTAGTCCTGGTTTAGTCCTGGTGTAATCCTGGTTTAGTCCTGGTTTAGTCCTGGTTTAGTCCTGGTGTAGTCCTGGTTTAGTTCTGGTTTAGTTCTGGTGTAGTCCTGGTTTAGTCCTGGTTTAGTCCTGGTGTAATCCTGGTTTAGTCCTGGTTTAGTCCTGGTTTAGTCCTGGTGTAGTCCTGGTTTAGTTCTGGTTTAGTTCTGGTTTAGTCCTGATTTAGTCCTGGTTTAGTTCTGGTTTAGTCCTGGTTTAGTCCTGGTTTAGTCCTGGTTTAGTTCTGGTGTAGTCCTGGTGTAGTCCTGGTTTAGTTCTGGTTTAGTCCTGGTTTAGTTCTGGTTTAGTCCTGGTTTAGTCCTGGTTTAGTTCTGGTGTAGTCCTGGTTTAGTTCTGGTTTAGTCCTGGTTTAGTCCTGGTTTAGTCCTGGTTTAGTTCTGGTTTAGTCCTGGTTCAGTCCTGGTTTAGTCCCGGTTCAGTCCCGGTTTAGTCCCGGTTTAGTTCTGGTTTAGTCCTGGATCAGTCCTGGTTTAGTCCCGGTTTTGTCCTGGTTTAGTCCCGGTTCAGTCCCGGTTTAGTCCCGGTTTAGTCCCGGTTTAGTCCTGGTTTAGTCCTGGTTTAGTTCTGGTTTTGTCCTGGTTTAGTCCTGGTTTAGTCCTGGTGTAGTCCTGGTGTAGTCCTGGTGTAGTCCTGGTTTAGTCCTGGTGTAGTCCTGGTGTAGTCCTGGTTTAGTTCTGGTGTAGTCCTGGTGTAGTCCTGGTGTAGTCCTGGTGTAGTCCTGGTGTAGTCCTGGTTTAGTTCTGGTGTAGTCCTGGTTTAGTTCTGGTGTAGTCCTGGTGTAGTCCTGGTTTAGTTCTGGTGTAGTCCTGGTGTAGTCCTGGTTTAGTCCTGGTGTAGTCCTGGTGTAGTCCTGGTTTAGTTCTGGTGTAGTCCTGGTGTAGTCCTGGTGTAGTCCTGGTTTAGTTCTGGTGTAGTCCTGGTTTAGTTCTGGTGTAGTCCTGGTGTAGTCCTGGTGTAGTCCTGGTTTAGTCCTGGTGTAGTCCTGGTGTAGTCCTGGTGTAGTTCTGGTGTAGTCCTGGTGTAGTCCTGGTTTAGTTCTGGTGTAGTCCTGGTTTAGTTCTGGTGTAGTCCTGGTGTAGTCCTGGTTTAGTTCTGGTGTAGTCCTGGTGTAGTCCTGGTTTAGTCCTGGTGTAGTCCTGGTGTAGTCCTGGTGTAGTCCTGGTGTAGTCCTGGTGTAGTCCTGGTTCAGTCCTGGTTTAGTCCTGGTTTAGACCTGGTTTAGTCCTGGTTTAGTCCTGGTTCAGTCCTGGTTTAGTTCTGGTGTAGTCCTGGTGTAGTCCTGGTTTAGTTCTGGTGTAGTCCTGGTTTAGTTCTGGTTTAGTTCTGGTGTAGTCCTGGTGTAGTCCTGGTTTAGTCCTGGTGTAGTCCTGGTTTAGTCCTGGTTTAGTTCTGGTTTAGTCCTGGTTTAGTCCTGGTTCAGTCCTGGTTTAGTTCTGGTGTAGTCCTGGTGTAGTCCTGGTTTAGACCTGGTTTAGTCCTGGTTTAGTTCTGGTTTAGTCCTGGTTTAGTTCTGGTTTAGTCCTGGTTTAGTCCTGGTTTAGTTCTGGTGTAGTCCTGGTTTAGTTCTGGTGTAGTCCTGGTTTAGTCCTGGTTTAGTCCTGGTGTAATCCTGGTTTAGTCCTGGTTTAGTCCTGGTTTAGTCCTGGTGTAGTCCTGGTTTAGTTCTGGTTTAGTTCTGGTGTAGTCCTGGTTTAGTCCTGGTTTAGTCCTGGTGTAATCCTGGTTTAGTCCTGGTTTAGTCCTGGTTTAGTCCTGGTGTAGTCCTGGTTTAGTTCTGGTTTAGTTCTGGTTTAGTCCTGATTTAGTCCTGGTTTAGTTCTGGTTTAGTCCTGGTTTAGTCCTGGTTTAGTCCTGGTTTAGTTCTGGTGTAGTCCTGGTGTAGTCCTGGTTTAGTTCTGGTTTAGTCCTGGTTTAGTTCTGGTTTAGTCCTGGTTTAGTCCTGGTTTAGTTCTGGTGTAGTCCTGGTTTAGTTCTGGTTTAGTCCTGGTTTAGTCCTGGTTTAGTTCTGGTTTAGTCCTGGTTCAGTCCTGGTTTAGTCCCGGTTCAGTCCCGGTTCAGTCCCGGTTCAGTCCCGGTTTAGTCCCGGTTTAGTCCTGGTTTAGTCCTGGTTTAGTTCTGGTTTTGTCCTGGTTTAGTCCTGGTTTAGTCCTGGTGTAGTCCTGGTGTAGTCCTGGTTTAGTCCTGGTGTAGTCCTGGTGTAGTCCTGGTTTAGTTCTGGTGTAGTCCTGGTGTAGTCCTGGTGTAGTCCTGGTGTAGTCCTGGTGTAGTCCTGGTTTAGTTCTGGTGTAGTCCTGGTTTAGTTCTGGTGTAGTCCTGGTGTAGTCCTGGTTTAGTTCTGGTGTAGTCCTGGTGTAGTCCTGGTTTAGTCCTGGTGTAGTCCTGGTGTAGTCCTGGTTTAGTTCTGGTGTAGTCCTGGTGTAGTCCTGGTGTAGTCCTGGTGTAGTCCTGGTGTAGTCCTGGTTTAGTTCTGGTGTAGTCCTGGTGTAGTCCTGGTTTAGTTCTGGTGTAGTCCTGGTGTAGTCCTGGTGTAGTCCTGGTTTAGTCCTGGTGTAGTCCTGGTGTAGTCCTGGTTTAGTTCTGGTGTAGTCCTGGTTTAGTCCTGGTGTAGTCCTGGTGTAGTCCTGGTTTAGTTCTGGTGTAGTCCTGGTGTAGTCCTGGTTTAGTTCTGGTGTAGTCCTGGTGTAGTCCTGGTTTAGTTCTGGTGTAGTCCTGGTGTAGTCCTGGTGTAGTCCTGGTTTAGTTCTGGTGTAGTCCTGGTGTAGTCCTGGTTTAGTTCTGGTGTAGTCCTGGTGTAGTCCTGGTGTAGTCCTGGTGTAGTTCTGGTGTAGTCCTGGTGTAGTCCTGGTTTAGTTCTGGTGTAGTCCTGGTTTAGTTCTGGTGTAGTCCTGGTGTAGTCCTGGTTTAGTTCTGGTGTAGTCCTGGTGTAGTCCTGGTTTAGTCCTGGTGTAGTCCTGGTGTAGTCCTGGTTTAGTTCTGGTGTAGTCCTGGTGTAGTCCTGGTGTAGTCCTGGTGTAGTCCTGGTTTAGTTCTGGTGTAGTCCTGGTGTAGTCCTGGTTTAGTTCTGGTGTAGTCCTGGTGTAGTCCTGGTGTAGTCCTGGTGTAGTCCTGGTTTAGTTCTGGTGTAGTCCTGGTGTAGTCCTGGTTTAGTTCTGGTGTAGTCCTGGTGTAGTCCTGGTTTAGTTCTGGTGTAGTCCTGGTTTAGTCCTGGTGTAGTCCTGGTGTAGTCCTGGTTTAGTTCTGGTGTAGTCCTGGTGTAGTCCTGGTGTAGTCCTGGTGTAGTCCTGGTGTAGTCCTGGTGTAGTCCTGGTTTAGTTCTGGTGTAGTCCTGGTGTAGTCCTGGTGTAGTCCTGGTGTAGTCCTGGTGTAGTCCTGGTTTAGTCCTGGTGTAGTCCTGGTGTAGTCCTGGTTTAGTTCTGGTGTAGTCCTGGTGTAGTCCTGGTGTAGTCCTGGTGTAGTCCTGGTGTAGTTCTGGTGTAGTCCTGGTGTAGTCCTGGTGTAGTCCTGGTTTAGTTCTGGTGTAGTCCTGGTGTAGTCCTGGTTTAGTCCTGGTTTAGTCCTGGTGTAGTCCTGGTGTAGTTCTGGTGTAGTCCTGGTGTAGTTCTGGTGTAGTCCTGGTTTAGTTCTGGTGTAGTCCTGGTGTAGTCCTGGTTTAGTTCTGGTGTAGTCCTGGTTTAGTCCTGGTGTAGTCCTGGTGTAGTCCTGGTGTAGTCCTGGTGTAGTCCTGGTGTAGTCCTGGTTTAGTTCTGGTGTAGTCCTGGTGTAGTCCTGGTGTAGTCCTGGTGTAGTCCTGGTGTAGTCCTGGTTTAGTCCTGGTGTAGTCCTGGTGTAGTCCTGGTTTAGTTCTGGTGTAGTCCTGGTGTAGTCCTGGTGTAGTCCTGGTGTAGTTCTGGTGTAGTCCTGGTGTAGTCCTGGTGTAGTCCTGGTTTAGTTCTGGTGTAGTCCTGGTGTAGTCCTGGTTTAGTCCTGGTTTAGTCCTGGTGTAGTCCTGGTGTAGTTCTGGTGTAGTCCTGGTGTAGTTCTGGTGTAGTCCTGGTTTAGTTCTGGTGTAGTCCTGGTGTAGTTCTGGTGTAGTCCTGGTTTAGTTCTGGTGTAGTCCTGGTGTAGTCCTGGTTTAGTTCTGGTGTAGTCCTGGTTTAGTTCTGGTGTAGTCCTGGTGTAGTCCTGGTGTAGTCCTGGTTTAGTTCTGGTGTAGTCCTGGTGTAGTCCTGGTTTAGTCCTGGTTTAGTCCTGGTGTAGTCCTGGTGTAGTCCTGGTTTAGTTCTGGTGTAGTCCTGGTGTAGTCCTGGTGTAGTCCTGGTGTAGTCCTGGTGTAGTCCTGGTGTAGTCCTGGTGTAGTCCTGGTTTAGTCCTGGTGTAGTCCTGGTGTAGTCCTGGTGTAGTCCTGGTGTAGTTCTGGTGTAGTCCTGGTTTAGTTCTGGTGTAGTACCAGTACCTTCCAGGAGGCGGACAGACTTTTGCTCGACTCTCGGAGCAGCGACTGAGACGAGGAGAAAACCCGAGAACTGAGACTCCGACGACATCGAACCTGCAGCAAAGCATGATGGGAAACATGAGAGGAGGAGAGAGGAGGAGAGGAGAGAGGAGGAGAGGAGGAGAGGAGAGAGGAGAGGAGAGAGGAGGAGAGGAGAGAGGAGGAGAGGAGAGAGGAGAGGAGAGAGGAGGAGAGGAGAGAGGAGGAGAGGAGAGAGGAGAGGAGAGGAGGAGGAGAGGAGAGGGAGAGGAGAGAGGAGGAGAGAGAAGGAGAGGAGAGAGGAGGAGAGGAGAGAGGAGGAGAGGAGGAGAGGAGAGAGGAGAGGAGAGAGGAGGAGAGGAGAGAGGAGGGGAGAGAGGAGGAGAGAGGAGAGGAGAGAGGAGGAGAGAGGAGGAGAGGAGAGAGGAGGAGAGGAGAGAGGAGGAGAGGAGAGAGGAGAGAGGAGGAGAGGAGAGAGGAGGAGAGGAGAGGAGAGAGAGGAGGAGAGGAGAGAGGAGAGGAGAGAGGAGGAGAGGAGAGAGGAGAGGAGAGAGGAGGAGAGAGAAGGAGAGGAGAGAGGAGGAGAGGAGAGAGGAGGAGAGGAGGAGGAGAGAGGAGGGGAGGAGAGAGAAGGAGAGGAGGAGAGGAGAGAGGAGAGGAGAGGAGAGAGGAGGAGAGAGGAGGAGGAGGAGAGGAGGAGGAGAGAGGAGGAGAGAGGAGAGGAGAGAGGAGGAGAGAGAAGGAGAGGAGAGAGGAGAAGAGGAGAGAGGAGGAGAGGAGAGGAGAGGAGGAGAGGAGAGAGGAGGAGAGAGAAGGAGAGGAGGAGAGGAGGAGAGGAGGAGGAGAGGAGGAGGAGGAGAGAGAAGGAGAGGAGGAGAGGAGAGAGGAGAGGAGAGGAGAGAGGAGGAGAGAGGAGGAGGAGGAGAGAGGAGAGTGGAGGAGGAGGAGGAGGAGAGGAGAGAGGAGGAGAGGAGAGAGGAGAGGAGGAGAGAGGAGGAGGAGAGGAGGAGGAGAGAGGAGAGAGGAGGAGAGTGGAGGAGGAGGAGGAGAGAGGAGAGTGGAGAGAGGAGGAGGAGAGGAGGAGGAGGAGGAGAGCAGAGAGGAGAGGAGAGGAGGAGAGGAGAGAGGAGGAGAGTGGAGGAGGAGGAGAGAGGAGAGAGGAGGAGAGTGGAGGAGGAGGAGGAGAGGAGAGAGGAGAGTGGAGAGAGGAGGAGGAGAGGAGGAGAGGAGAGAGAGGAGAGGAGAGGAGAGAGGAGAGAGAGGAGGAGAGTGGAGGAGGAGGAGGAGAGAGGAGAGGAGAGAGGAGGAGAGAGGAGGAGGAGAGAGGAGAGGAGAGAGGAGGAGGAGGAGAGAGGAGGAGAGTGGAGGAGGAGAGAGGAGAGGAGGAGAGAGGAGAGGAGAGAGGAGAGGAGAGAGGAGGAGAGTGGAGAGAGGAGGAGGAGAGAGGAGGAGGAGAGGAGGAGGAGGAGGAGGAGAGAGGAGGAGGAGAGGAGGAGGAGGAGGAGAGGAGGAGGAGGAGGAGGAGAGGAGGAGGAGAGGAGGAGGAGGAGGAGAGGAGAGAGGAGAGGAGAGAGGAGGAGAGAGAAGGAGAGAAGGAGAGAGGAGGAGAGTGGAGGAGGAGAGAGGAGAGGAGGAGAGAGGAGAGGAGAGAGGAGGAGAGTGGAGAGAGGAGGAGGAGAGAGGAGGAGGAGGAGGAGAGAGGAGAGGAGGAGAGAGGAGAGGAGAGAGGAGGAGAGTGGAGGAGGAGAGAGGAGAGGAGGAGAGTGGAGAGAGGAGGAGGAGAGAGGAGGAGGAGGAGGAGGAGGAGAGAGGAGAGGAGGAGAGTGGAGGAGGAGAGAGGAGAGGAGGAGAGAGGAGAGGAGAGAGGAGGAGAGAGGAGGAGGAGAGAGGAGAGGAGAGAGGAGGGGAGGAGGAGAGAGGAGGAGAGTGGAGGAGGAGAGAGGAGAGGAGGAGAGAGGAGAGGAGAGAGGAGGAGAGTGGAGAGAGGAGGAGGAGAGAGGAGGAGGAGAGGAGGAGGAGGAGGAGGAGGAGAGGAGGAGGAGAGGAGGAGGAGGAGGAGAGGAGGAGGAGGAGGAGGAGAGGAGGAGGAGAGAGGAGGAGAGTGGAGGAGGAGGAGAGGAGAGAGGAGAGGAGAGAGGAGAGGAGAGAGGAGGAGAGAGAAGGAGAGAAGGAGAGAGGAGGAGAGTGGAGGAGGAGAGAGGAGAGGAGGAGAGAGGAGAGGAGAGAGGAGGAGAGAGAGGAGAGAGGAGGAGGAGAGAGGAGGAGGAGGAGAGTGGAGAGAGGAGGAGGAGGAGGAGGAGGAGGAGAGAGGAGAGGAGGAGAGTGGAGGAGGAGAGAGGAGAGGAGGAGAGAGGAGAGAGGAGGAGGAGAGAGGAGGAGGAGGAGGAGGAGAGAGGAGAGGAGGAGGAGGAGGAGGAGAGAGGAGAGGAGGAGAGAGGAGGAGGAGAGAGGAGGAGAGTGGAGAGAGGAGGAGGAGAGAGGAGGAGAGTGGAGAGAGGAGGAGGAGAGAGGAGGAGGAGAGAGGAGGAGGAGAGGAGGAGGAGGAGAGGAGAGAGGAGGAGATGTACCTTGACCCTCCAGTCTTTCACGGATGTCGGCAGTTTCTGAGTCTGAAACAAAAAACAAAAACATCCGTATGTCCATACAGAAGAAGAAGAAGTGACTTTATTGATCTGAAGTGACTTTATTGATCTGAAGTGACTTTATTGATCTGAAGTGACTTTATTGATCTGAAGTGACTTTATTGATCTGAAGTGACTTTATTGATCTCACACTGGAGAAACTGTCCTCTGCATTTGACCCATCCTGTTATCAGGAGCAGTGGGCAGCACATGACTGCGCCCGGGGACCATCTCCAGGATCTTCTTCGGTTTGGTCAGGACCTCAGGAGGATTTGACCTGGAGCATGTTTTGGGTTGAAGGGGGAAACCGGAGTGCCCGAAGGAACCCACCGGAACCTTCTTGCTGTGAAGCATGAGTGCTATCCACTCAGCCCCCAAAGCCTGATCAAAGCCTGATCCCATCAGATCTCAGAGAATCAGCAGGTCCTGGTCGGGACTCGGATGGTCGGGACACGGATGGTCGGGACTCGGATGGTCGGGACTCAGATGGTCGGGACTCAGATGGTCGGGACTCGGATGGTCGGGACTCGGATGGTCGGGACTCGGATGGTCGGGACTCGGATGGTCGGGACTCAGATGGTCGGGACTCAGATGGTCGGGACTCGGATGGTCGGGACTCAGATGGTCGGGACTCAGATGGTCGGGACTCAGATGGTCGGGACTCGGATGGTCGGGACTCGGATGGTCGGGACTCAGATGGTCGGGACTCAGATGGTCGGGACTCGGATGGTCGGGACTCGGATGGTCGGGACTCGGATGGTCGGGACTCGGATGGTCGGGACTCAGATGGTCGGGACTCAGATGGTCGGGACTCAGATGGTCGGGACTCGGATGGTCGGGACTCGGATGGTCGGGACTCGGATGGTCGGGACTCGGATGGTCGGGACTCAGATGGTCGGGACTCAGATGGTCGGGACTCAGATGGTCGGGACTCGGATGGTCGGGACTCAGATGGTCGGGACTCGGATGGTCGGGACTCAGATGGTCGGGACTCAGATGGTCGGGACTCGGATGGTCGGGACTCAGATGGTCGGGACTCGGATGGTCGGGACTCAGATGGTCGGGACTCAGATGGTCGGGACTCGGATGGTCGGGACTCGGATGGTCGGGACTCAGATGGTCGGGACTCAGATGGTCGGGACTCGGATGGTCGGGACTCGGATGGTCGGGACTCGGATGGTCGGGACTCGGATGGTCGGGACTCAGATGGTCGGGACTCGGATGGTCGGGACACGGATGGTCGGGACACGGATGGTCGGGACTCGGATGGTCAGGACTCAGATGGTCGGGACTCAGATGGTCGGGACTCAGATGGTCGGGACTCGGATGGTCGGGACTCGGATGGTCGGGACACGGATGGTCGGGACTCGGATGGTCGGGACACGGATGGTCGGGACTCGGATGGTCGGGACACGGATGGTCGGGACTCGGATGGTCGGGACACGGATGGTCGGGACTCGGATGGTCGGGACACAGATGGTCGGGACTCGGATGGTCGGGACACGGATGGTCGGGACTCGGATTGTCGGGACACAGATGGTCGGGACTCGGATGGTCGGGACTCGGATGGTCGGGACTCGGATGGTCGGGACTCGGATGGTCGGGACTCGGAGACACTGGGAATTCCAGGAGCCACAGGGGGGCGCCAGTCACAAAAACTGTTGTTGTGTCCTTAAGCAAGACACTTCACCCACATTGCCGAGTGGAGTGTGTGTGAGTGTTGGAGGTGGTTGGAGGGGCCGAGGGCACAGATTGGCAGCCTCACTTCTGTCAGTCTGCCCCAGGGCAGCTATGGCTACAAAAGTATCTTACACCACCAACTGTGGAGTGACTGAAGAGTGAACTGTAAAGTGGTTTGGGCGTCATGAAAGGCGATGTATAAATGCTATGATGCCTGAAGAGTCCCTCAGTCGTCCAGGTAGAATCCATGATTAAAGGAGAAATTCAATTTGTCAACTGGACAAAGTTTGTTTGGTTAAACGTTTCGCCGCTCATCCGAGAGGCTTCGTCAGTTCTGGTTCTAGTGCTGGTTAGTCCCTGTTTATATCTCGCTGCAGGGAGGAGCTCACTACACTGAAATTATTCTGAAACTATTTCAACTAATTTGTTTTTGAGTTTCTTTTGTTTTTCGAATTTCTCTGGCGTATAGTTTAGCATACCTATTCAATCCTAATGACCGTCCCCACCCCTCTGTCCCTGACCTGTCTGCCCTAATGTTTCTTTCATCTGTTCTGACTTGGTTTAATAATCGAATTATAGATGGGAGACAATTATGTCTCACTCCCCCATTTCTGTTTAAAGAAGGATTCTCTTTTTTAACAAAAATAGCCTCTTTAACTCCCCTCTCAAACCAGTTCTTTTCCCTGGCTAAGATCTGAACCTCACTGTCCTCAAAAGAATGGCCCGTGGCTTCTAGGTGAAGATGTACGGCAGATGACGGTCCACTCTGGCACGCCCGTCTGTGTTGGTACATCCTCTTGTGAAGTGGCTGTTTTGTTTCTCCAGTGTAGCGCTCACTGCAGTCTTCACTACACTGAATGGAGTAGACCACATTGCTTTGTTTGTGGCTCGGTGTTTTGTCCTTTGGGTGGACCAGTTTTTGTCTTAAAGTGTTTGTGGGTTTGAAATAAACTGGGATTTCATATTGTCTGAAAATCCTCTGTAGTTTTTCAGAAACACCGGCCAGGTACGGAATCGCTACCCCTTTCCTCCTGGGTTCGGATTCTCTGTTGTCTTGTTTCTTGCCCTTGTCTCTCTTGGTTTTGTTAACAGCCCATTTGGGATAACCACAAACAGAGAGGGCTTCCTGCACATGTTGTTCTTCTTTTTCCTTACCCTCTGTGCTTGTGGGAACCACTTGGGCCCTGTGTTGTAATGTCCGAATAACTCCCAGTTTGTGCTGCAGTGGGTGGTGTATTGGTCTGTGTGTGTGGGCTTCCTGAAGACTGAAGACTTGGAGTCGCCGGTCTGTGCATGTGTGTGTATTTGTGTATATTTGTGTGTATTTATATATATTTGTGTGTATTTGTGTGTATTTGTGCGTACCTGGTTGA
>JAVJIX010000413.1:37500-47500 GCA_036785185.1 Paratrypauchen microcephalus | reverse complement strand
TGAATAAACCCAATTAAAATAGGTGGCATTTCCTCCCCCCGATGTCCGCTGTCTTGAGCTGGCCCGGAACTCTTAAACGGTGTCTGGTCCCCCGGGGAATCTTTTGGCCAGACACCTGGACATGAGACACAGGTAAGTAAAACCACAACTCAACCCACGCATACCACTTTCACACTTTAAAATATCCACATCCCACACACGCAAACACACACAAGACACAACTAATTTAAAAAGTGGCACATATTGCACATTGATTGTTGTCGTTTGTCTCCACAGACCGGCGGCCACCATTACCGGAAGCACCCGCCCGACCGGACTCCGTGACAAACGCTAAAAATGTTTTCAATAAATACTTTAAACAATACAAATGTGTGCAATCTTATATGTGCAAATTAGCGTATCTTGTAAGTGCTCCGTGCTCTAAAGGTGCAATGTAAATATATATAAAGTGCAAAGTCTATGAAAGTGCATGTGTGGATACTCGTTCCGTAACGAACGGCCTGTTCGTTACAGAGAAGGATTCTCTTTTTTGACAAAAATAGCCTCTTTAACTCCCCTCTCAAACCAGTTCTTTTCCCTGGCTAAGATCTGAACCTCACTGTCCTCAAAAGAATGGCCCGTGGCTTCTAGGTGAAGATATACGGCAGAAGACGGTCCACTCTGGCACGCCCGTCTGTGTTGGTACATCCTCTTGTGAAGTGGCTGTTTTGTTTCTCCAGTGTAGCGCTCACTGCAGTCTTCACTACACTGAATGGAGTAGACCACATTGCTTTGTTTGTGGCTCGGTGTTTTGTCCTTTGGGTGGACCAGTTTTTGTCTTAAAGTGTTTGTGGGTTTGAAATAAACTGGGATTTCATATTGTCTGAAAATCCTCTGTAGTTTTTCCGACACGCCGGCCAGGTACGGAATCGCTACCCCTTTCCTCCTGGGTTCGGATTCTCTATTATCTTGTTTCTTGCCCTTGTCTCTCTTGGTTTTGTTAACAGCCCATTTGGGATAACCACAAACAGAGAGGGCTTCCTGCACATGTTGTTCTTCTTTTTCCTTTCCCTCTGTGCTTGTGGGAACCACTTGGGCCCTGTGTTGTAATGTCCGAATAACTCCCAGTTTGTGCTGCAGTGGGTGGTGTATTGGTCTGTGTGTGTGGGCTTCCTGAAGACTTCTACTTGGAGTCTCCGGTCTCCTCCTATCGTTACTGCACAATCTAAGAACGCCAATGTGTTATCCTTGGCATCTTCACGGGTGAATTTGATATTAGGATCTACAGAATTGATATGTGCAGTAAAAGGTTCCAAATCTTGAATTTTGATTTTTGTAAAATTATCATCAACATAACGAAACCAGTGTGTGGGCGGAGTGCCTGGATATGAAGCTAAGGCACTCTGTTCAAATTGTTCCATGTATAAATTAGCCATGATAGGGGAGACCGGTGAGCCCATCGCACAGCCATGAATTTGCCTGTAGAAGTTCCCTCTGAACTGGAAATAGGTGGTATTTAGACAAATTTCCTAAATTCTGTAGATCCTAATATCAAATTCACCCGTGAAGATGCCAAGGATAACACATTGGCGTTCTTAGATTGTGCAGTAACGATAGGAGGAGACCGGGGACTCCAAGTAGAAGTCTTCAGGAAGCCCACACACACAGACCAATACACCATCCACTGCAGCACAAACTGGGAGTTATTCAGACATTACAACACAGGGCCCAAGTGGTTCCCACAAGCACAGAGGGTAAGGAAAAAGAAGAACAACATGTGCAGGAAGCCCTCTCTGTTTGTGGTTATCCCAAATGGGCTGTTAACAAAACCAAGAGAGACAAGGGCAAGAAACAAGATAATAGAGAATCCGAACCCAGGAGGAAAGGGGTAGCGATTCCGTACCTGGCCGGCGTGTCGGAAAAACTACAGAGGATTTTCTAGACAATATGAAATCCCAGTTTATTTCAAACCCACAAACACTTTAAGACAAAAACTGGTCCACCCAAAGGACAAAACACCGAGCCACAAACAAAGCAATGTGGTCTACTCCATTCAGTGTAGTGAAGACTGCAGTGAGCGCTACACTGGAGAAACAAAACAGCCACTTCACAAGAGGATGTACCAACACAGACGGGCGTGCCAGAGTGGACCGTCATCTGCCGTACATCTTCACCTAGAAGCCACGGGCCATTCTTTTGAGGACAGTGAGGTTCAGATCTTAGCCAGGGAAAAGAACTGGTTTGAGAGGGGAGTTAGAGAGGCAATTTTTGTCAAAAAAGAGAATCCTTCTCTGAACAGAAATGGTGGAGTCAGACATAATTTGCATCCCATCTACAATTCCATTTTTAAGCCTAGATCAAACAAACAGGGGAACAATAGGGCTAGAGCCAGGTCAGGGCCAGAGGTGTGAAAAACAGTCGTGTAGGGATGAATAGGGATCGTTATCTAGACGCCAGAGAAACAAAAGACGGAAACCAATGAGATAGTTCCGGAAAGTAGTTAGCTAGGTAGCTCCTCCCTACAGCAAGATATAAGCAAGTGTCTTACCAGTATTCTTATTAGAGCTGACGAAGCCTCTCGGATGAGCGGCCAAACGTTTTCAACCAAACAAACTTTGTCCAGTTGACAAATTGAACTTCTCCTGTTATCATTCGTTTATGTACATTTTTTTCTTCCTTTGACGCTGTTGTGGCTTTGGGTAAAACAGCGCCCCCTGCTGGACCCTGTGGCCACTGCAGGACTAAACATTCTAAATAATAATAATAATAATAATAATAATAATAATAATAATAATATAGTTTTCCTACATTATTTATTTTTACATTAGATGGGAAAAAAATTATTACCATTTTTATTTAGTGTTTTATGTTCGCATCTTATCACCGAGACAAGTTCCTAGTTTTGTGAATTCTCACTTCACAATGGCAATAAAAGTCTGATTGTGATTGTGAAAAGATCACAAACCACATACAAACAGTCAAATCTAAACTTTTACCAAAACACTAAAGTCTGACTCACCAGAAAAAACATTTCTGAATTAAAAATATATTATTTTCATTTTATATTTTAATTCATTTTATTTTACAGCTCCCACAAACCCCCGCGGCTCCGCGCATGCGCAGAGGCACATGCGCAGAGGCACATGCGCATGCGCAGAGGCGCCGTGACGGTGACGCTGCACAATCTGTTCCTCAGAGTCAGAACCTCCAGAACCTCCACAAAACCGCTCCAGAACCTCTACAGAACCTCCACAGAACCTCCACAGAACCTCCCACAGAACCTCCCACACACAGGGCCGGACACAAACCTCTGGACAGAACCATGAAGGAAACGGCGGCGAAGCGGCGAGAAAAAGCTGCGAAGAAGGAGCCGAAAGAGCCGAAGGGCCCCGAGCCTCAGGACGTGGACATGCCCGAGGAAGAGACTCCTGCTCCGGCCACAGCAGGAGAGCAGGACGGCCTCACTCTGGAGGGTAAGAGCCCCGGGCTAACCCGGGCCCCCCCCGGGCTAACCCGGGCTAACCCGGGCTAACCCTAACCCACTCACCAGCCTGTTAGCATGTTAGCTCCAGTGCTAATAAACAAAACCTGACCTGACCCTGACAGATGTAACGAGTCTGAACACACCTCTGATTTAAACCCAACACAACCCAACAGAACCCGCGGGACGGGACGGTTCTGTTCGGGTTTAGTTTAGACTGTTTGGACCGGGTTCTGTGGAGGTTTGGGGAAGATTCGCCGAGTCACTGAGCGGCACCTCCGACCCACGAGTCTAAATCTGAGAGACAGAGACAGGGACAGAGACAGGGACCGAGGGAGACGTGGACAGAGGGAGACGGGGACAGAGGGAGGGACAGAGGGAGACAGGGACACAGGGACAGAGGGAGACGTGGACAGAGGGAGACGTGGACAGAGGGAGACGTGGACAGAGGGAGACGTGGACAGAGGGAGACGTGGACAGAGGGAGACGTGGACAGAGGGAGACGGGGACAGAGGGAGACGGGGACAGAGGGAGACGTGGACAGAGGGAGACAGGGACACAGGGACAGAGGGAGACGGGGACAGAGGGAGACGAGGACAGAGGGAGACGTGGACAGAGGGAGACGTGGACAGAGGGAGACGGGGACAGAGGGAGGGACAGAGGGAGACAGGGACAGAGGGAGACGGGGACAGAGGGAGACGGGGACAGAGGGAGACGGGGACCGAGGGAGACGGGGACAGAGGGAGGGACAGAGGGAGACAGGGACACAGGGACAGAGGGAGACGTGGACAGAGGGAGACGTGGACAGAGGGAGACGTGGACAGAGGGAGACGTGGACAGAGGGAGACGGGGACAGAGGGAGGGACAGAGGGAGACAGGGACAGAGACAGGGACCGAGGGAGACGTGGACAGAGGGAGACGGGGACAGAGGGAGACGTGGGCAGAGGGAGACGTGGACAGAGGGAGACGGGGACAGAGGGAGGGACAGAGGGAGACAGGGACACAGGGACAGAGGGAGACGTGGACAGAGGGGGACGTGGACAGAGGGAGGCGTGGACAGAGGGAGACGGGGACAGAGGGAGACGTGGACAGAGGGAGACGTGGACAGAGGGAGACGTGGACAGAGGGAGACGTGGACAGAGGGAGACGTGGACAGAGGGAGACGTGGACAGAGGGAGACGTGGACAGAGGGAGACGTGGACAGAGGGAGACAGGGACAGAGGGAGACGTGGACAGAGGGAGACGGGGACACAGGGACAGGGAGACAGGGGACACAGAGAGACACAGACAGAGGGACAGAAACAGACATGGACACAGACAGGGGACAGGGAGACGGGGACACAGAGACAGGGAGGTGGGGACAGGGAGACGGGGACACAGAGACAGGGAGGTGGGGACAGGGAGACGGAGACAGGGAGGTGGGGACAGGGAGACGGGGACACAGAGACAGGGAGGTGGGGACAGGGAGGTGGGGACAGGGAGGTGGAGACAGGGAGACGGGGACAGGGAGACGGGGACAGGGAGACAGGGAGGTGGGGACAGGGAGACGGGGAGGTGGGGACAGGGAGACGGGGACACAGGGACAGGGAGGTGGGGACAGGGAGACGGGGACAGGGAGACAGGGAGGTGGGGACAGGGAGGTGGGGACAGGGAGACGGGGACACAGAGACAGGGAGGTGGGGACAGGGAGGTGGGGACAGGGAGACGGGGACACAGAGACAGGGAGGTGGGGACAGGGAGGCGGGGACACAGAGACAGGGAGGTGGGGACAGGGAGACGGGGACAGAGGGACTCTGGGACGGGGCAGTACACACTTGCTCTTGTGCCTGACCCTGTCCTCTCTGCAGACATTAAGGAGCACGTGCGTCAGATCGAGAAGGCGGTTCAGGGGAAGGAGCCGCGCTTCGTTCTTCGCGCCCTCAGAGCTCTGCCCGCCATCACCCGCCGCCTCAACGCCAACGTGCTCCACAAAACCATCTCCGGCTTCTACACCAGCAACGCCACCGCCAAGGACTACCTGCTGGGCTTCCTGGAGGAGGTAGGGCATCTGGCACAGGCGACAGGAGGGTGGGAGGGCATCTGACTGTTATGGGAGGGCATCTGACTGTTGCGGGAGGGCATCTGACTGTTACGGGAGGGCATCTGACTGTGGCGGGAGGGCATCTGACTGTGGCGGGAGGGCATCTGACTGTGGCGGGAGGGCATCTGACTGTTACGGGAGGGCATCTGACTGTTACGGGAGGGCATCTGACTGTTACGGGAGGGCATCTGACTGTTACGGGAGGGCATCTGACTGTTACGGGAGGGCATCTGACTGTTACGGGAGGGCATCTGACTGTTGTGTCCTTCAGCCCATGGAGATGTCTGAGGGAGACGTTCAGTTCCGGCCGCGCACGGGAAAAGCCGCGGCCGCTCCTCTGCTCCCCGAGGTGGAGGCCTACCTCCAACTGCTGCTCATCATCCACCTGTGCTCCACCAGGAACTACACCCAGGTACTCCTCTGCACCACCCACACCTCCACCAGGAACTACACCCACACCTCCACCAGGAACTACACCCACACCTCCACCAGGAACTACACCCACACCTCCACCAGGAACCCACACCTCCACCAGGAACTACACCCACACCTCCACCAGGAATTACACCCACACCTCCACCAGGAACTACACCCACACCTCCACCAGGAACTACACCCACACCTCCACCAGGAACTACACCCACACCTCCACCAGGAATTACACCCACACCTCCACCAGGAACTACACCCACACCTCCACCAGGAACTACACCCACACCTCCACCAGGAATTACACCCACACCTCCACCAGGAACCCACACCTCCTCACATGGTGGAGTCTGATTGAAAACATTAAACAGATAAAGTGTTTTTAAACTTTTGTTTTGGATAAACTTTGGGGCCCCTGCAGTTCCTCTGAGGCCCCCCAGGGGGCACCACTTTATGAACCACTGCTCTACAACATCTGTTCCTCCTCTGCTCCTCCTCTGCTCCTCCTCTGTTCCTCCTCTGTTCCTCCTCTGCTCCTCCTCTGCTCCTCATCTGTTCCTCTTCTGTTCCTCCTCTGCTCCTCATCTGTTCCTCTTCTGTTCCTCTTCTGTTCCACCTCTGCTCCTCATCTGTTCCTCTTCTGTTTCTCCTCCTCTGTTCCTCCTCTGCTCCTCCTCTGCTCCTCCTCTGTTCCTCCTCTGCTCCTCATCTGTTCCTCCTCTGCTCCTCATCTGTTCCTCCTCTGCTCCTCATCTGTTCCTCCTCTGCTCCTCATCTGTTCCTCCTCTGCTCCTCTTCTGTTCCTCCTCTGCTCCTCCTCTGCTCCTCCTCTGCTCCTCCTCTGTTCCTCCTCTGCTCCTCCTCTGCTCCTCCTCTGCTCCTCCCCTCAAAGGAGGAACCAGCAGAGACCGAGCTTTAGGCGGTCTTGGTTCTGTTTGCTCCAGATCCAGATTTTAGGTTTTTAGTCACACCAGAACAAAAGGTCCGAATCAAAGGAGCAAACGAACCAAACAAACTGTCCCTGTCCCGGTCTCTGTCCCTGTCCCTGTCCCTGTCCCGGTCTCTGTCCCTGTCCCTGTCTCTGTCTCTGTCCCTGTCCCTGTCCCGGTCTCTGTCTCTGTCTCTGTCCCTGTCCCTGTCCCTGTCCCGGTCTCTGTCCCTGTCCCTGTCCCTGTCCCTGTCCCTGTCCCTGTCTCTGTCCCTGTCTCTGTCTCTGTCCCTGTCCCTGTCCCTGTCCCGGTCTCTGTCCCTGTCCCTGTCCCTGTCCCGGTCTCTGTCCCTGTCCCTGTCCCGGTCTCTGTCCCTGTCCCGGTCTCTGTCCCGGTCTCTGTCCCTGTCCCTGTCCCGGTCTCTGTCCCTGTCCCGGTCTCTGTCCCGGTCTCTGTCCCTGTCCCTGTCCCTGTCCCTGTCCCTGTCCCGGTCTCTGTCCCTGTCCCGGTCTCTGTCCCTGTCCCTGTCCCTGTCCCTGTCCCTGTCCCGGTCTCTGTCCCTGTCCCTGTCCCGGTCTCTGTCCCTGTCCCTGTCCCTGTCCCTGTCCCGGTCTCTGTCCCTGTCCCGGTCTCTGTCTCTGTCCCTGTCCCTGTCCCTGTCCCTGTCTCTGTCCCTGTCCCTGTCCCTGTCCCTGTCCCTGTCCCTGTCCCTGTCCCTGTCTCTGTCTCTGTCCCTGTCCCTGTCCCTGTCCCTGTCCCTGTCCCTGTCCCTGTCTCTGTCCCTGTCCCTGTCCCTGTCCCTGTCCCGGTCTCTGTCCCTGTCCCGGTCTCTGTCCCTGTCCCGGTCTCTGTCCCTGTCCCGGTCTCAGACTCTGGTCTCAGACTCTGGTCTCAGACTCTGGTCTCAGTCTCTGGTCTCAGACTCGGTCTAAGTCCTGGTCTGTCTCTGGTCTCAGTCTCTGGTCTCAGACTCGGTCTAAGTCCTGGTCTGTCTCTGGTCTCAGACTCGGTCTCAGTCTCTGGTCTCAGTCTCTGGTCTCAGTCTCTGGTCTCAGTCTCTGGTCTCAGACTTGGTCTCAGACTCGGTCTCAGACTCGGTCTCAGACTCGGTCTCAGACTCGGTCTCTCTCTGGTCTCAGTCTCTGGTCTCAGACTCGGTCTAAGTCCTGGTCTCTGGTCTCAGACTCGGTCTAAGTCCTGGTCTCTGGTCTCAGTCTCTGGTCTCAGACTCGGTCTAAGTCCTGGTCTCTGGTCTCTGGTCTCAGTCTCTGGTCTCAGACTTGGTCTCAGACTCGGTCTCAGACTCGGTCTCTCTCTGGTCTCTGGTCTCAGTCTCTGGTCTCAGTCTCTGGTCTCAGTCTCTGGTCTCAGTCTCTGGTCTCAGACTCTGGTCTCAGACTCTGGTCTCAGACTCGGTCTCAGACTCGGTCTCTCTCTGGTCTCAGTCCTGGTCTCAGTCCTGGTCTCAGACTCGGTCTAAGTCCTGGTCTCTCTCTGGTCTCTGGTCTCAGACTCTGGTCTCAGACTCTGGTCTCAGACTCTGGTCTCAGACTCTGGTCTCAGTCCTGGTCTCAGACTCGGTCTAAGTCCTGGTCTCTCTCTGGTCTCTGGTCTCAGTCCTGGTCTCAGACTCGGTCTAAGTCCTGGTCTCTCTCTGGTCTCTGGTCCAGGCTCAGAAGGTCTCTGATGACCTGATGCAGAAGGTTTGTTCGAAGAACCGCAGAGCTCTGGACCTGGTGGCCGCCAAATGTTTCTACTACCACGCCCGAGTGTACGAAAACCTGCAGCAACTGCACACAATACGCAGGTAACGCACACTACACACACTACACACACTATACACACTACACACACTATACACACTACACACACTACTACCACGCCCGAGTGTACGAAAACCTGCAGCAACTGCACACAATACGCAGGTAACGCACACTACACACACTACACACTACACACACTACACACACTATACACACTACACACACTACACACACTATACACACTACACACACTACTACCACGCCCGAGTGTACGAAAACCTGCAGCAACTGCACACAATACGCAGGTAACGCACACTACACACTACACACACTACACACACTACACACACTATACACACTACACACACTACTACCACGCCCGAGTGTATGAAAACCTGCAGCAACTGCACACAATACGCAGGTAACGCACACTACACACTACACACACTATACACACTACACACACTATACACACACTACACACTATACACACACTACACACACTACACACACTATACACACTACTACCACGCCCGAGTGTACGAAAACCTGCAGCAACTGCACACAATACGCAGGTAACGCACACTATACACACTACACACACTATACACACTACACACACTATACACAGACTACACACTATACACACACTACACACACTACACACACTATACACACTACTACCACGCCCGAGTGTACGAAAACCTGCAGCAACTGCACACAATACGCAGGTAACGCACACTACACACTACACACACTACACACACTACACACACTACACACACTATACACACTACACACACTACTACCACGCCCGAGTGTATGAAAACCTGCAGCAACTGCACACAATACGCAGGTAACGCACACTACACACACTACACACACTACACACACTATACACACTACACACACTACACACACTACACACACTATACACACTACACACACTACACACACTATACACACACTACACACACTATACACACTATACACACTACACACACACTACACACACTATACACACTATACACACTATACACACTACACACACACTATACACACTATACACACTATACACACTATACACACTACACACACTATACACACACTACACACTATACACACACTACACACACTACACACTATACACACTATACACACACTACACACACTACACACACTATACACTATACACACTATACACACACTACACACACTACACACACTACACACACTACACACTATACACACACTACACACACTACACACTATACACACTATACACACACTACACACTATACACACACTACACACTATACACACACTACACACTATACAC
>JAVJIX010000413.1:7500-32500 GCA_036785185.1 Paratrypauchen microcephalus | reverse complement strand
CAGCTGGGCTGTCAAAGCGTCTCGTACTGTTGGAGTGAGACGCTTTGACAGTTTTATCGTACTGTCAGAATGAGACGTTTTGACAGTTTTATCGTACTGTCAGAGTGAGACGTTTTGACAGTTTTATCGTACTGTCGGAGTGAGACGTTTTGACAGTTTTATCGTACTGTCGGAGTGAGACGTTTTGACAGTTTTATCGTACTGTCAGAATGAGACGCTTTGACAGTTTTATCGTACTGTCGGAGTGAGACGTTTTGACAGTTTTATCGTACTGTCAGAATGAGACGTTTTGACAGTTTTATCGTACTGTCGGAGTGAGACGTTTTGACAGTTTTATCGTACTGTCGGAGTGAGACGCTTTGACAGTTTTATCGTACTGTCGGAGTGAGACGTTTTGACAGTTTTATCGTACTGTCGGAGTGAGACGTTTTGACAGTTTTATCGTACTGTCGGAGTGAGACGTTTTGACAGTTTTATCGTACTGTCGGAGTGAGACGTTTTGACAGTTTTATCGTACTGTCGGAGTGAGACGTTTTGACAGTTTTATCGTACTGTCAGAATGAGACGCTTTGACAGTTTTATCGTACTGTCAGAGTGAGACGTTTTGACAGTTTTATCGTACTGTCGGAGTGAGACGTTTTGACAGTTTTATCGTACTGTCGGAGTGAGACGTTTTGACAGTTTTATCGTACTGTCGGAGTGAGACGTTTTGACAGTTTTATCGTACTGTCGGAGTGAGACGTTTTGACAGTTTTATCGTACTGTCAGAATGAGACGCTTTGACAGTTTTATCGTACTGTCAGAGTGAGACGTTTTGACAGTTTTATCGTACTGTCGGAGTGAGACGTTTTGACAGTTTTATCGTACTGTCGGAGTGAGACGTTTTGACAGTTTTATCGTACTGTCGGAGTGAGACGTTTTGACAGTTTTATCGTACTGTCGGAGTGAGACGTTTTGACAGTTTTATCGTACTGTCAGAGTGAGACGTTTTGACAGTTTTATCGTACTGTTGGAGTGAGACGTTTTGACAGTTTTATCGTACTGTCAGAGTGAGACGCTTTGACAGTTTTATCGTACTGTCAGAGTGAGACGTTTTGACAGTTTTATCGTACTGTTGGAGTGAGACGTTTTGACAGTTTTATCGTACTGTCAGAATGAGACGCTTTGACAGTTTTATCGTACTGTCAGAGTGAGACGTTTTGACAGTTTTATCGTACTGTTGGAGTGAGACGCTTTGACAGTTTTATCGTACTGTCAGAGTGAGACGTTTTGACAGTTTTATCGTACTGTCGGAGTGAGACGCTTTGACACTTCCATGTGCTACTGCTTAAGTCACATTCTAACAGTCTGTTGGTTTATTGTATGTTTTGTGAACGGTAGATTTGTGGCAGAATACATACATCAGGTTATAATAGTTTGGATTGAACATTTGACTGCAGCATTCTAGTTTTCATTCAAAGGTCTTAAACATTACATCATGCGGCTGGTGCAGATCTCGAGGAGGCAGAACACCGGGTCAGTTTCATCCCTGTGGGGCCAGAACCATGTCCCAGGTCACACTGACCCTGGTCCTGACCCACTCATGTTTGGAAAGCTTTGTGCTTGAGGTTGTGGTCAGAGGTTGTGGTCAGAGGTTCTGGTCAGGTTGTGGTCAAAGGTTGTGGACAGATGTTGTGTTCTGGTGTCAGGTCCATAAGCTGCTGATCGTGGTGGAGCTGTTGTTGGGGGAGATCCCAGACCGACTGCAGTTCAGACAACCGTCCCTCAAGAGATCTCTGCACCCGTACTTCCTCCTGACCCAGGGTGAGACCAGGACCCAGACCAGGACCCAGACTCAGACCTGAGACCAGGACCCAGACCTGGACCCAGACCGAGACCAGGACTGAGACCAGGACCCAGACCTGAGACAGTTCAGACAACCGTCCCTCAAGAGGTCCCTGCACCTGTACTTCCTCCTGACCCAGGGTGAGACCTGGACTGAGACCTGAGACCGAGGTCGTTTTCACACCAGGAAAGTCCGAAGTCTTGCTTTGGTCTGGACCAAATGTTTTTGTTTTTATTTTGGTGTGGTTCTTTGACACTGCAGTACTTTTGTAACTGAACTAAAGTGTGTAAACAAACCCCGTGTGCTGGGGTCAGACACTGGACACTAATGAGCCGGGTCCAAACAGAAGGAGGATCATGGTGTTTTCAGTGTCGTCACAGTGATTTTACACTTCGCACAAATGTTTGAGCAGCATCCTGAGGTTTACACTATTTTACACTATTTATTTTACACTATTTATTTTACACTATTTATTTTACACTATTTATTTTACACTATTTATTTTACACTATTTATTTTACACTATTTTACAATCATCTTACAAACTTCCATACGACGGGAGCTCGTTCAGAACAAAAAGCCCACTTGTGTGGGATCGAGTCCGGTCTGCATCCTCCCCTCAACCGAACCGCACCAGAGTTCAATTGGAACCGGACTGAGACCGAGTTTTTTAAGTGGTCTCGGTTCTGTTTGCTCCGGATCGAGACTTTTGGTTTTTATTCACACCAGAACAAAAGGTCCGAATCAAAGGAGCAAACGAACCAAACAAGGTGTGAAAACGACCTGAGACCGAGAGCCGGACTAGAGCCGGACTAGAGCCGGACTAGAGCCGGACTAGAGCCGGACTAGAGCCGGACTAGAGCCGGACTAGAGCCGGACTAGATCCGGACTAGAGCCGGACTAGAGCCGGACTAGAGCCGGACTAGAGCCGGACTAGAGCCGGACTAGATCCGGACTAGAGCCGGACTAGAGCCGGACTAGAGCCGGACTAGAGCCGGACTAGAGCCGGACTAGAGCCGGACTAGAGCCGGACTAGATCCGGACTAGAGCCGGACTAGAGCCGGACTAGAGCCGGACTAGAGCCGGACTAGAGCCGGACTTAGACCCGGACTTAGACCCGGACTTAGACCCGGACTTAGACCCGGACTTAGACCCGGACTTAGACCCGGACTTAGACCCGGACTTAGACCCGGACTTAGACCCGGACTAAGAGCCGGACTAACAGTTTTTGTCGTTCTCAGCCGTCCGGACCGGGAACCTTTCCAAGTTCAATCAGGTTCTGGAACAGTTTGGAGAAAAGTTCCAAACGGATGGAACCTACACCCTGATCATCCGCCTCCGCCACAACGTCATCAAGACCGGTACTACAAATACTACTACTACTGCAAATACTACTGCAAATACTACTGCAAATACTACTGCAAATACTACTGCAAATACTACTACAAATACTACTGCAAATACTACTACTACTACTGCTATTGCAAATACTACTACTGCACACTGAGGGTCAGAGGTTTAATCCTGTTGTGAAGCTGAAGATCCAAAAATGAACAAATCAATCGATCAATCATTATTTATAAAGCACTTTTCATACAAAATGTAACACAAAGTGCCTCCCATCCTGGACACTTCTACACTCAACAAAAATATATAATATAACACTTTTGTTTTTGCTCCCATTTTTCATGAGATGGACTTAAAGATGTAAAATTCATTCCAGATACACAATATTACCATTTCTCTCAAACATTGTTCACAAATCTGTCTACCGTATTTTCACGACCATAAGGCGCACCTAAAAGTCTTAAATTTTCTTCAAAATGCACGCCGCGCCCTATGGTGCGGTGCGCCTATTGTGTTGTTGTGAGATGCGGGCGTAATAGAAGACAAGGGGCGTGGCGTGAACGTGCGGACATGAGCGAAGACAGACCCCGAATAGTACAAATGGGCAGGTATGCGCGGTATGCGGAACATTGTTTTGACAACCCTGAGAATGGCACCTGAAAAAAGACACGCCTATGAAGCACAGTTTAAACTGCAAGCAATCAGCTACGCGGAGAAACACGGGAATAGAGCAGCAGCGAGAGAATTCAGCATTAATGAGTCCATGGTTCGCAAGTGGAGGAAGTTGGAAAACGAACTCCGACAAGTAAAGAAGACGCAGCTGAGTTTCCGCGGGCACAAAGCCAGGTGGCCTGAGCTGGAAGACCGCCTGGATCAATTTGTTAACGAGCAGAGGACAGCTGGGAGAAGCGTCTCTACCGTCACCATTCGTCTGAGAGCAGTAACGCTTGCACAAGAAATGAACATTGAACATTTTCAAGGAGCTCCGTCTTGGTGTTTTCGTTTTATGAAACGCCGCAATCTTTCCATCCGGGCAAGGACTACGGTGGCGCAGCAACTTCCATTAGATTACCAAGAAAAGCTGTCCATCTTCCGCTCTTACTGCAGTAATAAGATTGCCGACAAACACATCCCAGTCACATAACCAACATGGACGAAGTGCCGCTCACTTTTGACATCCCGGTGAGTCACACTGTTGAGAAGAAGGGGACTAGCACGGTAGCGATACGCACAACGGGACACGAAAAATCAGCTTTTACTGTTGTGCTTGGCTGCCATGCTAATGGACAGAAACTGCCACCTATGGTAATTTTTAAGAGGAAGACTCTGCCTAAAGAGAAATTTCCAGCTGGAGTAATCGTTAAGGCTAACGAAAAGGGCTGGATGGATGAGGACAAAATGAAAGAGTGGCTGAATGAGGTGTATGTGAAGAGACCAGGCGGTTTTTTCCACGCGTCACCGTCCCTGTTGATCTGTGACTCCATGCGCGCTCATCTCACGGACGGTGTCAAAAAACAGGTGAAGCAAATGAACTCGGAGCTCGCTGTCATTCCGGGAGGCTTGACAAAGGAACTCCAACCGCTGGACATTGGCGTGAACAGGGCGTTCAAAGCAAGGCTGCGAACGGCGTGGGAGCAATGGGTGACAGATGGCGAACACACATTTACGAAGACTGGGAGGCAACGCCGAGCGAGTTACGGCACAATCTGTGAATGGATTGTAGATGCTTGGGCTAATGTGTCTACTTGTACTGTTGTTGGGGCTTTTGCAAAAGCCGGCATCTTTCACGAGGAGACGGACGGCAACGAGACAGACTCTGACTGTGACGAGAGAGAACCTGGCGTGTTTGACTGTCCTCTAGCCCAGTTGTTCTTCTCAGATACAGAAGATGAGGACTTTGATGGATTTGATGATTGATTTGATTTGATAGAATGATTGTAAAAATAATGTGAGCACTATGCTAAATACGGTACTTATTACGCACTCAAATAAAGCACAACCGAACTCATATTTGCTCCCGCTGCCTTTTTTAATAAAACACAATTCAAATCACACTATTTTCTTAGGCCTATTAATAACACACATATGATTTTGTTCGTGTGGAAAGTTTATGTAATTAAATCCACCAACTAAACACATTCTGAACTTCAACACAGCATCAGCGCATAAGAAGAGCACGAGCCGTCAGCGCACGCAATGAGGAAGTGCACGTGCGCTCTGAACCAGGACTTTACCGGTACGTTTTATCGTGCCCGCGCCCGCGCCCTATAGCCCGGTGCGCCTTTTGTATGTGTTAAATACCAAAAAGACACCCGTAACTGAAGCTGCGCCCTATAACACGGTGCGCCCTATGGTCGTGAAAATACGGTAAATGTGTGATAGTGAGCACTTCTGCTTTGCTGAGATAATCCATCCCACCTCACAGGTGCCACATCAAGATGCTGATCTGACATCATGATTAGTGCACAGGTGTGCCTTATACTGCCCACAATAAAAGGACACTCTGAAATGTGCAGTTTTGTCTCACAGCAAAATGCCACAGATGTCACAAGCATTGTGCAATTGGCATGCTGACAGCAGGAATGTCAACCAGATCTGTTGCTCGTGCATTGAATGTTCATTTCTCCACCATAAGCCGTCTCCAAAGGCGTTTCAGAGAATATGGCAGTACATCCAACCGGCCTCACAACCGCAGACCACGTGTAACCACACCAGCCCAGGACCTCCACGTCCAGCAGGTTCACCTCCAAGATCGTCTGAGACCAGCCACTCGGACAGCTGCTGAAACAATTGGTTTGCATAACCAAACAATTTCTGCACAAACTGTCAGAAACCGTCTCAGGGAAGCTCAACTGCATGCTCGTCGTCCTCATCGGGGTCTTAACCTGACTCCAGATCGTCGCCGTAACAGACTTGAGTGGGCAAATGCTCACATTCGATGGCGTCTGGCACGTTGGAGAGGTGTTCTCTTCACGGATGAATCTCGGTTTACATTGTTCAGGGCAGATGGCAGACAGCGTGTGTGGCGTCGTGTGGGTGAGCGCTTTGCTGATGTCAATGTTGTGGATGGAGTGGCCCGTGGTGGTGGTGGGGTTATGGTATGGGCAGGCATCTGTTATGGACGAAGAACACAGGTGCATTTTATTGATGGCATTTTGAATGCACAGAGATACCGTGATGAGATCCTGAGGCCCATTGTTGTGCCATACATCCATGAACATCACCTCATGTTTCAGCAAGATAATGCACGGCCCCATGTTGCAAGGATCTGTACACAATTCTTGGAAGCTGAAAATGTCCCAGTTCTTGCATGGCCAGCATACTCACCGGACATGTCACCCATTGAGCATGTTTGGGATGTGCTTGAGCGGCGTATACGACAGCGTGTACCAGCTCCCACTAATATCCAGCAACTTCACACAGACATTGAAGAGGAGTGGACCAACATTCCACAGGCCACAACTGACAATCTGATAAACTCTATGTGAAGAAGATGTGTTGCACTGCATGAGGCAAATGGTGGTCACACCAGATACTGACTGGTTCTGAGTCCCCAGACCCCCAATAAAGCAAAACTGCACATTTCAGAGTGTCCTTTTATTGTGGGCAGTATAAGGCACACCTGTGCACTAATCATGATGTCAGATCAGCATCTTGATGTGGCACCTGTGAGGTGGGGTGGATTATCTCAGCAAAGCAGAAGTGCTCACTATCACACATTTAGACAGATTTGTGAACAATGTTTGAGAGAAATGGTAATATTGTGTATCTGGAATGAATTTTACATCTTTAAGTCCATCTCATGAAAAATGGGAGCAAAAACAAAAGTGTTGCGTTTATATTTTTGTTGAGTGTATGTCCTCTATGTCCTCTGTCTCACACGTCTCTGTCTCACACGTCTCTCTGTCTCACACGTCTCTGTCTCACACGTCTCTCTGTCTCACACGTCTCTCTGTCTCACACGTCTCTGTCTCACACGTCTCTCTGTCTCACACGTCTCTCTGTCTCACACGTCTGTCTCACACGTCTCTCTGTCTCACACGTCTCTCTGTCTCACACGTCTCTCTGTCTCACACGTCTCTCTGTCTCACACGTCTCTGTCTCACACGTCTCTGTCTCACACGTCTCTCTGTCTCACACGTCTCTGTCTCTCACGTCTCTCTGTCTCACATGTGTCTCTCTCACACGTGTCTCTGTCTCACACGTCTCTCTGTCTCACACGTCTGTCTCACACGTCTCTGTCTCTCACGTCTCTCTGTCTCACATGTGTCTCTCTCACACGTCTCTCTGTCTCACACGTGTCTCTGTCTCACACGTCTCTCTGTCTCACACGTCTCTCTGTCTCACACGTCTCTGTCTCACACGTCTCTGTCTCACACGTCTCTCTGTCTCACACGTCTCTGTCTCACACGTCTCTCTGTCTCACACGTCTCTCTGTCTCACACGTCTCTGTCTCACACGTCTCTCTGTCTCACACGTCTCTGTCTCACACGTCTCTCTGTCTCACACGTCTCTCTGTCTCACACGTCTCTCTGTCTCACACGTCTCTGTCTCACACGTCTCTCTGTCTCACACGTCTCTGTCTCTCACGTCTCTCTGTCTCACATGTGTCTCTCTCACACGTCTCTCTGTCTCACACGTCTCTCTGTCTCACACGTCTGTCTCACACGTCTCTCTGTCTCACACGTCTCTCTGTCTCACACGTCTGTCTCACACGTCTCTGTCTCTCACGTCTCTGTCTCACACGTCTCTCTGTCTCACACGTCTCTGTCTCACACGTCTCTGTCTCACACGTGTCTGTCTCACACGTCTCTCTGTCTCACACGTCTCTGTCTCACACGTGTCTCTGTCTCACACGTGTCTCTGTCTCACACGTCTCTGTCTCACACGTCTCTGTCTCACACGTGTCTGTCTCACACGTCTCTGTCTCACACGTCTCTGTCTCACACGTGTCTGTCTCACACGTCTCTGTCTCACACGTCTCTGTCTCACACGTCTCTCTGTCTCACACGTCTCTCTGTCTCACACGTCTCTCTGTCTCACACGTCTCTGTCTCACACGTCTCTGTCTCACACGTGTCTCTCTCACACGTCTCACATGTCTCACTTGTGTCTCTCTCACACGTCTCTCTGTCTCACACGTCTCTGTCTCACACGTCTCTCTGTCTCACACGTCTCTCTGTCTCACACGTCTCTCTGTCTCACACGTCTCTCTGTCTCACACGTCTCTTTGTCTCACACGTCTCTTTGTCTCACACGTCTCTTTGTCTCACACGTCTCTCTGTCTCACACGTCTCTCTGTCTCACACGTCTCTCTGTCTCACACGTCTCTCTGTCTCACACGTCTCTCTGTCTCACACGTCTCTCTGTCTCACACGTGTCTCTGTCTCACACGTCTCTCTGTCTCACACGTCTCTGTCTCACACGTCTCTCTGTCTCACACGTCTCTGTCTCACACGTCTCTCTGTCTCACACGTCTCTCTGTCTCACACGTCTCTCTGTCTCACACGTCTCTCTGTCTCACACGTCTCTCTGTCTCACACGTCTCTGTCTCACACGTCTCTGTCTCACACGTCTCTGTCTCACACGTCTGTCTCACACGTCTGTCTCACACGTCTCTCTGTCTCACACGTCTCTCTGTCTCACACGTCTCTCTGTCTCACACGTCTCTCTGTCTCACACGTCTTTGTCTCACACGTCTCTGTCTCACACGTCTCTCTGTCTCACACGTGTCTCTCTCACACGTCTCACATGTCTCACTTGTGTCTCTCTCACACGTCTCACATGTCTCACTTGTGTCTCTCTCACACGTCTCTCATGTCTCACACGTCTCTCTGTCTCACACGTCTCTGTCTCACACGTCTCTCTGTCTCACACGTCTCTGTCTCACACGTCTCTCTGTCTCACACGTCTCTGTCTCACACGTCTCTCTGTCTCACACGTCTCTGTCTCACACGTCTCTCTGTCTCACACGTCTCTCTGTCTCACACGTCTCTCTGTCTCACACGTCTCTCTGTCTCACACGTCTCTGTCTCACACGTCTCTGTCTCACACGTCTCTGTCTCACACGTCTCACATGTCTCACTTGTGTCTCTCTCACACGTCTCTCTGTCTCACACGTCTCTGTCTCACACGTCTCTGTCTCACACGTCTCTCTGTCTCACACGTCTCTCTGTCTCACACGTCTCTGTCTCACACGTCTCTGTCTCACACGTCTCTGTCTCACACGTCTCTGTCTCACACGTCTCTGTCTCACACGTCTCTGTCTCACACGTCTCTCTGTCTCACACGTCTCTCTGTCTCACACGTCTCTGTCTCACACGTCTCTGTCTCACACGTCTCTGTCTCACACGTCTCTGTCTCACATGTGTCTCTCTCACACGTCTCTCTGTCTCACACGTCTCTGTCTCACACGTCTCTCTGTCTCACACGTCTCTGTCTCACACGTCTCTGTCTCACACGTCTCTCTGTCTCACACGTCTCTCTGTCTCACACGTCTCTCTGTCTCACACGTCTCTCTGTCTCACACGTGTCTCTGTCTCACACGTGTCTCTGTCTCACACGTCTCTCTGTCTCACACGTCTCTGTCTCACACGTCTCTCTGTCTCACACGTGTCTCTGTCTCACACGTGTCTCTGTCTCACATGTGTCTCTCTCACACGTCTCTCTGTCTCACGTGTCTCTGTCTCACACGTGTCTCTCTCACACGTCTCACATGTCTCACTTGTCTCTGTCTCACGTGTCTCTGTCTCACACGTGTCTCTCTCACACGTCTCACATGTCTCACTTGTCTCTGTCTCACGTGTCTCTGTCTCACACGTGTCTCTCTCACACGTCTCACATGTCTCACTTGTCTCTGTCTCACACGTGTCTCTGTCTCACATGTGTCTGTCTCGCACGTGTCTCTGTCTCGCACGTCTCTGTCTCACACGTCTCTCTGTCTCACACGTCTCTGTCTCACACGTCTCTGTCTCACATGTGTCTCTCTCACACGTCTCTCTGTCTCACACGTCTCTGTCTCACACGTGTCTCTCTCACACGTCTCACATGTCTCACTTGTCTCTGTCTCTCAGGTGTGAGGATGATGAGTCTGTCGTACTCGAGGATTTCTCTGAGCGACATCGCGCTCAAACTGCAGCTCGACAGCCCCGAGGACGCCGAGTTCATCGTGGCCAAAGTCAGTACTGGGACCGGGACTGGGACTGGGGCCGGGTCTAAACCAGGTCTAAACCAGGTCTAAACCAGGACTAAACCAGGACTAAACCAGGTCTAAACCAGGACTAAACCAGGACTAAACCAGGACTAAACCAGGACTAAACCAGGACTAAACCAGGTCTAAACCAGGTCTAAACCAGGTCTAAACCAGGACTAAACCAGGACTAAACCAGGACTAAACCAGGACTAAACCAGGTCTAAACCAGGTCTAAACCAGGACTAAACCAGGTCTAAACCAGGACTAAACCAGGTCTAAACCAGGTCTAAACCAGGTCTAAACCAGGTCTAAACCAGGTCTAAACCAGGTCTAAACCAGGACTAAACCAGGACTAAACCAGGACTAAACCAGGACTAAACCAGGACTAAACCAGGACTAAACCAGGTCTAAACCAGGTCTAAACCAGGACTAAACCAGGACTAAACCAGGACTAAACCAGGTCTAAACCAGGACTAAACCAGGACTAAACCAGGACTAAACCAGGACTAAACCAGGACTAAACCAGGTCTAAACCAGGTCTAAACCAGGACTAAACCAGGACTAAACCAGGTCTAACTGTGTTCAGGCGATCCGAGACGGTGTGATCGAGGCCAGTATAAACCATGAGAAAGGATTTGTCCAGTCCAAAGAGACCATGGACATCTACAGCACCAGAGAACCTCAGCTCGCCTTCCACCAACGCATCTCCTTCTGCCTGGACATCCACAACATGTCTGTGAAGGTAAGAACGTCCTCCGCACGTCTGAAGGGAGGAGGTCCTCCGCACGTCTGAAGGGAGGAGGTCCTCCGCACGTCTGAAGGGAGGAGGTCCTCCGCACGTCTGAAGGGAGGAGGTCCTCCGTACGTCTGAAGGGAGGAGCTCCTCCGCACGTCTGAAGGGAGGAGGTCCTCCGCACGTCTGAAGGCGAGGAGGTCCTCCGCACGTCTGAAGGCGAGGAGGTCCTCCGCACGTCTGAAGGGAGGAGGTCCTCCGCACGTCTGAAGGCGAGGAGGTCCTCCGCACGTCTGAAGGCGAGGAGGTCCTCCGCACGTCTGAAGGCGAGGAGGTCCTCCGCACGTCTGAAGGCGAGGAGGTCCTCCGCACGTCTGAAGGGAGGAGGTCCTCCGCACGTCTGAAGGCGAGGAGGTCCTCCGTACGTCTGAAGGGAGGAGGTCCTCCGCACGTCTGAAGGCGAGGAGGTCCTCCGTACGTCTGAAGGGAGGAGGTCCTCCGCACGTCTGAAGGCGAGGAGGTCCTCCGCACGTCTGAAGGCGAGGAGGTCCTCCGCACGTCTGAAGGGAGGAGGTCCTCCGTACGTCTGAAGGGAGGAGCTCCTCCGCACGTCTGAAGGGAGGAGGTCCTCCGCACGTCTGAAGGCGAGGAGGTCCTCCGCACGTCTGAAGGCGAGGAGGTCCTCCGCACGTCTGAAGGGAGGAGGTCCTCCGCACGTCTGAAGGCGAGGAGGTCCTCCGCACGTCTGAAGGCGAGGAGGTCCTCCGCACGTCTGAAGGCGAGGAGGTCCTCCGCACGTCTGAAGGCGAGGAGGTCCTCCGCACGTCTGAAGGGAGGAGGTCCTCCGCACGTCTGAAGGGAGGAGGTCCTCCGCACGTCTGAAGGGAGGAGGTCCTCCGCACGTCTGAAGGGAGGAGGTCCTCCGCACGTCTGAAGGCGAGGAGGTCCTCCGCACGTCTGAAGGGAGGAGGTCCTCCGCACGTCTGAAGGGAGGAGGTCCTCCGCACGTCTGAAGGGAGGAGGTCCTCCGCACGTCTGAAGGGAGGAGGTCCTCCGCACGTCTGAAGGCGAGGAGGTCCTCCGCACGTCTGAAGGGAGGAGGTCCTCCGCACGTCTGAAGGGAGGAGGTCCTCCGCACGTCTGAAGGCGAGGAGGTCCTCCGCACGTCTGAAGGCGAGGAGGTCCTCCGCACGTCTGAAGGGAGGAGGTCCTCCGCACGTCTGAAGGTGCAGCAGACTCTTTCTAAACAGAACCCGGCTCACTGTATGTTTTATGTTTCAGGCCATGAGGTTTCCCCCCAAAGCCTACAACAAGGACCTGGAGTCTGCTGAGGTACGGGAGGGCATCAGGGGCAAATGGGAGGAGGGCATCAGGGGCAAATGGGAGGGCATCAGGGGCAAAGGGGAGGAGGGCATCAGGGGCAAACGAGAGGAGGGCATCAGGGGCAAAGGGGAGGAGGGCATCAGGGGCAAATGGGAGGGCATCAGGGGCAAACGAGAGGAGGGCATCAGGGGCAAAGGGGAGGAGGGCATCAGGGGCAAATGGGAGGGCATCAGGGGCAAACGGGAGGAGGGCATCAGGGGCAAACGGGAGGGCATCAGGGGCAAACGGGAGGAGGGCATCAGGGGCAAAGGGGAGGAGGGCATCAGGGGCAAACGAGAGGAGGGCATCAGGGGCAAAGGGGAGGAGGGCATCAGGGGCAAATGGGAGGGCATCAGGGGCAAACGGGAGGAGGGCATCAGGGGCAAAGGGGAGGAGGGCATCAGGGGCAAAGGGGAGGAGGGCATCAGGGGCAAACGGGAGGAGGGCATCAGGGGCAAACGGGAGGGCATCAGGGGCAAACGGGAGGAGGGCATCAGGGGCAAACGGGAGGAGGGCATCAGGGGCAAAGGGGAGGAGGGCATCAGGGGCAAAGGGGAGGAGGGCATCAGGGGCAAAGGGGAGGAGGGCATCATGTTCTTAATGTTGTGTGTTGCAGGAGCGGAGGGAGCGGGAGCAGCAGGACCTGGAGTTTGCCAAAGAGATGGCTGAAGACGATGATGACAGTTTCCCCTGAGTCCCAGGTCCTGGTCCTGGTCCAGGTCCAGGTCCTGGTCCTGGTCCTGGCCCAGGTCCAGGTCCTGGTCCAGGTCCAGACCCTAAACCTCGTGTTCCTTCTGAGTTGTTTGTTCTGAAATGTTCCTGTAAAACTGAATAAATTCTGCTTTTGTCTGAGACATTTTGGTGGTTTCAGTTTGAATGTTTTTTCCTTCTGATAAAAGTGAAATGTTTCTGTTGGAGCAGACGTGGATCTCACATGTTCAGACTCACACAAACTTTATTGATCCCCAAGGGAAATCAAAGATCAATATCCTCACAGAGCCCTTAACCACTGTCCAGGTGAGAGTGAGCCCACTGCAGAAGATCAGTGTCCTACACTCTGGCACAATGCAGGAGGTCTTCTGCAGGAGGTCTTCTGCAGGAGGTCTTGGGTCTTCTGCAGGAGGTCTTCTGCAGGAGGTCTTGGGTCTTCTGCAGGAGGTCTTCTGCAGGAGGTCTTGGGTCTTCTGCAGGAGGTCTTGGGTCTTCTGCAGGAGGTCTTGGGTCTTCTGCAGGAGGTCTTGGGTCTTCTGCAGGAGGTCTTAGGTCTTCTGCAGGAGGTCTTGGGTCTTCTGCAGGAGGTCTTCTGCAGGAGGTCTTGGGTCTTCAGGAGGTCTTGGGTCTTCTGCAGGAGGTCTTCTGCAGGAGGTCTTGGGTCTTCTGCAGGAGGTCTTGGGTCTTCTGCAGGAGGTCTTGGGTCTTCTGCAGGAGGTCTTAGGTCTTCTGCAGGAGGTCTTAGGTCTTCTGCAGGAGGTCTTCTGCAGGAGGTCTTAGGTCTTCTGCAGGAGGTCTTCTGCAGGAGGTCTTCTGCAGGAGGTCTTAGGTCTTCTGCAGGAGGTCTTGGGTCTTCTGCAGGAGGTCTTCTGCAGGAGGTCTTAGTCTGTGGTGAGGTGTGGGTTGGGTGTCTGGGAGGTGTAGAGATGGAGGTGCCAGGAGAAGAGAAATGATTAAAATGCAAATTGAGTAGGTTTGATCTGTCTGAGCTGTTGTCCTGCTGATTTGTTGTGGAGAGATCTGTGATGGTCTTCATTCTCCTCCACACAGCTCTGGAGTTGTTCTGTTGGAGTTTAACCTCCACTTTCCTCTCATAGTCCTCCTGGCCCTGCCTCAGCTGGACCTTCAGCTGTCGTCGTGCCTTCACCTCGTCCTTGTCACCAGAGTTGAAGGCCTGTTTCTTCTTCAGTAGAACCTTCAGCTGGATGGTGATCCAGGGCTTGTTGTTGGGGTGACAGTGGACAGTGTGTGAGGGGACTGTGTCCTCACAGAAGTTCATGTAATCTGTTCTACAGTCCTGTCGATGTCGTTCTCATGGGGGACTCCAGTCCAGTCTGTGGTGTCAGTCCTGGAGGACATGGCTGGTTTGTCTCCTCACAGTTCTAGTGGTGACAGGAGCCTCTTCAGTGCAGGGACAGACTGTGGTGTGATCGTCCCAGTGGGGGCAGGGCGGTGCCTCCTTAGAAGTGGCACACAGAAAGACGAGCTCCACTTCAAATGTTGCTCTGAAAAATGGACTCTAAAATTGAGATGTTTCAGAAAACTGAAGCCTGTGGAGCTCCAGACTCTGGTCCTGGAAGTCACTTTTCATTTTCCCCACAGATTTGTACATTTCCATAATGCATCAGGCGTTTAGAACACATTGAAATAAAAGTAGAGCTCCACGGAGCTGATCAGTCCTGAGTTGTGTAGTTGTGGGATCAGAGGGGGCGCTGTGGAGCTCCATGATGAGGGGCATTTTCATGTCACAGCTTCATCTTCTGTACATGAAGCTGCTGCTCAATGTCTTCGATTGATTCTGTCGAGGTTCATTCCAAAGTGTCCGATGTCCCCCCTCCTCTCAGCGGGGAGTCCTGCTCTGGCCACTCGCACGACTCTGCTACACTTTCATTTATGAGGCGATATTGGGACTCCTGACTTCGTACATTTGCGCTCTAACTGCTGTGAGAAATGCTCAATCGTATTCTCTTCGTTCACATTTGTTGTTTTCTGCTCGTACAGAACTGGGTAGAAAGGCATTTGTTTAATCTGCTCCTTTTGTGTGGAATATTCTACAGAGAGAACGCAAACTTGAGCACTTTTAAATCCAAACTCAGTTTTTGAGACCAATTCCACAATCTGCACTTGTTTTTATAATGTTTTTAGACATTTATGTCTTACCTACAGTGTAATGCACGACTTCTTACTTGTTCCTGTCATTTTAAAGTAACGCCGTACATTACAGTATTACTCTAAATAAAAACTAAGGCAGTGCTCTACTTTTGCATGACTTTAGTGACTCTGGAAATAAGGATTTGGAATCGACAGTGCAAAACTCTCATGTGTCGTGACATTCACCTGCCTCCACCTGCAGACTGAAAACCAACATGTTCAGTCATTGCTTCTTACAATACCAAAAGAGAAATGGTCCTTTCCCTTCTTGCCACACTTTACCGTGCACTCAGCACCTGTTCACTGCCGTCCTCTTCAGTTCTGTGGCAAATGGCATTTTCACACATGTGTGAATACAGCCCATATGTATAGATGTAAGATCCAGCTGTATTTCCCTCTGTTAATCATCATTTATACACATTTATTTCACTGCCCGACATATACATTCTGCACCAGAACTTATTTGCACATATTTGCATATTAGTATTAATGGAACTGAATCTAAATAAATAACAGGATACAAAATGAGCATTTCTATGCCTTTTAATGTTTTCTTTGGAAAATGAGTCCATTCAGTCCTCTCAGAAATATAATGTATAATAATAATATAACAATTGAAAAACAAATGAGGTTGTATGGTTCAATCAATCAATCAATCAATCAAATATTTATAAGGCGCTTTTCATACAAAATTGTAGCACAAAGCACCTTACAGTGGTCAAGGATTAGAAGATTGACCTTTATTGATCTCACACAGGAGAAGTTGTTTCTATATTTGACCCGGGGACCATCCCCATGATTTTATTTTGTTATTTATGCTTTGGTCAGGCCCTAAGCTGGAGGATTTTACCTATGGCGCATGTTTGGGTTGGTGGGGGAAACCGGAGTACCCGGAGGAAACCCACCCAAACACGGGGAGAACATGCAAACTCCACACAGAAAGGCCCGGGCAACCCGAAACTTCTTGCTGTGAAGCATGAGTGCTAGCCACTCAGCCACCGTGCCGCCAGGGGGAAAAAAAAAACAGGAACAGCAGCAACAGCAGCAACAACAACGGCAACAACAACGGCAACAACGACAGAACAACAGCAACAACAACAGCAACAACAACAACAGCAGCAGCAGCAACAACAGCAACACCAACATCAACAAAAGCAACAACAGGAACAACAGGAACAGCAACAACAACAGAACCACAGCGACAACAAAACAATAACAGCAATAACAGGAACAACAACAACAACAGCAACAACAAAAGCAACGAAAGCAACAGCTACAACAAAAGCAACAACAACAACAGCAACAACAACAACAACAGGAACAGCAACAACAGGAACAGCAACAACAAACAAAAGAACAAATAAAAGACAAGCAAACAGACGACCGAAGTCAGTCAAAGGCCAAGCTAAACAGGTGAGTCTTGAGCCCACTCTTAAAAACATGAACGTTCTCTGCAGCCCTGAGGTCCTCCGGCAGTTCCATAGACGAGGGCCGTAGTACTGAAAAGACGCCTCTCCGTGAGTGTGTGTCCTGACTTTGGGAATGACCAGGAGCTGCCGGAGGAGCACAGGGCCCGTGAAGGTTCGTAAGGGGAAAGCAGTTCTGAAAGATAGGAAGGCCCAAGACCATTAAGACATTTAAAAACCAGTAAAAGAACTTTAAAATCTATCCTGAAACTCACAGGGAGCCAATGCAGAGATTTTAAGACCGGTGTAATGTGATCCCGCCCTCTGGTCCTAGTCAGGACACGTGCTGCTGAATTTTCTAATAATATAAAACCTGAAATCCTCTTTTTGGGAAGACCAGAGAGCAGGGCATTACAGTAGTCTATACGGCTGGTGACAAAAGCATCAGTGTCTCCGTATTGGCCTGAGAGAGAATAGGGTGAACTCTGGCTATGTTTTTTAGGTGATAGAAACCTATTTTTGTGATGTGATGTGTGGGATAAAAGTCAACTCAGAGTCAAAAATGACGCCCAGGTTTTTCACTTGAGGAGATGGGTTAAAAGACTGTGCTTGTAGTTTTGATAAAAGTTTCTCTCTCTGGGCCTCAGGACCGATGACTAGAACCTCAGTTTTGTCCTGGTTAAGCTGGAGAAAGTTTCTTGCCATCCAGGATTTGATATCTAGAATACTGTTAAAAAGAGCATCCATTGGTCTGGTGTCATCAGGAGATGTTCTCCTCCTTTCCTTCGTGGTGCTTTGGCACCTCTGCAGGTGCTTCGTCAAACTGCTTGTGCTGCATTTGGACGTGGAAAGAGGTTTGGATTCACACACAGTGTGCATTTAACTCAAATGTTCTTGGAGTCCTTATTTTGAACGAAGTGAAAGTAGTGGGCGTATGTCCATCTTGAAAAGGAGCGAGCACTATCCGATTCTTCTGCTTCTGTCATCCTTTGTCAGTCTGACAGTTCCAGACCAAGTAAAAGGAAATGGAATGTTCTGTGTGGACTCAGATTCAGGAGCTGAAGAAAACACAAAACCCACAAAAACAAAGCAGGTTAAAAATGCATTGTAACGAGTAATATATTAGCGATTTTCTTCCCTGTAACTCGTTACATTACTGCGTTACACCAAAAACTAATGCATTACAGTAATTAATGACTTCTGTAACGAGTTACTCCCGACACTGTAGATCTGTGTAAATATATAAATATGTAAATGTGTAAATATGTAAATGTGTAAATGTGTAAATGTGTAAATATATAAATGTGTAAATATGTAAATGTGTAAATATGTAAATGTGTAAATGTGTAAATGTGTAAATGTGTAAATATATAAATGTGTAAATATATAAATGTGTAAATATGTAAATGTGTAAATATGTAAATGTGTAAATATGTAAATGTGTAAATATGTAAATGTGTAAATATGTAAATGTGTAAATATGTAAATGTGTAAATATGTAAATGTGTAAATATGTAAATGTGTAAATATGTAAATGTGTAAATGTGTAAATGTGTAAATGTGTAAATATGTAAATGTGTAAATGTGTAAATGTGTAAATATGTAAATGTGTAAATGTGTAAATGTGTAAATGTGTAAATGTGTAAATATATAAATGTGTAAATGTGTAAATGTGTAAATATGTAAATGTGTAAATGTGTAAATATGTAAATGTGTAAATATATAAATGTGTAAATGTGTAAATATATAAATGTGTAAATATGTAAATGTGTAAATATGTAAATGTGTAAATATATAAATGTGTAAATGTGTAAATATGTAAATGTGTAAATGTGTAAATCTGTAAATGTGTAAATGTGTAAATGTGTAAATATGTAAATGTGTAAATATCTAAATATATAAATGTGTAAATGTGTAAATATATAAATGTGTAAATGTGTAAATATGTAAATATGTAAATGTGTAAATATGTAAATGTGTAAATATATAAATGTGTAAATGTGTAAATATATAAATGTGTAAATATGTAAATGTGTAAATATATAAATGTGTAAATGTGTAAATATATAAATGTGTAAATGTGTAAATATATAAATGTGTAAATATGTAAATGTGTAAATGTGTAAATATATAAACAGTGTTGGGAGTAACTCGTTACAGAAGTCATTCATTACTGTAATGCATTAGTTTTTGGTGTAACGCAGTAATGTAACGAGTTACAGGGAAGAAAATCGCTAATATATTACTCGTTACAATGCATTTTTAACCTGCTTTGTTTTTGTGGGTTTTGCGTTTTCTTCATACAAAGTTCGCGGATCACCGCGAGATCAGCTACTGAATCTGATAAGTCCGCGCAGAACATTACATTTCATACAAAGTTCCGCGAGATCAGCTAGTGATATAAAAGTCCACACAGACCATTCCATTTCCTTTTACTTCGTCTCGAACTGGCAGACTGACAAAGGATGACAGAACCAGAAGAACAGGATAAATGTGTAAATATATAAATGTGTAAATGTGTAAATATATAAATGTGTAAATGTGTAAATATGTAAATGTGTAAATGTGTAAATATATAAATGTGTAAATGTGTAAATATATAAATGTGTAAATATGTAAATATGTAAATGTGTAAATATGTAAATATATAAATGTGTAAATATGTAAATATGTAAATGTGTAAATGTGTAAATGTGTAAATGTGTAAATATATAAATGTGTAAATGTGTAAATGTGTAAATGTGTAAATATATAAATGTGTAAATGTGTAAATATGTAAATGTGTAAATATATAAATGTGTAAATGTGTAAATATATAAATGTGTAAATATATAAATGTGTAAATATATAAATGTGTAAATGTGTAAATATGTAAATGTGTAAATATGTAAATGTGTAAATGTGTAAATATATAAATGTGTAAATGTGTAAATGTGTAAATATATAAATGTGTAAATGTGTAAATATATAAATGTGTAAATATGTAAATATATAAATGTGTAAATATGTAAATATGTAAATGTGTAAATGTGTAAATATATAAATGTGTAAATGTGTAAATATATAAATGTGTAAATGTGTAAATGTGTAAATGTGTAAATATATAAATGTGTAAATATATAAATGTGTAAATGTGTAAATATATAAATGTGTAAATGTGTAAATGTGTAAATATATAAATGTGTAAATGTGTAAATATATAAATGTGTAAATATATAAATGTGTAAATGTGTAAATATATAAATGTGTAAATGTGTAAATGTGTAAATATATAAATGTGTAAATGTGTAAATATATAAATGTGTAAATGTGTAAATGTGTAAATGTGTAAATATATAAATGTGTAAATATATAAATGTGTAAATGTGTAAATATATAAATGTGTAAATGTGTAAATATGTAAATGTGTAAATATATAAATGTGTAAATGTGTAAATATGTAAATGTGTAAATGTGTAAATATGTAAATGTGTAAATATATAAATGTGTAAATGTGTAAATATATAAATGTGTAAATGTGTAAATGTGTAAATATATAAATGTGTAAATGTGTAAATATATAAATGTGTAAATATGTAAATATATAAATGTGTAAATATATAAATGTGTAAATATGTAAATGTGTAAATATATAAATGTGTAAATGTGTAAATATATAAATGTGTAAATGTGTAAATGTGTAAATGTGTAAATATATAAATGTGTAAATATATAAATGTGTAAATGTGTAAATATATAAATGTGTAAATGTGTAAATGTGTAAATATATAAATGTGTAAATGTGTAAATATATAAATGTGTAAATATATAAATGTGTAAATGTGTAAATGTGTAAATGTGTAAATGTGTAAATATGTAAATGTGTAAATATGTAAATGTGTAAATATATAAATGTGTAAATATGTAAATGTGTAAATGTGTAAATATATAAATGTGTAAATGTGTAAATATATAAATGTGTAAATATATAAGTGTGTAAATGTGTAAATATATAAATGTGTAAATATGTAAATATGTAAATGTGTAAATATATAAATGTGTAAATATGTAAATGTGTAAATGTGTAAATGTGTAAATGTGTAAATATGTAAATGTGTAAATATGTAAATATGTAAATGTGTAAATGTGTAAATGTGTAAATATGTAAATATATAAATGTGTAAATATGTAAATGTGTAAATATGTAAATGTGTAAATGTGTAAATATGTAAATGTGTAAATGTGTAAATATGTAAATGTGTAAATGTGTAAATATGTAAATGTGTAAATATGTAAATGTGTAAATATATGTGTGTGTTTTGTGTTTGCTGCTGACTCCCTTGAAAAGAGGTTCTTCATCTCAGTGGGACATTTCCTGGTTAAATAAAGGTCAATAAATAAATCAATAAATGTGTCCTTTATGACGGGGCCTGGAGGAAAGTGCAAAATGAGACAAAACTGTGGATCTCACAGCACCGGACCATACCGGACCATACCAGACCATACCAGACCATACCGAACTACAGGACCATACCAGACCATACCGGACCATACCAGACCATACCAGACCATACCGGACTACAGGACCATACCGGACCATACCAGACCATAGGACCATACCGGACTACAGGACCATACCAGACCATACCGGACCATACCGGACCATACCGGACCATACCAGACCATACCAGACCATACCGAACTACAGGACCATACCAGACCATACCGGACCATACCGGACCATACCGGACCATACCAGACCATACCAGACCATACCGAACTACAGGACCATACCAGACCATACCGGACCATACCAGACCATACCAGACCATACCGGACCATACCAGACCATAGGACCATACCGGACTACAGGACCATACCGGACCATACCAGACCCTACCAGACCATACCGGACTACAGGACCATACCGGACTACAGGACCATACCGGACCATACCAGACCATACCGGACTACAGGACCATACCGGACCATACCGGACCATACCAGACCATACCGGACCATACCAGACCATACCAGACTACAGGACCATACCGGACCATACCAGACCATACCAGACTACAGGACCATACCGGACCATACAGGACCATACCGGACCATACCGGACTACAGGACCATACCGGACCATACCGGACTACAGGACTACACCACAGACTGCAGACACCTCCACCTCCCTGCAGAACGAGCTGAACGAGGCACACACCAGCACCCCGGCACAGAAGACTCCACCTCCTCCCGGTGACCAGGTGCTGACCCTGTCCCTGGACAGTGTGAGGAGATCCTTCAGCAGGATCAACACACACAAAGCTCCAGGACCAGACAACATCCCTGGTTGTGTACTGAGACTGTGCTGCAGAACTCAGAGGTCTTTATGGACATCCTCAACACATCTGATCCAGACAGTCCCCACATGCCTCAAGACCTCCACCATCATCACCGTGACGAAGAAGTCTCTCCATCCAGCCTCAACGACGACCGTCTGCCCACCCCCATCCTCATGAAACTGTCCACATCCCTCCAGTCACCCCCCCACACACACACCTGGACACCACACACTCGTGTGTCAGAATACTGTTCACTGACTTCAGTTCAGCTTCAACACAATCATCCCCCAGAAACTCAGACCTCAACACCTCCATCACCTCCAGCACCTCCAACACCTCCATCACCTCCAGCACCTCCATCACCTCCATCACCTCCATCACCTCCAACACCTCCAACAACTCCAGCACCTCCATCACCTCCATCACCTCCAGCACCTCCATCACCTCCATCACCTCCAACAACTCCAACACCTCCAACACCTCCATCACCTCCAACACCTCCAACACCTCCAACACCTCCATCACCTCCATCACCTCCATCACCTCCATCACCTCCATCACCTCCAACACCTCCAACACCTCCAACACCTCCAACACCTCCAACACCTCCATCACCTCCAACACCTCCATCACCTCCATCACCTCCATCACCTCCATCACCTCCAACACCTCCAACACCTCCATCACCTCCATCACCTCCAGCACCTCCATCACCTCCATCACCTCCATCACCTCCAACAACTCCAACAACTCCAACACCTCCATCACCTCCAACAACTCCAACACCTCCATCACCTCCATCACCTCCATCACCTCCAGCACCTCCAACACCTCCAACACCTCCATCACCTCCATCACCTCCAGCACCTCCAGCACCTCCAGCACCTCCAACACCTCCATCACCTCCATCACCTCCATCACCTCCAACACCTCCAACACCTCCAACACCTCCAACACCTCCAACACCTCCAACACCTCCAACAACTCCAGCACCTCCAACACCTCCAACACCTGGTGCTGGATTTCCTGATCTTCTTGCTTCGGTTTGGTCAGGACCTAAGCTGGAGTACCTATGGTGCATGTTTTGGGTTGGTGGGGGAAACCGGAGTGCCCGGAGGAAACCCATCCAGACACGGGGAGAACATGCAAACTCCACACAGAAAGGCTTGGGCGACCCGGGGATCGAACCCAGACCATGCATGCAAACGCCACACAGAACACACACGGAAAGGTCTGGGCGACCCGGGGATCGAACCCGGAACCTTCTTGCTGTGAAGCAAGAGCGCTAACCACTCTGCTACCGTGCCGCTAGTAGTAGTAGTAGTAGTAGTAGTAGTAGTAGTAGTAGTAGTAGTAGTAGTAGTAGTAGTAGTAGTAGTAGTAGTAGTAGTAGTAGTAGTAGTAGTAGTAGTACTTTTACTACAGGTATATATGATGTTTTAGTCGTGGTGTTGACCTGTACTTATGGTTTGTGACAATAAAGATGAAGCCGCGCCGCAGTCGGGGAAAGTTTAACTAAACGGCCCTAAACCGTTTTCAATGGGTTAGGGTTAGGTTAGGGTTGGGTTAGGTTAGGGTTGGGTTAGGTTAGGTTAGGGTTGGGTTAGGTTAGGGTTGGGTTAGGTTAGGTTAGGGTTGGGTTAGGTTAGGGTTAGGTTAGGGTTAGGTTAGGGTTGGGGTAGGTTAGGGTTGGGTTAGGTTAGGGTTGGGTTAGGTTAGGTTAGGGTTGGGTTAGGTTAGGGTTAGGTTAGGGTTAGGTTAGGTTAGGGTTGGGTTAGGTTAGGGTTAGGTTAGGTTAGGGTTAGGTTAGGGTTGGGTTAGGTTAGGGTTGGGTTAGGGTTAGGTTAGGGTTGGGTTAGGTTAGGGTTAGGTTAGGTTAGGGTTAGGTTAGGGTTGGGTTAGGTTAGGGCAGTGCTTCTCAAATAGTGGGGCGGGCCCCCCTGGGGGGGCGCGGTGTGATGCCAGGGGGGGCGCGTGTGACCCTGGGAAACATGCTTTTTTGCCATACTGTACTAGAACGAAAGTGTAATTGCACATCAACAACAGTAGTTGGCAGTAGCGCTCTCGTTGTCGCTCTGGGGCAGGGTTCGGCGACCTTAAATACGCGATATACGCACAGAACAGACTCACCATCAGCAGAACATCCTCTGTCACAGAAAAAACACGTTATATTCCACTGAGCTTTGAGTTTATGCAAATGGACCATGTGGTTTTTAAGTTTCGTTTCTGTAAAACGTAAACAAATGTGCACAAAGCTGCATTAAAAGCACATTAATATTTGAGTCCTCAGTGCTAAAAAAAGAGTGCAGTGTTTGTTGGAAGTTTCTTTTTTTGTTTTTAATGTTAATAAAAGGATACATTGTTATGCAGAGGTGTACTAATAATTTTCTAGACAAATAATACTATTAATAGTCGTGCACAGGGAGGGGGGCGTGAAAATGTTTCTTCTTCCTAGGGGGGGCGTCATAGAAAATAATTGAGAAGCACTGAGTTAGGGTTAGGTTAACCTAACGCTAAACCACTACGGGTGCAATATATTTTTGTCCTCTACGTATTTTGGCGCTGTTCCTCACTGACTGCATCTGGAGACTCTACTCTCTATTCTCTACTCTGTTTTTATTACTCTGCTAAGAGGATTTACACTCCGTGTTCTTCTTTGATTCAAGGTAAGATTTCAGTTGGAAATTGCAAACCACGGGAAAACAAAGTAATGTTGTGTCTTAAAGGGACAGTGTGTAAGATTTTTACCCGTTAATTACTGAAATTGAAGATACCCATTCAAAAATACAGTGTTTTCCAAGCCTTTTCACTTCCATCATGAAATCAAAGTATTCTGTTGGACTTAGATATAGTCACATAAAAGGGGGATCTTCCCCATGCAGAGGCAGCCATTTTGAATACGAGAGCCGCAGAAGGACATTTGGGCTCCGCCTTCACCTTCGCCTAGGCTCCT
>JAVJIX010000413.1:0-2500 GCA_036785185.1 Paratrypauchen microcephalus | reverse complement strand
CAGAACCAGAGCCCGCCCCGCCCCGCTCTTATTCCCGCTGAAAGAGCGTCTTTCTCGGCCTCTTAGCTCTAGCGCGGAACGCGCAAGGAGCGCGGAGACACGAGCACCGCGCTCCTCCAACGGCACTGCCATGTCCCGGGATAATCCTGGTTTAGTCCAGGTCCAGTCCAGGTTTAGACCTGGTTTAATTCTGGTCTAGACCTGGTTTATTCCAATCAGGACGCAGAACACAAATGTTACACTATAAAAAAAAGTTACACTATAAAAAAAAACCTTGGAATGGATCAGGATTTTTCCATTGAAATACAGTAGCTACTCAACTTACGAATTTTTCACATTACGAAACCACTTCTGGAACGAATTAATTTCGTAAGGTGAGGTCCCACTGTATGTATGTATGTATGTATGTATGTATGTATGTATGACTAATGTATATAGTGTATATAGAGTATATACTGTAGATGTGTGTGCACATGATGATGTGTTTGTGTTTGTTTGTCTTTGCATGTTTATTAATTGAAGTCAAGTGGATTTCATTGTATAGCACACAGTAAACATACACACGGTAAACACACACGGTAAACACACACACGGTAAACACACACACAGTAAACACACACACGGTAAACACACACACGGTAAACATACACACGGTAAACACACACACGGTAAACACACACACGGTAAACACACACACAGTAAACACACACACGGTAAACACACACACGATAAACATACACACGGTAAACACACACACGGTAAACACACACACGGTAAACACACACACGGTAAACACACACACGGTAAACACACACATACACACAGTAAACACACACACGGTAAACACACACACGGTAAACACACACACGGTAAACATACACACGGTAAACACACACACGGTAAACACACACACGGTAAACACACACACGGTAAACACACACACGGTAAACATACACACGGCAAACACACACACGGTAAACACACACACGGTAAACACACACACAGTAAACACACACACGGTAAACACACACACGGTAAACATACACACAGTAAACACACACACGGTAAACACACACACGGTAAACACACACACGGTAAACATACACACGGTAAACACACACACGGTAAACATACACACGGTAAACACACACACGGTAAACACACACACGGTAAACATACACACGGTAAACACACACACGGTAAACATACACACAGTAAACACACACACGGTAAACACACACACGGTAAACATACACACGGTAAACATACACACGGTAAACATACACACGGTAAACATACACACGGTAAACACACACACGGTAAACATACACACGGTAAACATACACACAGTAAACATACACACGGTAAACATACACACGGTAAACATACACACGGTAAAAACACACACGGTAAACATACACACGGTAAACATACACACGGTAAACACACACACGGTAAACATACACACGGTAAACACACACACGGTAAACATACACACGGTAAACATACACACGGTAAACATACACACGGTAAACACACACACGGTAAACACACACACGGTAAACATACACACGGTAAACACACACACGGTAAACACACACACGGTAAACACACACACGGTAAACATACACACGGTAAACATACACACAGTAAACACACACATTAAACATACACACGGTAAACATACACACGGTAAACACACACACAGTAAACACACACATTAAACATACACACAGTAAACATACACACGGTAAACATACACACGGTAAACACACACACAGTAAACATACACACGGTAAACATACACACGGTAAAAACACACACGGTAAACATACACACGGTAAACATACACACAGTAAACACACACACAGTAAACATACACACAGTAAACACACATACGGTAAACATACACACGGTAAACACACGGTAAACACACACACGGTAAACACACGGTAAACACACACAGTAAACACACACACGGTAAACACACACACGGTAAACACACACACAGTAAACATACACACGGTAAACATACACACGGTAAAAACACACACAGTAAACATACACACGGTAAACATACACACAGTAAACACACACACGATAAACATACACACGGTAAACACACACACGGTAAACATACACACGGTAAACATACACACGGTAAACATACACACGGTAAAAACACACACGGTAAACACACACACGATAAACATACACACGGTAAACACACACACGGTAAACATACACACGGTAAACATACACACGGTAAAAACACACACGGTAAACATACACACGGTAAACATACACACGGTAAAAACACACACGGTAAACATACACACGGTAAAAACACACACGGTAAACATACACACGGTAAACATACACACACGGTAAACACACACACGGTAAACACACACGGTAAACACACACACGGTAAACACACACACGGTAAACACACACACGGTAAACACACACACGGTAAACATACACACGGTAAACATAC
>JAVJIX010000490.1:82500-86663 GCA_036785185.1 Paratrypauchen microcephalus | reverse complement strand
TCTGTTTTAGACCTGGTTTAGACCTGGTTTAGACCTGGTTTAGTCCTGGTTTAGTCCTGGTTTAGACCTGGTTTAGACCTGGTTTAGACCTGGTTTAGTCCTGGTTTAGTCCTGGTTTAGACCTGGTTTAGACCTGGTTTAGTCCTGGTTTAGTCCTGGCTTAGACCTGGTTTAGACCTGGTTTAGACCTGGTTTAGTCCTGGTTTAGACCTGGTTTAGTCCTGGTTTAGTCCTGGCTTAGACCTGGTTTAGACCTGGTTTAGACCTGGTTTAGTCCTGGTTTAGTCCTGGCTTAGACCTGGTTTATACCTGGTTTAGACCTGGTTTAGACCTGGTTTAGTCCTGGTTTAGTCCTGGCTTAGACCTGGTTTAGACCTGGTTTAGTCCTGGTTTAGTCCTGGCTTAGACCTGGTTTAGACCTGGTTTAGATCTGGTTTAGACCTGGTTTAGACCTGGTTTAGTCCTGGTTTAGACCTGTTTTAGTCCTGGTTTAGTCCTGGCTTAGATCTGGTTAGTCCTGGTTTAGACCTGGTTTAGTCCTGGTTTAGAGTTGGTTTAGTCCTGGTTTAGACCTGGTTTAGTCCTGGTTTAGACCTGGGTTAGTCCTGGTTTAGTCCTGGTTTAGAGTTGGTTTAGTCATGACTTAGATCTGGTTTAGTCCTGGTTTAGACCTGGTTTAGTCCTGACTTTGATCTGGTTTAGTCCTGGCTTAGATCTGGTTTAGACCTGGTTTAGTCCTGGCTTAGATCTCGTTTAGACTTAGTTTAGTCCTGGCTTAGATTTGGTTTAGTCCTGGCTTAGATCTGGTTAAGACCTGGTTTAGACCTGGTTTAGTCCTAGTTTAGACCTGGCTTAGACCTGGTTTAGTCCTGGCTTAGATCTCGTTTAGACTTGGTTTAGTCCTGGCTTAGATCTGGTTAAGACCTGGTTTAGACCTGGTTTAGTCCTAGTTTAGACCTGGTTTAGAGTTGGTTTAGTCCTGGTTTAGACCTGGTTTAGTCCTGGCTTAGACCTGGTTTAGACCTGGTTTAGACCTGGTTTAGTCCTGGCTTAGAACTGGTTCAGACCTGGTTTAGACCTGGTTCAGACCTGGTTCAGACCTGGTTCAGACCTGGTTTAGACCTGGTTTAGGCCTGGTTTAGTCCTGGTTTAGTCCTGGCTTAGACCTGGTTTAGATCTGGTTTAGTCCTGGTTTAGTCCTGGTTTAGACCTGGTTTAGACCTGGTTTAGTCCTGGTTTAGTCCTGGTTTAGACCTGGTTTAGACCTGGTTTAGATCTGGTTTAGTCCTGGTTTAGTCCTGGCTTAGACCTGGTTTATACCTGGTTTAGACCTGGTTTAGTCCTGGTTTAGTCCTGGTTTAGACCTGGTTTAGACCTGGTTTAGACCTGGTTTAGTCCTGGTTTAGTCCTGGTTTAGACCTGGTTTAGACCTGGTTTAGTCCTGGTTTAGTCCTGGTTTAGACCTGGTTTAGACCTGGTTTAGACCTGGTTTAGTCCTGGTTTAGTCCTGGTTTAGACCTGGTTTAGACCTGGTTTAGACCTGGTTTAGTCCTGGTTTAGTCCTGGCTTAGACCTGGTTTAGACCTGGTTTAGACCTGGTTTAGTCCTGGTTTAGACCTGGTTTAGTCCTGGTTTAGTCCTGGCTTAGACCTGGTTTAGACCTGGTTTAGACCTGGTTTAGTCCTGGTTTAGTCCTGGCTTAGACCTGGTTTATACCTGGTTTAGACCTGGTTTAGACCTGGTTTAGTCCTGGTTTAGTCCTGGCTTAGACCTGGTTTAGACCTGGTTTAGATCTGGTTTAGACCTGGTTTAGTCCTGGTTTAGTCCTGGTTTAGACCTGGTTTAGTCCTGGTTTAGTCCTGGCTTAGACCTGGTTTAGACCTGGTTTAGTCCTGGTTTAGTCCTGCTTCAGACCTGGTTTAGACCTGGTTTAGACCTGGTTTAGTCCTCGTTTAGACCTGGTTTAGTCCTGGTTTAGTCCTGGTTTAGAGTTGGTTTAGTCCTGACTTAGATCTGGTTTAGTCCTGGTTTAGACCTGGTTTAGTCCTGACTTTGATCTGGTGTAGTCCTGGCTTAGATCTGGTTTAGACCTGGTTTAGTCCTGGCTTAGATCTCGTTTAGACTTAGTTTAGTCCTGGCTTAGATTTGGTTTAGTCCTGGCTTAGATCTGGTTAAGACCTGGTTTAGACCTGGTTTAGTCCTAGTTTAGACCTGGCTTAGACCTGGTTTAGTCCTGGCTTAGATCTCGTTTAGACTTGGTTTAGTCCTGGCTTAGATCTGGTTAAGACCTGGTTTAGACCTGGTTTAGTCCTAGTTTAGACCTGGTTTAGAGTTGGTTTAGTCCTGGTTTAGACCTGGTTTAGTCCTGGCTTAGACCTGGTTTAGACCTGGTTTAGACCTGGTTTAGTCCTGGCTTAGAACTGGTTCAGACCTGGTTTAGACCTGGTTCAGACCTGGTTCAGACCTGGTTCAGACCTGGTTTAGACCTGGTTTAGGCCTGGTTTAGTCCTGGTTTAGTCCTGGCTTAGACCTGGTTTAGATCTGGTTTAGTCCTGGTTTAGTCCTGGTTTAGACCTGGTTTAGACCTGGTTTAGACCTGGTTTAGTCCTGGTTTAGTCCTGGTTTAGACCTGGTTTAGACCTGGTTTAGATCTGGTTTAGTCCTGGTTTAGTCCTGGCTTAGACCTGGTTTATACCTGGTTTAGACCTGGTTTAGTCCTGGTTTAGTCCTGGTTTAGTCCTGGTTTAGACCTGGTTTAGACCTGGTTTAGTCCTGGTTTAGTCCTGGTTTAGACCTGGTTTAGACCTGGTTTAGTCCTGGTTTAGACCTGGTTTAGACCTGGTTTAGACCTGGTTTAGTCCTGGTTTAGTCCTGGTTTAGACCTGGTTTAGACCTGGTTTAGACCTGGTTTAGTCCTGGTTTAGTCCTGGCTTAGACCTGGTTTAGACCTGGTTTAGACCTGGTTTAGTCCTGGTTTAGACCTGGTTTAGTCCTGGTTTAGTCCTGGCTTAGACCTGGTTTAGACCTGGTTTAGACCTGGTTTAGTCCTGGTTTAGTCCTGGCTTAGACCTGGTTTATACCTGGTTTAGACCTGGTTTAGACCTGGTTTAGTCCTGGTTTAGTCCTGGCTTAGACCTGGTTTAGACCTGGTTTAGATCTGGTTTAGACCTGGTTTAGTCCTGGTTTAGTCCTGGTTTAGACCTGGTTTAGTCCTGGTTTAGTCCTGGCTTAGACCTGGTTTAGACCTGGTTTAGTCCTGGTTTAGTCCTGCTTCAGACCTGGTTTAGACCTGGTTTAGTCCTCGTTTAGTCCTGGTTTAGTCCTGGCTTAGACCTGGTTTAGTCCTGGTTCAGTCCTGGCTTATTCCTGGTTTAGTCTTAGTTCAGTCCTGGTTTAGTCCTGGTTTAGACCTGGTTCAGTCCAGGTTTAGTCCTGGTTCAGTCCTGGTTCAGTCCTGGTTTAGTCCTCGTTCAGTCCTGGTTCAGTCCTGGTTTAGTCCTGGTTCAGTCCTGGCTTAGTCCTGGTTTAGTCTTAGTTTAGTCCTGGTTTAGTCCTGGTTTAAACCTGGTTCAGTCCAGGTTTAGTCCTGGTTCAGTCCTGGTTCAGTTCTGGTTCAGTCCTGGTTTAGTCCTCGTTCAGTCCTGGTTCAGTCCTGGCATAGTCCTGGTTTAGTCTTAGTTTAGTCCTGGTTTAGACCTTGTTCAGTCCTGGTTTAGTCCTCGTTCAGTCCTGGTTCAGTCCTGGTTCAGTCCTGTTTTAGTAGTAGTAGTAGTAGTAGTAGTAGTAGTAGTAGTAGTAGTAGGTTTTCAGCTCCTCTGCACGGCCTTATCTTTAGCAGTAGTAGAAGTAGTGGCAGTAGTAGTAGTAGTAGTGGTAGTAGTTCTAGTAGTGATAGTAGTAGTAGTAGTAGTAGTAGTAGTAGTAGTAGTAGTAGCAGTAGTAGTAGTAGTAGCGGTGGTAGTAGTAGTAGTAATAGTAGCAGAGGTGTGGACTCGAGTTATGTGACTTCGACTCGAGTCAGACTCGAGTCACGAATTTGATAACTTTAGACTCGACTCGACAAAATGTACAAACACTTGCAACTCGACTTGGACTTCAATATCAATAACTCGTGACTCCACTTGGACTTAGGCCTTTTGACTTGTGATGACTTGCTACGTCCA
>JAVJIX010000490.1:42500-70000 GCA_036785185.1 Paratrypauchen microcephalus | reverse complement strand
ACATGTACTGCATGTACTGTATGTACTGCATGTACTGCATGTACTGTATGTACTGCATGTACTACATGTACTGTATGTACTGCATGTACTGTATGTACTACATGTACTGCATGTACTGTATGTACTGTATGTACTGCATGTACTACATGTACTGTATGTACTGTATGTACTGTATGTACTGCATGTACTACCTGTACTGCATGTACTACATGTACTGTATGTACTGCATGTACTGCATGTACTGCATGTACTGCATGTACTGCATGTACTGCATGTACTGCATGTACTGCATGTACTGCATGTACTGTATGTACTGCATGTACTGCATGTACTGCATGTACTACATGTACTACATGTACTGCATGTACTGCATGTACTGCATGTGCTGCATGCACTGCATGTACTGCATGTACTGCATGTACTACATGTACTGCATGTACTGCATGTACTGCATGTACTGCATGTACTACATGTACTACATGTACTGCATGTACTACATGTACTGCATGTACTACATGTACTGCATGTACTGCATGTGCTGCATGTACTGCATGTACTGCATGTACTACATGTACTGGATGTACTACATGTACTACATGTACTGCATGTACTGCATGTACTGCATGTACTACATGTACTACATGTACTGCATGTACTGCATGTACTGCATGTACTACATGTACTGCATGTACTGCATGTGCTGCATGTACTGCATGTACTGTATGTACTGCATGTACTACATGTACTACATGTACTGCATGTCCTACATGTACTGCATGTATTACATGTACTACATGTACTACATGTACTGCATGTACTGTATGTATTACATGTACTGCATGTGCTGCATGTGCTGTATGTACTACATGTACTGCATGTACTGCAAGTACTGCAAGTACTGTATGTACTGCATGTACTGCATGTGCTGCATGTATTGTATGCACTACATGTACTGCATGTACTGCATGTGCTGCATGTACTGCATGTACTGCATGTACTGCATGTACTACATGTACTACATGTACTGCATGTACTGCATGTACTACATGTACTGCATGTACTACATGTACTACATGTGCTGCATGTACTACATGTACTGCATGTATTACATGTACTGCATGTACTGCATGTACTGCATGTACTGCATGTACTGCATGTACTGCATGTACTACATGTACTGCATGTACTGCATGTACTACATGTACTGCATGTACTACATGTACTACATGTACTGCATGTACTGCATGTACTGCATGTACTGCATGTACTACATGTACTGCATGTACTGCATGTACTGCATGTACTACATGTACTGCATGTACTGCATGTACTGCATGTACTGCATGTACTGCATGTACTGCATGTACTACATGTACTACATGTACTGCATGTACTGCATGTACTACATGTACTGCATGTACTACATGTACTACATGTACTGCATGTACTACATGTACTGCATGTATTACATGTACTGCATGTGCTGCATGTACTGCATGTACTGCATGTACTGCATGTACTACATGTACTACATGTACTGCATGTACTGCATGTACTACATGTACTGCATGTACTACATGTACTACATGTACTGCATGTACTACATGTACTACATGTACTGCATGTACTGCATGTACTGCATGTACTGCATGTACTGCATGTACTGCATGTACTACATGTACTACATGTACTGCATGTACTGCATGTACTGCATGTATTACATGTACTGCATGTACTGCATGTACTACATGTACTGCATGTACTGCATGTATTACATGTACTGCATGTACTGCATGTACTGCATGTACTACATGTACTACATGTACTGCATGTGCTGCATGTGCTGCATGTACTACATGTACTGCATGTACTGCATGTGCTGCATGTGCTGCATGTACTACATGTACTGCATGTACTGCATGTGCTGCATGTGCTGCATGTACTACATGTACTGCATGTATTACATGTACTGCATGTACTGCATGTGCTGCATGTACTACATGTACTGCATGTACTGCATGTGCTGCATGTACTGCATGTACTGCATGTACTGCATGTACTACATGTACTACATGTACTGCATGTACTGCATGTACTACATGTACTGCATGTACTACATGTACTACATGTACTGCATGTACTGTATGTACTGCATGTACTACATGTACTACATGTACTACATGTACTGCATGTACTACATGTACTGCATGTACTACATGTACTACATGTACTGCATGTACTACATGTACTGCATGTACTGCATGTACTGCATGTATTACATGTACTGCATGTGCTGCATGTACTGCAGGTACTGCATGTACTACATGTACTGCATGTACTACATGTACTGCATGTACTGCATGTACTGTATGTACTGCATGTACTGCATGTACTGTATGTACTGCATGTACTGCATGTACTGCATGTACTGTATGTACTGCATGTACTGCATGTACTGTATGTACTGCATGTACTGCATGTACTGCATGTACTGCATGTACTGCATGTACTGTATGTACTGCATGTACTGTATGTATTACATGTACTGCATGTACTGCATGTACTGCATGTACTGCATGTACTGCATGTACTGCATGTATTACATGTACTGCATGTACTGCATGTACTGCATGTACTGCATGTACTGCATGTACTACATGTACTGCATGTACTGCATGTACTGTATGTACTGCATGTACTGCATGTACTGCATGTACTGTATGTACTGCATGTACTGCATGTACTGCATGTACTACATGTACTGTATGGTGTAGTGGTAAAGCATCTGCCCCGAGCTCAGTAGGTCAAAGTTCAAACCTCAGAGGAAACAGTTGATATACTGAGTACAAATGCTAGTGTGAAAAAAAGCTTTGCTTTCGTTTGTCGCTGTCAGAGGCATGTTTCCTAAACTGCTCAGTCATGTTATACATCCTCATGGCCTTTTGTGAAACTTACTGTAAACTGAACAGAAATGACGCACTTTAATTTGTGTGGCTGTGGTGTGCCTGTAAACAAAGCATTTATTTATTTTCCAAATGAGTTGTAGTGCTAATACTCAGTGTCCCATGGCCTACCACAGCTGACAGTTCACAGGGGGCACATGGGCACGTGGTTTGGGGTGGGTCCCTCATGATCATACAGGAGGAGACAGAACAGTGACCCCTCATGGTGATGGACAATTTCCCTCTGGTGTTCAACAGTGGAATTTGTTTGTATGAAAGTTTTTCATCATGTTTTACACACCGCACCCTTCAGCTGTGTTTCTCTCTATTTCAGTGTCTGAGCTGAAGCTGGTTCTTCTGGGGAACAGCTGGAGTCTGAACACCTCAGTGGGAAACCTCCTTTTGGGAAAAACTAAGTTCACTGAAGATCAGGAATGTGTGAAAAGCAGTGGAACATTTCAGGACAAACCACTGACTGTGATCTACACTCCAGACCAACTGTTCAACAACTCCTCCCAACAAGACCTCAAACAGTTTATACACGACACTAAAGATCTGAGTGGCCCTGGTCCTCATGTGTTCCTCCTGGTTCTAAGGCCTGAAGCCTTCACTGAACAACACAAAAGCAGACTAGAGTCAGTCCTGGAGAGCTTCAGTGAGGAGGCCTTTCACCATTCACTGATGCTGATGTTCAGATCACAGGTCAAATCTCTCTTCAAAGAGAGATACACAAGAGAGCCACATATAAAAGAAATGATCATGAGGTGTGGGTACAGATATCTGTGGATGGATCATAATGTTCTATGTAGAAATGAATTTAAACGTAAAGAGTTGTTTTTAAAAATCTATGACATGTTGGAAGAGGTTGAGGAGGAAGACACAGGTCTGACCTTCAGCATAAATAAGGCACCCTCTCTGAACCTGGTTCTGTTTGGGAGGAGGGGAGCAGTGAAGACCTCAGTAGCTGAGTCCATCTTAGGGCGAGCAGATCTCCCTGCAGCACGCCCAGGGCAGTGTGACAAACATGAAGGAGAGGTTTGTGGGCAGTGAGGCAGCTGTGTCTCCACTGCCTCTCCTTCTGTGCTCCTGAGGGCGTCCATGCCTTCATCCTGGTGCTACCAGGTCCCCTCACTGACCAAGACAAGGAGGAATTAGAAATATTACAGAAAACTCTCAGCTCTCAGGTCAGAGATTTCATTGTGGGTTTGAGCTCTGTGCGGTCCGGCAGTTCTGAGGTGAACTTCTCTAGAGAAAGTTATGTGAAACTGAATGAGCTGGAGCTGATCCTCATCCTCGGATTGGAAGGATCAGCTCCTCCAAATCCGAGGCCATGGTTCTCGATTGGAAAAAGGTGTCTTGCCCTCTCCGGGTGGAGAGTCCTCCTCAGGTGGAGGAGTTCCAGTATGTCAGGGTCTTGTTCTCGAGTGAGGGGAGGATGGAGCGTGAGATTGACAGGCGGATCAATGCGGTGTCGGCAGTGATGCGGTCGCTGTACTGGACCGTTGTGGTGAAGAGGGAGCTGAGCCGAAAGGCAAAGCTCTCGATTTACCGTCGATCTACGTTCCTCCCCTCACCTATGGTCATGAGCTCTGGGTAATGACCGAAAGGACGAGATCGCCGATACAAGCGGCCGAAATGAGTTTCCTCCACAGAGTGGCTGGACGCTCCCTTAGAGATAGAGTGAGGAGCTCAGTCACACGGGAGGAGCTCGGAGTAGAGCCGCTGCTCCTCAGCAGCTGAGGAGGCTCGGGCGTCTGTTACAGACAGAACTCCTGGACTCCTCCCTCAGGAGGTGTTCCGGGCACGTCCCACCGGGAGGAGGCCCCGGGGAAGACCCAGGACACGCTGGAGGGACTATGTCTCCCGGCTGGCCTGGGAACACCTTGGGGTCCCCCCGGAGGAGCTGGAGGAAGTGTCCGGGGTGAAGGAAGTCTGGGAGTCCCTGTGACCCGGCCTCAGATAAGAAAATGGATGGAAGGAAATCTTTAAAGTTTAAGGATATTGTATACAGTAAAATATTTGAGATTCTTTATAGAGTTAACAAATATTATTAAAAATAATATTATTCCTAAAAGCATCCAGAAGTTGTTTAATTTAAGAGCTGGTCAGTATAATTTAAGAGGTTTATATCATTTGGAAATAAGAACAAATGTTAAATCAAGATGTGTTTCAGTTATTGGTGTAAAGTTATGGAACAAACTAAATGATGAATTGAAATGATGAATTTCTTTAAGGTTTAAAAATATCTCAAACATAAAATTATTGGTGATGATCAAAATGGCCTGTAAGAGCTGCACTTTTGTATATTAAGAACAATTTGTGTTTTGCTTACGATGTGTTATTGAAATCTGTTTCAGTATCTGGTAGATTTGATTCTTTATTTAGGCAATATATAAGCATAGCCCCAGACTATTCCCCTTTTTGTATTTAAAAAAGTGTTTATGTGCTGTAAATTATGCAAACTGAATTATTGGAAAACACTTAACAAAATAAAAAAAATCATCATCACCCACAGGTCAAATCAATCGTCTTTGATCACGTTTTGTTTATTTCTGTTTGTTCTTTTAAATCTCCAACATACATGACCAAGACATGATCTGTCATTTTTGTCTCGGTTTGTTAAATTAAACCGATGGAAATCCTGTTGAAACATGAATCCTACAGAAGGTGTTCAGACACGACGGATCAACCTCAGAATAATGTCACTGGGATAAAACGTGTACGAGGAAGAAGAAGCAGCGTCGTTATTTCCATTTACTGCATTTTTAGTCCAAATAAATTCAATAGATACACTTTTATAGTTTCTGTGATAAAATAGGCTGCACTAAGGCTACGTTTGTTCTTGTCCCAGTTGAGTCCAAACTGATGTCCACTTGGTTTGGTGTTTGTGCTTTTGCTCCTCATTTAATCCTGGTCTAGTCCAGGTTTGGTCTTGACTTTTGTCCCAGTTGAGTCCAGATTTTGACGTGACATGTTTTTAAGTGCTCATACTCGCACTTGTGAATAAAAAAATCTCACTTTTAGGTGGACAGTGGAAAACCTTCTGTTCTCCATGGACGCCTTTTGTCCACAAAACACAGTTAACTTATTACAAAATTGATTTGTGTTTAGTAACACAAAAACAACCACAACAACAACATGATATGAACTTGGTGTCTACAAAAACTGGTAAGTCCTGTTTTAAAATTTGACCATTGATGACCCGAGTTTAGACTTGAGATCAGAATGAAACTAGTCCAGATTCTGAGAGAAAGAACCAGGACCAAACCAGAGTCCAGACCTCAACCTGTGGAGAGGCTGCAGGAAAGGATGCTGCAATTACGTCACTGAAAACCACATTCAACTCGTCACATCATAAATGACAATTACAAATATCTGTTATTCAGTTTTGACGAGGCAGATTGAAAGTTAAAGATAGTATATACAGTATCTATACAGTAAATACTGTATAATCAATAATCATGGAGATGGTCCCTGAGCGCCTGAAAGACGAGCTGCCCACTGCTCCTGAAGGATGGGTCAAATGCAGAGAAATAATTTCCCCACAGGGAAAAATAAAAATATATACAGTATATACAGTACAGTATATATACAGTACAGTATATATACAGTATATACAGTACAGTATATATACAGTATATACAGTACAGTATATATACAGTACAGTATATATACAGTACAGTATATATACAGTACAGTATATATACAGTATATACCAGTGTTGTATAGTAACAAAGTAATAATACTTCACTACTGTACTTAACTACATTTTGGGAGACTTTGTACTTTACTTGAGTTTTAAAAAAAAAGATAACTTTTACTTCACTACATTTCCGAATTTAATTGCATACTTTTACTCCGATACATTTTCAATGTGCCGTTTAGTTACTCGTTACAAAAAAAACCTCTACTGACTGAAGGAAGTCAGGAGGTGCCTGGGCTTGTTCACTACTTGCGCATGACAATCAGCCTACACCTGTTGGTTTCATGCAGCTAGTTTAATCAATCAACATCCCTGATGGAAGAGGAGACAGCATCCACGTCGGCTACAAATGAAGGGGGAGCTGACGATGAGATATGAAGGATTCATCTTATCGAATGAAGTGCCTCTTGTGCTTTCCAAGAAACGTGGAAATCCTATCTTACAGAAACTCCCCATCCAACCTCAAGAAACACATCGAGGTAAGTTCTAGATTAATGAAATTGTTAGCATCTATATTCCAATTTCAGTAACCATAGCACGGACATTCTAGACACCGTTGTGAAACCTTGAGCATAACATGTAGAAATGAACTTTGTGCAGGGCTCTCAAGTTTTGAAGTTTGGTTGGAGTGAGATTTATATTGGGGGAGCGGGTGGGTGCGTGTGACAATTTTTTTTCCGCTGAAAACGGCGCGGTGCCAGCATAACTACCTCTTCTGAGCCACACAGACCGATTTTCTGGACACAGAAGCGCTGTGACCAGCTTAACAAAACTTCAGCGTGAGAAATACCATGTGTGGCGTGTGAGCGTGTGAACTCATTGAATTGCGTGTGTCACACTCTCAAAGCGTGAGACTTGAGAGCGCTGCTTTGTGTGACATTGTTTCGGTTACACAAAGCGTATTTGACGATGTTGGAGCTAACAGGCTACCTAGCTTTTTCGGCTCAAGGGAAGGCATAGCTGTAGGCTAAGTGTAACGAATGAGAAAGGGCACACGAGTTCAAAAGGACAAAAAATAACATTAACATGTGTCTACTTTTAAAAATGTAAACAAGCGCTGTGTGTTTGTGCTCTCTAAGTAACAAAGCGAGGGTTAGCTTCAGACTGCCTTTGCTTGATACTTTTACTTGTACTTTTAATGACATTACTTGAGTACATTTATTTTGACATTACTTGTCATACTTAAGTACAAGAAGTTCCAGATACTTTACGACTTTTACTCAAGTAACATTTCAGTCAGTGACTTCGACTTTTACCAAAGTCATTTTTGGGAGGGGAACCTATACTTTTACTTGAGTTTGATTTTCCAGTACTTTATACAACACTGGTATATACAGTATATACAGTACAGTATATATACAGGAGAGTACAAAAAAAGTGCTCCTCACCTTCCTCGGTGGTTGGTCTCTCTCTCTCATCCAGCTCGGGTCCTCTACCAGAGGTCTGGGAGCTTGAGAGTTCTGTGCAGTATCTTTGCTGTTCCTGTGCTGCTCTTTTCTGGACTGAGATGTCTGATGTTTCTCCTGGATCTGCTGTAACCTCCTCCAGTTTGGGGGTTACAGCCCCGAGTGCTCCGATCACCACGGGCACCACTGATGCCTTCACCTTCCAGGCCTTCTCCAGCTCTTCCTTGAGCCCCTGGTATTTCTCTAGTTTCTCGTGTTCCTTTTTCCTGATGTTATCATCTCTTGGTATTGCAATGTCCACCACCACGGCTCTGTTCTGTTGCTTATCCACCACCACTATGTCTGGTTGGTTCATCACCATTCTGTCAGTCTGTATGTGGAATTCCCACAGGATCTTGGCTCGGTCATTCTCCGCAACCTTCTGAGGTGTTTCCCACCTTGACCTTGGGGTTTCCAGCCCGTACTCTGCACAGATGTTTCTGTACACTATGCCCGCCACTTGGTTGTGTCGCTCCATGTATGCTTTCCCTGCAGCATCTTACACCCTGCAGTGATGTGCTGGACTGTCTCAGGAGCCTCTTTGCACAGCCTACACCTTGGGTCTTGTCTGGTGTGGTAGATCTGGGCCTCTATTGCTCGGGTGCTCAAGGCCTGCTCCTGTGCTCCAGGATGAGGGCCTCTGTGCTGTCCTTCAGACCAGCCCTCTCCAGCCATTGGTAGGATTTCTTGATATCAGCCACTTCAGTTATGTTTCGGTGGTACGCCCCATGTGGGGGTTTGTCCTGCCATGATGGTCCCTCCAGCACCTCTTCCTCTGCACTCCACTGTCTGAGGCATTCCTTGAGCACATCATCTGTCGGGGCCTTGTCCTTGATGTACTTATGGATTTTGGATGTTTCATCCTGGACAGTGGTTCCCACACTCACTAGTCCTCGGCCTCCTTCCTTCCGGCTCGTGTACAGTCTCAGGGTGCTGGATTTGGGATGGAACCCTCCATGCATATATATATATATATATATATATATATATATATACAGTATATATACAGTACAGTAATGGAGGTTGTGTGTGTGTGTGTGTTGTGTCTGGTATAACATGATTATAGCGCCATCTTGTGATGAGTTTTGTCGTTCCTATTTCATGAAGCTGAATTATTTGTATAAATGAATATTGTATCGATCCCTTAGTAAACTATTGTTTACACATATTTTTGGACTCATGTCAACTCATTTGGCACACTTCCTTTTCCTGGGGATGGGCAAAGTGAGGCTTCATGAAACACTGAAGCAGCTGAAGCGATTGTGCCGGAGCTGAAACACAGTTCAAAACTCTCCCCACAGTGACACCTAGTGTCAATATGTTAGAACTACAACATCCAGAATGTTTGATGTTTTGAATCGATCCCAGGGTGAACCTGTTTATATCACTGAATGACTTTAAATCCACACTGAACATCTGACACTCCTGAACTTTTACTGTTTTACATGATTTCTACATCATTTTAAAGGTTGATTATGTGTAAATGTAACTTTTTGTATTTATGTGCCATGTCTGTAAACAACAAACATGAAGTGTAATGCAACTTTTTGTTCATTTAACACACTCCCTTCTTTATAGTTCACTTTTTTATACAGGCTTTGTCTTTATCATGTGGATATTGTCTGTTTGTCGGAGTCAAAGTGGAGCCAGTTCAACAGAAAACTGAGGCCAGGAACCACATTTGAAAACCCTTCATATTCAGAGGTAGATTTATATTTTCATTCATTTCATTCATTTATTCATTTCGAGCAGGTCAACACAAGGAAATAAATACATTTATCCAATATACAGTCAAATACATTCACCTTTTTTGCTCTAAAAGGAGTGGGAAGAAGAAAACTTACTGAACCTCACCCCTGTCTTCCAAAACAGAACTTAAATTATTGATTTAGCTTCCATGTCAGTTCAGTTGAAAAACACAAACAAAACAAAGGCAAATTCCAAAGATTTCTATTCAAAAATATACATTTCTCAGTTGTGGATGGATTTCGCTTATTTAGTTTCTTACTTATCCCTTCTACTGCTTTTGAAAAAACTCTTTCACATGTAACCTACCTGAATGTGTAGTAAGATAAGATGATAAGACTTTATTGATCTCACACAGGAGAAATTCACTTGCCTCATTAGCTCCAGCCAGTTTAGTGCAAAGAAAGTTTGAACAGAAAGTGCAGCAGACAAGATAAGTAATAATCATAAAATAAGTAAATAAGAGACTATAGAAAAAACGTTTAGACTATATAGTGGAGTTATACAGTCTGGTGGCGGTGGGAACATTCGTCCGGATAAGAAGGGGGGAAGAAAAAGGGAAGAAAGTCCAGCAAGTCGCAGGTTTGAATCCAGACCAGAGCGAGAGCAAACGAACAGATTCAATTTATAAACTTGCTTATTTTAAAAACCAATTATTTATCTTTTCATAAGGTTTTGTCATTTTTGAGGGAAATTATTAAAAACTTTGTCCAAACTACTCATATTTGTCCATTTAAAGGCATTTTACTTATGCATTTGTTTCCTAACGTAAATTGGGGGATTCCATTCATACCATATTGTAACTGTGATCTACAAACTGCAACAACTCAACATCTCCTCCAGACTGATCATCTCATAAGTTCCTGAGCAACAGACAGCAGGTTTCAGGCGCGACCACATCCTCTGGCCTCACCATAAACACCGGTGCACCGCAGGGATGTGTGCTCAGACCATTTCTTTACACGCTCCACACAAATGACAAGATCAGTCCCTCCACAAACAGAACATACTTCAAATACTCAGATGACACGGCATACAGCTGCTAAAATTATAGCACTCCCCACACCCAACCTGCGGATCTTAACGACAGGGCCAGGGATATATATAGATTATATTATAGATTAGGCAGAGATTAGAGTATTTGATCATGTTATCCAGGCTGAGTAAGTGGTGTTTTTGGAGTATTGGACAGTGGTGAAAATGGTTTGGTTTTTTATCCAGAATTTGAACAGTTCGCTTGTAGAGTGATTGCAGAGGTTTCAGTGTTGTGGTATTTGCCGGGGACCAGACGGGTAAACAGTATGTAATGTGAGAGAGAATCATTGAGTGCATGAACATTTTAGCTGCTTGGGTGGACATTTGATGCCGAATGTGTTTGAAGTTGCGAATACTGAATTTTATGATTAGTTATTTTATTAATGTGAGATTTGAATGATAATTTTGAGTCTATTAGAATTCCGAGATATTTGTATTGTGGGACAATCTGCAGCCGTTCTCCAGAGACCAGGATGTCTGGAACTGTATGGGAAGTGTTGTTGGATTTACTGAAAATCATTGCTACTGTTTTGGATGTGTTCAATTTAAGACAAGAGCGATTTAGCCAAGCTGAGATTTGAGCCATGGAGTGAGTGAGTGTCCGCGACCTGGGAGACGTTATTGCCATGTGTGTAGATTACCGTGTCGTCAGCGTATATTAGTATGTGGACATCGTTGCAAACGGAGGGAAGATCATTAATGTATAGTGAAAATAACAGTGGCGCTAATGTGGACACATCTGTGACTCCCTCCCCGACACCCTGGACCCCCTGCAGTTTGCATATAGAGCAAAGAGGTCTACAGACGACACTATTGCTCTAGCAGTCCACACCTCTCTCAGTCATCTGGAGAGAGGAAACACATATGTGAGAATGCTCTTCATCGACTACAGCTCGGCATTCAATACCATAATCCCCCCCAAACTGGTCTCTAAGCTCACCGCCCTGGGCCTGGGGACGTCCATCTGCTGCTGGATATGGGACTTCCTCACCAACAGGCCACAGGCGGTGAGGATCGGCAGCCACGTCTCCTCCACACGTGTCCTCAGCACTGGGGCACCCCAGGGCTGTGTTCTCAGCCCTCTCCTGTACTTCCTGTTCACCTACGACTGTACCGCCAGACACAGCTCCAACACCATCCTCAAGTTTGGTGATGACACCACCATCCTAGGCCTCATCACCAACAACTATGACTGCGTGCACATGGGAAATCCAAATCCAAATCCACTTTATTTATATAGCACATTTTACAAACGTAGCCGTTTCCAAAGTGCTGCACAGAGATAAAAACATAGAGAATACATAGTATGTGTGTATAAGTAAAATCAAATTAAAACAGCACCATAAAATGACAAAGTAAGCTTAAAAAAATAAAATTAAAATATAATAAATAAATAAATGAAATAAAATAAATAGATAAATAAATAAAGTAAAATAAAATAAAATCAATAAGAGACACAGAGGACCACACAAACTCACGCAGTGTTAAAAGCCAGAGAATAAAAGTGGGTTTTAAGACGAGACTTAAAACACTCGATAGTCGGGGCAGTTCGGACATGAAGGGGCAGATTGTTCCACAGCTTTGGGCCGGCTACAGAGAAAGCCCGATCCCCCCTGGTTTTAAGTCTGGACTTAGGCACCACGAGCTGGAGTTGGTCAGACTGCCAGACCTCAGCTTGCGCGTGGGGGTATAGATTTGGATGAGGTCTGAGACATACTGTGGGGCCAGTCCATTTAAAGCCTTAAAAACAAACAATAAAATCTTAAAATCAACTCTAAAACGAACTGGGAGCCAGTGCAATGACGCTAAAATTGGAGTAATGTGCTCACATTTTTTGCTTCCAGTTAAAAGTCGCGCAGCAGAGTTTTGTACTAACTGTAAGCGAGAAAGTGCATGATGGCTAATGCCGGGAAAAAGTGCATTACAGTAATCTAAACGCGAGGAAATAAAAGCATGAATTACTTGTTCAAAAGATTTAAAAGATAAAAAAGATTTAATTTTCGATAAAAGCCGCAAATGATAAAAAACGGATTTAACGACCGCATTTACGTCTTTGTCAAATTTAAAATCACTGTCAATAGTGACGCCAAGGTTGGTGGCAGACTGTTTCACAGACTGTTTAAGTGGGCCCAGGTCAGTGAAAGGGTCGGTGTTGCCAAAGACAATGACCTCAGTCTTTTTCTCATTTAAACTTAAAAAGTTGTGGGCCAGCCAATCCTTGACATCACTAAGACAGTGAAGGAGAGGTGTCAGGGGGGCAGAAGCAAGTTTCTTCAATGGCAGGTAAATTTGGCAATCATCTGCGTAAAAGTGATATTGAATGCCATGTTTTTTAAAGATTTCACTCAGTGGGAGGAGGTACAAAGCGAAGAGAACAGGAGCCAGTATTGAACCCTGGGGGACACCGCAGTTCAGGGGGGCTGTGGACGAAGTGGAGTCCCCCAGTCTGACGGAGCTACTCCTCCCCCTGAGGTAGGACCTGAACCATTTGAGGGCAGTCCCCCTGACACCAACACAGTTTTCCAGGCGATTTAAAAGAGTTGCATGGTCCACTGTGTCAAAAGCAGCCGTCAAGTCTAAAAGCACTAAAATGGCGGTGACACCAGAATCTGTCATTAACTCTTTCTCTACCGGAGACGTCGTTTGACGTCAGAGCGATTCCAGACGTAGTCTACCGATACGTCGATTGACGTCAAAGCCGTTTTTCAGCGGGGGTCGCTAGGATACGTCCGGGAGCAACTTGTAATTCATAGTTCAAGGTGTAATTCACACATCTAACCCCTAGGTGGTGATCGTGTGTGTGTTAGTTTGGCGATCGGGGGCGGAGAGCCCAGAAGCGCTCACCCGTGTGTACTGAGTAGTGGAGCAATATGGCATTAGCTGCCTAGCGGCAGCTAACAATCGATCGGTTTTTACGGAGTGATCCGAGCGGTCGGAGTGGTCTTGGGACTCAAGGTCCCGGACCACAGGACCGCGGAGACACGCCGGATCAGGCAAGGACGGCAAGAAAGAGATCTCGTCTGTCCGAGGCAGGGGCCATGTCTATTCGGGTCTCAGACCCGGAGGACAGCGAATTTGAGTCCAGCGAGCCAGACCCCGAGCCGCCCGATGAGCGGCTGCCGTCGGGATCCTCTGGGAGAAGCAGATCCCCCTCTCCAGAGGAAGAGATGGGTAAGAACTAAGTTTACGTGCTGTGTGGTGAATCAATGAATGAACTTACTTTATCTCCTCCCTGCCTGCATGCACTTTTTCCCTCTTGTCCAAATGTCCGGGAGCTACTGTGTGAATGAATGCAGGCGTGCGTGTCTGTGCGTGCGTGCGTGCGCGTGCGTGTGCGCGCGTGCGTAGCTATGTGTATAAAGGTTTATGCGTGTGTGTGTGTGTGTGTATGTAAAGGTTTATGCTTGGGTATGTGTGTGTGTATATGTAAAATTGTATATGTAAAATGCCACTATTGATGTGAAGGAATTTCCCATTTACAGAGCCTTCATCCAGCAGAGGACCTACTTTGCGAGCAGGGGTGGGGACCTCTGCTCGCAAAGCGGAGAAGAAAGGTAAAAAAATATATATATTCTCCCCATTACATTGCAGCAATACAAAAAAATTACATTAGGTAATGTTGTACATTTCTGTCATTTTACAGGTGGTGCATCTGCCACACAAAGTGTGGAGTGGCAACAAAATGTTGGGAACCCAACATGATTCCCTTCACGGCCACCCCTGGACTCCGGAGTGCTGCAGCGGAGCTGAAGTCTGACGTGCCAGCAGACTTCTTTGAGCTCCTCATCACGAATGAGCTGCTGGCACACATTACTGAGCAGACAAACCTTTATGCTCGCCAGTACTTTGCCGCTCTCCCTGAGGCCAACAACACACACACACACGCACACACACACACACACACACGCATACATGCACGTGCACACATTGTTCACGCACGTGCACACATTGTTCACGCACATGCACACATTGTTCACGCGCGTGCACACATTGTTCTGTTGTTATTGTAACTGTTGTTATTCTCTCAAGATTGTTCTCTTTGTCAATTTGTATATAGTTATTTCTTATATTTGTAAATTAAAAATAAAAATTTGCAATCAAAAATCTTTCTCTGTTATTTTAGATGTTTGAGGTGTCACTAAATCAATAAGTATTGATGTCAAAGTCACTTATCTGCTTGTAATACCTCCTTTCACAAAAAGGTCATTTTCTCAAATTTGTTGTCAAAAAACAGTGTTTTTGCTGAAACTTTGCTATGTTCTACTATCAATTACTTGAGAACCGAAAAGGTTAGAAACATAATTTTTTCTCCAGGTGAAAGATGAGAGTCAACACTTTATTTTGATGTGTGCTACGTTTATATAGTGAAAGAACTCAGTATTCTGTGAGTCTTGAAAAATCAGTGAAAATGCTCTGAATCTCTGGTAGACAAGGGCTTAGATTTTGAAAACAGGGTGGTAGAGAAAGAGTTAAGAACAAGTCATTAAAAACCTTTAAAAGTGCAGACTCTGTGCTATGTAGAGGCTTATAACCCGATTGAAAGATGTCAAAAGTGCCATGTGCTTCTAAAAATGACTGGAGCTGCAGAAGGACACATTTCTCTAAAATCTTGGCCATAAAGGGGAGTTTGGATATGGGCCTATAGTTAGAGGGAAGTGATGTGTCCAGATTGGGTTTTTTCAACAGGGGTACAATAACAGCATTTTTACAAAACAAAGGCACAACACCAGAAACAAGGCTGCTATTAATTACCTTGTGAACACTGGAGCCAATAGTGGTCCACACCTCCTTGAAAAGACGAGGCGGGACAGGGTCATTGGGGCAGGATGAAGGTTTAAGTTTCCTGACCACATTTGATAGACACTCCAGTGACACTGGCTCAAAGTTAAAAAACACATCCGAGCAAGTTGGGTCAGGTAGCAGATGTGGACCAGGGGTTACAATATTGGCCCTAATGTTGGCTACTTTTTCATTAAAAAACACAAGAAAGTTGTTGCACGTTACATCAGCAACAGGAGTGGACTGGATGGGGTTAAGAACAGCGTCAATAGTTTTAAAAAGAACCCGGGGATTTTTTATATTACTCGCCACCACGTCGGAAAGATACTTTGTTTTCTCGGTTTTGACAATTCTCTGATACGAGCGCCAACTGTCTTTCAAAATTTCGTAGGACACAACTAAAGCATCCGCTTTCCATTTGCGCTCTGCCCTTCTGCAGACGCGCCTCGCTTCACGCGTAGTGTCATTCAGCCACGGCTTCCGACTGGCTCTGGGGCGCAGAGCTTTAAGCGGAGCCACAGAATCTAAAACACTGTTACATGTGCCCTGAAACCTATTCATTAAAAACTCAGTATCTTGTTCAGCAGCATCAGTGTCATCGTTCGCACAGGTCAAGAACAGTGAAGAGAAACGGGCTGCTGTATCAGGCTTAATGGAGCGACACAAGCGCACGGGGGGCTCCAGGTTAATACAGTCATTCAACATAAAATCAACTAAAATAAGACTATGATCAGACAGTGCCACATCCCCAACTAAAACATTATCAATGTGCAGACCATGCGACAGGACAAGGTCCAGCGTATGGCCATGAATCTGAGTGGCACCCGTAACATGCTGCGTCAGATTAAAACCTTCGATGAGTTCTAAAAACTCCCTAGCTAAGGGTTTGGACGGACAACAGACATGTATGTTAAAATCACCAACAATTAAAATTCTATCATAGTCCATTAAAACAGCAGCAATAAAATCAGAGAATTCGTCCAGAAAGTGTCTGTTATATCTGGGTGCCCTGTAGACCACAGCGCACAGCACAGGTTCCTCTTGCCTTAGCGTGAAATAGCTCAGTTCAAATGAGGAAAACTGCATCCCTGTCTGCGGCTTAAAGCAGAAACTGTCTTTCAACACCGTTGCAATACCACCACCACGACCGGTGGTTCTTGGGGCGTTTATAAACGTGCAGCCGGAGGGTAAAAGTTCCGAAAAGGCTCTTAACTCACCCGGGGCGACCCAAGTCTCAGTTAAAAAGAGCAGATCCAGGTGCCGCGCGGTGAAACAGTCCTGGAGAATAAATGTCTTGTTCGCCACGGATCTGGCGTTTATGAGTCCACATTTGAAAAGAAAGACGTCCTCTCGCACCGGAGCAGTCCGATTCAGGGGCTTCAGGTTTTCGAGGTTGGCACCGCCAGAGCCTCGATCACGAATGCGGCGAGGGCGCCCAAAGCACTCGGCCTGTCCGCACAGGGGGACCAGGGACATACCCAGAGGAGCCAGGTTACGCCGAGATGCCCAGCGGATAAAACAGGTCCGGAGATAACTAGGAATCCTAGATGGAGTGGACATCAGGGCCGGAGAACGAGCTAGCACGGCCTTCAGCTTAATTAGCCGCCCGCTTCTCACCCCACGACGGCGGCGCTTCCTGGGAGGGAGAGCCGGGATCCTGCGCAAGTGCTCAGGCACCTCCGCCAGGTAAGGGGCGCGCAGGGCTTTAAAGTCCTCACAGTTAAACTGAAATTGTGAATCCACATATTCTTTGATTTTCAATAACTCTGTGCGATCATACACAAGCGTGGAGTTAGTGGTTCTCAAACAGACTGTTAAAACCAAGGTAAAACAAATAAAAGGCAGAGCCAAGCGGCGGCCAAGACACACCGGCGCCATCTTGGTTCAGACCCTGAACTCCAAACCGATTGCAAACTGATTGGGGTCGTAACGGCTGCATGTGCACAGGGATTGGCTTGGATTGGGTTTGGTTTGCCCCATCCCCCAGGAACCCCTGGCCTAGGCCGATAGCAAACCACTTGGAGTCGTCATGTGAACGATTTCGTATTGGATTAGCATACTGCACATGGGCGCCAGGAATTTCAGGAATTTCAGGAATTTCACCCAGAAGTTGTAAGAGTGGTAGGGGGTGCCTCTCGGTACCAAGTACCAATTGTTGTTTCAGAAGAAAACATGGCTGCGAAGAAATCAACAATCAACAGACTAAGAAACTGGGTTCATGCTGCACCAGGTGCGAGAGATAAACATTTAAAACTTTATGGACGGACGGCGCACAAGAAACGCTAGTCTTTATCAGAAGATAACGTTGAAGATGGAGCAGGCAGGTTTTGTTCGGACGCCTGAGCAAATCAAAATCAAATGGAAAAACCCCAGGGCAGCGCACGCCACAGCCAAGAACACCGGGAGAGCGCATTACGATGACTCAGGACAGCGGTACTTCACGCACCAACAAGCCCCATCTTCCACCATGTCTGGACTATGAACATAACGCACAGGGCAATTCCAGAAAAGGAGTTTACCGCACACTCGCTTGACTTTACTTATTCCTTTATTGGGCTTAGCGCGAACAACGCGTTTCGCCAGCAGGCAGGCAGGCAGGCAGGGTTTGCTCGGACCCCGGAGCAAATCAAAATCAAGTGGAAAAACGCCAGGGCGGCGTATGCCACGGCAAGAAAGAACAACGGGAGAGCGGTCAAGAAGCTTGCCCGCATTACGACAGCGTTCTTCACGGCACCACCAAGTCCCATCTTCCACCATTTCGGGACTATGGACATAACGTAGAATCGAAACGCGTCGTTTGCTCTAAGCCCGATAAAGGAATAAGAGTATGCGGTAACTTAGTATCAGAAGAGTGTTTTTTTAAACCGTTGTATAATTTAAATATTAAAAACGTAAATATTAAAATCAGTGTGGAAATTTTTCACTCAGACAGGACAAAACAGAGTGGAAGAGACAACAGAATATAAGATAAGCATTACAAAGACATACAAAATGAAAGTGTGGTTGTGTAATTTTCCCCAGACCTTACATAAATGAACTATAAACCCATAGCTACAAATTTAATGCCTTTATTTGTGGCACAAAAGATGCAAGCAACAAAAAACAACAAGGCAGAACATGATTAAAACATGTGCGGTATCACTCCCGATCCTCGTAGTTTTCGTTGTCCTCGATTGCTTGTAATTTCAAACGCCGACAACACAGTTCGTGTCGTATTAAAGAAACCAAAAACGCTGTTTTGTCGTTCATACGAACAACCTAACTGCAGAATGCACAACAAGTACACCACTGCCGCTCTGTCAAACTCCTCGAAAAGCCATTGCAGTATACTGCCAGATATCTGTGTTGTTTTTTTAGTAGCCATCACCCATAAGTATTTGGACTACAGCGCCACATAGCGTTGCGGGGCGTGCCAGGTCGCTGACCTGAATCTGATTGCGCGACATGCATGTGCACTCGGATTGGACGACAGACCACCCGCCGAGCAAGTGTGAAAAAACCAACCCAATACTGATCCAATCCTACCATGTGCACGCAGTCAATGAGAGTGCCTACAGAGACGAGGTGAAATCACTGACCAGCTGGTGTCAGGAAAATAACCTCTCTCTGAATGTCAGCAAAACTAAGGAAATGATCGTGGACTTCAGGAGACAGCGTGTAGACCAGCATCCCCCCATCTTCATCAACAACGCTGAGGTGGAGGAGGTCAGCAGTTTTAAGTTCCTTGGGGTACACATCACTGAGGATCTGTCCTGGACACTACATACAGACACTGTGGTTAAGAAAGCCTGACAAAGACTCTACTTCCTGAGGAAGTTGAGGAAGTTTGGTATGAACACCAGCATCCTCACAAACTTCTACAGGTGCACCATCGAGAGCCTGCTGACGGGCTGCATCACAGTGTGGTATGGGAACTGCACCGCTCAGAGTCGCAAAGCACTACAGAGGGTGGTGCGAGCGGCAGAGGACATCACTGGCAGCAGTCTCCCCTCCATCCAGGACATTTACCACAGCAGGGGTCTGCGTAAGGCACGCAGCATCACTAAGGACCATACTCATCCGGCACAAGGACTCTTCTGTCTGCTACCCTCTGGTAGACGATACAGGAGCCTGCCAGCACGCACAAAAAGACTCAAAGACAGATATTACCCCCAAGCTGTCAGACTACTGAACTCTGGGTAATACTCTAAATAATACTTAACTCTCAATAATACTGCACTAAACTACTTTTCATTATGCAGAATATGTTTACTGCTGCTGTTCTGTATGAATGTATCATGTTTGTCACTACCTCACTGTAAATTACTGTTACATGTGCAATAATCAGTGCAATAACCTATGTGCAATATTTATACCATACTATGTGCAATACGAAATACACGTGCAATCTGTGAAATACTTACACCTTATCTGATCTTTGATTTAATCCTACCTGCACCTTGTACATTGTACCTTGTATTTTTTATTACATTTTATTACATATTTTATTATATTGTTTATTATATTGTTTATTATATTGTTTACTTCTTCCCCTGCACTTTTGCAACACTTTTTTTTACCATGTACTATTATTGCTGTTATTAGTAATTCTTGACTATCTTAGCGAGTCAACGGTTCTTCTGATCCTAAGCATTTCATTGCATTGTTGACCCTGTGTTGATTCTGCATATGACAAATAAACAATCTTGAATCTTGAATCTTGAATCTTGGGGAAGAGTAGTGGACAAAGTCAGTGCTGAAGATTGTTGAGACTGGATGTGGACATGTTGAGAGCGGTTGGTCAGGTAAGATTCGATCCATTTCAGTGTATCTGGTGAGAAGTTAAATGTACAGAGTTTAGACGCCAATATCTCGTGGTTTACAGTGTCAAAGGCCTTTTTTAGATCTAAAAATACAGCCCCCACTACCCCACCCCCAGATCTAGCAGTGCTCTGATGTTTTCAGTAAAATAGCAAGTTGCTGTTTGGTCGAGTGATTGGTTCTGAAGCCAAACTGCATGAGATGGAGCGTATATTGTGTGGTGTTCAGATCAGTGGTGATTTGATTTGCTACTAGTTTTTCGGCAATTTTTGAAACTGTTGGCAGAACTCTGATGGGCCTGTAGTCGGCCATGGACTGCGGATCTCCACTTTTGAATATGGGAATTACAATTGAGGAAAACTACATTGGGAGATGGACAGATTGATGAGTTTGGTGACAGGTCGTGTGATGGATGAGGATATGTCCTTGAGCATAACTGCATTCATGCCAAAAACGTCTTTACATCTGGAGGGTCTAAGTGCGTTGATAGTCCGAGATACGTCTGTTTCTGTGATGGGTTTTAAACAGAGAACTGGTGAGTTGGAGTCCACTGTGCGTGTCTTTGGGATTGCAGGCATAAAACATTTCGCTATGTTGGCTACAGATTCAATAAAGTAAGAACTGAAGGCTTCAGCTAGTCTGGTTAACACCTGACCATATCACAAGTGAGATATGGGTCTGGAAACTCGCTTCGAAAAATCCCGTAGCGGAGGTGTGGTTAGCGATTGCCAACGGCCGTTTATTGGGCGTTATGAATGTCTATCATTGAGCGTATACGTAAGTCCATAGCCAATCATGTCAGTTGTCAGTTCAAACTACAAGCTTCCGTTAGTCATGTAGTACGCGTCACCGTCTTGCCACACCTCCCCCGCTCTCTGATTGGGGCCCTAAATCTGGGACTCTCGCTTGGACAAGTTTCCAGGCCGCCTTCCAGTTCGAAACGAACGGAAGCGGCCTGGGAATTCTCAGGCTAGGCTTCAGCTATAATAGGAGGGTCATTTGTAAGTCGGTTATTTATTAGCTCAGTTGGTAGAGCAGATGTCTTGTGATCCAGGGGTTGGCGGTTCGAATCCCGCTCTTGACGGGTTGATCCCAGCTCCCACAGATGAGCACTGCTGTTGTGTTCTTGGGCAAGACACTTAACCCCACCTGTCTGTGGACACTGGTAGTCCCCATGGCAGAAGATACATCAAGGCTGTTGTGACGTGAGCCGTCCTCCTGTGGACCCACCACCTGCAGGAGGATTCATGGAGGCTTGTGCATTGTGTTCTGGGCAGCAGAACACTGCTTGGACTGCTGTCCCCGTGACCCAGAAAATGGAAAAAGCGGAAGAAAATGAATGAATGAAAAAATATAATATTTATTTATTTGATGGGGACAATGCACATTAATGAACATAAGTATAAAACAAATGTAAACATGCCGAATTTTAGCTACAAAGCTAGTTTTCATCCGTAGTCCCTCGGCAGGCAAATACATAAAAATACAACATACAAAACAAGCAGCACAAACAAAAGTCTAGTGGTCACATGACGGGTTTAGTTGTGTTTTAAAAGTGATCAGTGTAAGGCTCTCCTGTATGTGCAGAGGAATGTTCCAGATGTTAGTGGCCCTCACAGCGAGAGGGTTCTGACCAAAGGCGGTTCTTCTGTGGGGGACCTCACAGTCTCCTCTGGTTTTTGGACCACTTCATGTCTTAGGTTTGAAAAAGACAGACATGGGGTGTGGGGTTAGTCCATGTAGCGCTTTGTAAATGAAACATACATACTTAAAATGTATAACATTTTCAAAATTTAAAAGATTGTACTTATTTAAAATATTACATACATGAAATGAATGAGGTTTTTGGTCAAAAACTTTCAGAGATTTTTTAAACAGTGATTCAATTATTTTCAAATTGGTAACAGTGGTGAGAGACCAACTTGTGATGCAATATTCAATATGGGATAAAATCACTGAATGAAGAAACATTCTAGCAGCGCCAAGTGTTATAAAAGACCTGATTTGTCTAAAAAAATTAAGGTTATATTTGATAGTATTGGCAAGTTTTTTAATATGATTTTTGAAAGACAAAGTGGAATCAAGTGTCACACCAAGATACTTGAATTCTGTGACCAGTTGTAATTCCTCTCCTCTCAAGAATACTCCGGAGCTTTTTATCTCTTTTGATTGCTTTGAGAACATCAAACAGACCGTTTTTTTTTTTAATTTAGAAGCAAACATGATTTAAAAAGCCAGTCACTTGTTCCATAGCTGAGGTCAGAATGGAAGCTGCCTCTTGCCTGAGTGTAAATTACAGCGTCATCTGCATACATTTGAAAATTCACGTTATTACATGTTTTGGGATTTTGATTTCCAGGTTTTTGTTGTCTTTTGTGCGCTGTCCCATATCAGTTGTGAGTTTTTATTTGCTTTATTGATTATACTGAGAAAGTTATTGCTTTTGCTCTCCTTAATGCTCTTACTACTCTGTTTCTTAACATGACAAAGAGACCTCGATCATGAGTGGTTCTTGTTTTTAGTTCTTTTTTGAGGGCATGGTCACGCGCTTTCATGAGGTTTATGATATCTGTTTTTATCCAGGGAGTAGTGCTTTTGTATTGTTTGAATCACATTTTTTGAGTGTGGTCCCCTATGGTTTTCTGGAGGGTATTTTGAAATGTAACGCTGTCCTTCTCACCATCGATACTTTCTACTCTCTGCGATCTTCGTGGTATTTTCCTTCCCTGTTGCAGACAAGTCCTGGATCCCCTGCTCAGAGATGGCCACAGTCGCTCTTTTCTTCACCATCACGGCCTTCCACAGCCTCCCTGTCTCCGCTCAAATCTTTGCTCGGAAAGCCGTTTTTACTGAAGTCCTCTCTGGGGTGTGCTCTCTCACCCACCTGCTCCCGGACTCCTTGTGGATCCTTAAAATATTTGGGATGACTTTCTTTTCATTGTCTCTTGGAGAAGTTGTGGCGTTAAACATAGGAGTCCTTTGCCTCCTAGTAGGCCCTCCATCCACACTCTCCAAATCTAACAGCTTCTCCATGAGCAACTCAAGTGTCCATCCCTCTCCTCAGGTCAAGGGTCTGGGTGTCATCCTCGACAGCACACTTTCAGTTCACTCTCGCATCAATAATGTCACCCGGTCTGCATACTTCCACTTACGCAACATCTCTCGTCTCCACCCCTCCCTCACTCCTCACACCGCTGCCATCCTAGTCCACAGCCTCGTCACCTCTCGCATCGATTACTGTAACTCTCCCCAACAAATCCCTTCAGAAACTGCAGCTCCTACAGAACTCTGCAGCCCGGATCATCACTTGGACCCCCACTCTCCATCACATCACCCCCGTACTACAAGAACTCCACTGGCTCCCCTTAAAACTGCGAATTCACTTCAAAATACTCATTACCACCTTCAAAGCATTACACAACCTAGCCCCACCATACATATCTGACCATCGCCACTCCCTCCCGCACCCTCTGCTCTTCCTCTTCAGCTCACTGTCCCCACTGCTCGTCTGGTCACCGTGGGGAGCAGAGCCTTCACTGTCCCCACTGCTCGTCTGGTCACCATGGGGAGGAGGGTCTTCAGCCGCTCTGCTCCTCAGCTCTGGAACTCTCTCCCTCCTGACCTCCGTAACATTGACTCTCTCCCACTCTTTAAATCCAGACTCAAAACCCACCTGTTCAGACTGTCCTACCTCTCATAGCCAATCACACGTTTCCTCCACTCTGATTTTGTCTTTATGTTTTACTGTATTGTTTGTTTGTGCTTTTTATTCATTTCTAACACCGTTCAGTGTCCTTGGATGTTCTGTCCATCCACCCTAGACTTTCAGATCTCACCGTACACTCTCACGACTTACTCGTCTTTGCTCTCTGCAGGAGTAAAACGGATCAGTTTGGATCAGTCCATACGAACCTTTCATTAAATACCTCGCTTTTCGACTCACTTCCAGTTCCTCCCATGATGATCCGCTCTTCATTACAGCAACAGGTAAGATGGCTTCCAGATCCTGGTTTACTAAACATTTCAAAGAAATCTTAGCTCCCCATCCCTTCTCCATTCATTCCTTTTGCATCGGCGCCACTACGTCCGCTGCCAGGGCAGGCGTACCCGACCGAAAAATTCAAACCCTCGGTCGCTGGCCCTCCAGCGCCTACCTCGTGTACGTTCGCTACGACCTCAACGATCTCCTCCAGGCCCATTCCACTTTACGCTCTTTCTAAAACTTTTGGGGTCCCGTTCCGGCTGGGCCAATTGAAGATTGAGACGGAGCCCCCACCCATTGTCTCAACCCAGCCATCACCGCCTGTTCACCCAGACATCCACCATCATTCAATAATAAATATCTTCACTGCATTACGTTGATGGCGTGGTCCTTGCTAGTGAAAAGACACTTAAATGACACTGACACTGCTGTTTAAATGACACTGACACTACTGCTTAAATGACACTGACACTACTGCTTAAATGACACAATTGAGTTTTATTACACTACACATTGTGTGTTTTACCTGTTTGTATTATATACAAGTTTACTGTACTTTTACTACGGGTATATGTGATGTTTTAGTCATGGTAGTAGCAGTAGTAGTAGCAGTAGTAGTAGCAGTAGTAGTAGTAGTAGTAGTAGTTGTAGCAGTAGTAGTAGCAGTAGTAGTAGTAGTTGTAGCAGTAGTAGTAGTAGTAGTAGCAGTAGTAGTTGTACTTTTACTACAGGTATATGTGATGTTTTAGTCCTGGTGTTTATTGTCTTGTTTATCACATGTTTTATGTTCACTGTGGGCCTAGGGGGCGCTGCATTTTCAAATCCTGTGTGTGCGACCTGTACATATGGTTTTTGATAATAAAGCTGACATTGAACTTTAATTTTTTAAATTAAATTTATTATTATTATACAAACAAATTATTATAAACTCACAAGAAGACAGACAAAAATCTGAATATTTATAAACGATTTTGGGATTGGGATTATCCACAGTCAATGAATACAATAAAATGTGCTAATGATGCTAAGGAAGCTAACAATGCTAATGAAGCTAATGATGCTAACAATGCTAATATCCGGTCTGAAACAGGACCAACTCAGGTCTGAACCGGTCTGAAACAGGACCAACTCAGGTCTGAACCGGTCTGAAACAGGACCAAATCAGGTCTGAACCGATCTCACTCTCAGCTGGAGTCTCTCTCTAGCGCCGCCTCTGGCCCTGACCTGAAACAACAGGACACAGCACAACAACAGGTCAGAAAACCAGAACTAAACCAGGTCTAAACCAGGTCTAAACCAGGTCTAAACCAGGACTAAACCAGGTCTAAACCAGGACTAAACCAGGTCTAAGCCAGAACTAAACCACGACTAAACCAGGACTAAACCAGGTCTAAACCAGGACTAAACCAGGACCAAACCAGGTCTAAACCAGGACTAAACCAGGTCTAAACCAGGACTAAATGAGGCCTAACCCAGGAAAAACTAGGACTAAACCAGGTCTAAACCAGGACTAAACCAGGTCTAAACCAGAACTAAATGAGGCATAAACCAGGAAAAACCAGAACTAAACCAGGTCTAAACCAGGACTACACCAGGTCTAAACCAGAACTAAATGAGGCCTAACCCAGGAAAAACTAGAACTAAACCAGGTCTACACCAGGTCTAAAGCTCAGTACCTTGTAGTAGTAGTAGGACAGTGGGAGGGTGTACAGGAGCAGAAGGAACAGAAGAATCACCACGGCTCTGATGATCAGGACTGAGTCTAACTCTGAAACGCAAAAGAACCCAGATCAAGACCAGGACCGGAGCCAAGACCAGGATCAAGACCAGGACCGGGACCATGACCAGGACCGGAACGAAGACCAGGGCCAAGACCAAGACCAGGACCAAGACCGGGACCAAGACCAGGACCGGGACCGGGACCAAGACCAGGGCCGAAACCAAGACCAAGGTCGAGACCAGGACCAGGACCAGGACCAGGACCAAGACCAAGACCAAGACCAAGACCAAGACCAAGACCAGGAACAGGACCAAGACCAGGATCAAGACCAGGACCAGGACCAAGACCAAGGCCGAGACCAGGACCAGGACCAGAACCAAGACCAAGGTCGAGACCAGGATCAGGGCCGAGACCAGGGCCAAGACCAGGACCAGGACCAAGACCAGGGCCAAGACCAGGACCAAGACCAAGACCAAGGTCGAGACCAGGACCTGTATGTGTGTGTGTGTGTGTGTGTGTGTGTGTGTATGTGTGTGTGTGTATGTGTGTGTCTGTATGTGTGTGTGTATATGTATATGTGTATGTGTGTGTGTGTATGTGTGTGTGTGTGTCTGTATGTGTGTGTGTGTATGTGTATATGTGTATATGTGTGTGTATATATGTATATGTATATGTGTGTTCTGCACTTCACCCGGCTCTCACCCACCTGGACAATAAAGACTCATATGTGAGAATGCTGTTCATAGATTTCAGTTCAGCATTCAACACTATAATCCCACAGCAGCTCATTATCAAACTGGACCACCTGGGGCTTCAGACCTCACTCTGTAATTGGCTGCTGGACTTCCTCAGTGAGAGGCCACAGGCAGTGCGGGTCGGCAGAAACACCTCAAGCTGCATTAGACTGAGCACAGGAGCCCCCCAGGGCTGTGTGCTCAGTCCGATGCTCTTCACTCTGCTGACCAACGACTGCTCACCAGCGTTCAGCACCAATCACATAGTGAAGTTTGCGGACGATACGACTGTGGTGGGTCTCATCTCTAATAACGATGAGACAAACTACAGGAGTGAGGTGAGCCTTCTGACCCAGTGGTGCAGCAATAACAATCTCCTTCTTAATGTTGAAAAGACCAAGGAGATTGTTATTGACTTCCGGAGAGGCCCCACCCAGCACCCCCCACTGTCCATCAATGGTGCTGCTGTAGAGAGGGTGAGCAGCACCAAATTCCTGGGGGTGCACATCAGTGAGGACCTCTCCTGGACAGTGAATACTGCATCACTGGCAAAGAGGGCACAGAAGCGCCTCTATTTCCTCCGCAAACTGAGGAGAGCTGGAGCCCCCCCACCC
>JAVJIX010000490.1:0-37500 GCA_036785185.1 Paratrypauchen microcephalus | reverse complement strand
GGACAAGTGTTTTTTTCATGGGACAACACAGAGCTGGACTTGCAAATCGACTGAAACTGAAGCCTGGGTCAGTACCAACTCTCCACGCCGCATCAGATACAGACGCCGAACAAGTAAGTCAACTGTAAAACTACATCATTTTGTGTCTGTGCTGTGTATGTTTGTCTGGTTTGTTACTGGTACAAACTGGTAAAAGTCTTTATCTGTTACAGTTAAAATGAGGCTTTACCCGGTGAAAATAGACAAATTCATCTCTTGTAAACCTTTGATTTTAGTACGTGAACTTTTAACATTTTATTTTGAATATTATGCAGAAGTTGTAGCATTTTACTGATGAGATGTGCCTGTTAATTCTTCCTAAATCTGCATAGGCCCACTAAAGTTTCCCCCTCACACCTGATTCAGATCCATGAGCTGTTAGCAGGTGACTGCAGGTTTGTTGCATTTGTAATGAGATTAATATAAGAGTTTTTGAGGTGTGTAAAATATACAATGTGTAACCCAATAAATGATGTAATTTCATAATGGGTATATTGAAGTATTAATGTTGTTAACTACACATACTTCTATTTTCCTACAACCTGCACCTGGAGTATATACAAAGTAATAAATGGAGTACTAATTAGGGACCGAGCCCCGAAGGGGGACGAAGGTCCCTATTGTTGTTGCTTTGTTTCCCTATTATTAGGGACCGAGCCCGAAGGGGGACGAAGGTCCCTATTGTTGTTGCTTTGTTTCCGTATTATTAGGGACCGAGCCCGAAGGGGCACGAAGGTCCCTATTGTTCTCGCTCTGTTTCTCTATTATTATTAGGGACCGAGCCCGAAGGGGCACGAAGGTCCCTATTGAAGTTGCTCTGTTTCTCTATTATTATTATTATTATTATTATTCTTGTTCTTGTTCACACGCTTTTGGGCAATTTGGAGCATGTTCCCATGCTTCAAAACGAACGTGACTTTGCAGGGGCATCACGTAGGGCGGCAGCTACGCCTCCAAAAAGACCCGTCCCCCGGTGACCCCCAGGAGCTCGATAGCGCCCCCTAGCGCGTTGTCTTTCGGGGCTGGCATACCGTTTAAGATAGGCGCACGAAATTCGGTAGGGACGTGTATCTCAATAAGACGAACAAAGGCCTCACTGCAATGTCATGTCCACGCCCAACAGGAAGTGAGATAATTGGCTTTTTGTGAAATTTGACATACAATGGAATTTGAAACACTTCTCCTACACCGTACCTCAGATGGGCTTAAATTTTGGTGAACATAATCTGAAGATGTTGGAGATGTTAAATTGCGAAGGATTTTCAAATAGGCGGTAATATGACGATACAGCGGATCGATAAAATTAGGTATGAGTTATGAGTTATGGATGGGAGTTATTTATTGAATTTGGAGTTCCGTTTAAGATAGGCGCACGAAATTCGGTAGGGACGTGTATCTCAATAAGACGAACAAACGCCTCACTGCAATGTCATGGCCACGCCCAACAGGAAGTGAGATAATTGGCATTTTGTGTGATTTTGTAATATTGGACAGACAATGGAATTTGAAACACTTCTCCTACACCGAACCTCAGATGGGCTTAAATTTTGGTGAACATAATCTTAAGACATTGGAGATGATAAATTGCGAAGGATTTTCAAATAGGAGGTAATATGACGATACGGCGAATCGATAAACTTAGGTATTTATTGAATGGGAGTTATGAATTATGAATAGGAGGTTTTTATTGAATTTGGAGTTCTTCCTCAGACTAAAACTTCACAGGGTAATGTAGATGAGGACTACCAAGATTTTCATGCCAAATAACTGGCAGTCTGACATAGCGCCCCCATATGACAGGCCAGTGAACTGTCAGAAAATGTACAGCAAATGAGCGTTTTAACACAAAGAGGATCGTGGGTGGCATACGATTTCAGCCAGACACACGAAAGTTGGTATGGGTGTGTATCTCACTAAGATGTACAAAATTGTAATTACAATGTCATGGCCACGCCCAACAGGAAGTGAGATAAGAAGACTTGTATTGCGATTTTGTGTGATATGACATAAAATGGATTTTAAAACACTCCTCCTATACCGTACATCAGATGGGCGTAAATTTTGGTGTACATAAGCTCAAGACATTGGAGATGTTAAATTGCGAAGGGATTTTTGATATCTTGTAAGATGACAAAATGGCGGCCTGATGAATTTTGCTACCATTTGAAAGTGCCAAATGCAATAGGAGGTGTGTCACCACTTCATTTAGCAGACACTTCTTCTACAACGTACCTCAGATGGGCTTAAATTTTGGTGAACATAATCTTAAGACGTTGGAGATGTTAAATTGCGAAGGATTTTCAAATAGACGGTAATATGACGATACGGCGGATCGATAAACTTAGGTATTTATTGTTATGAGTTATGAATGGGAGGTTTTTATTCAATTTGGAGTTCTTCCTCAGACTAAAACTTCACAGGGTAATGTAGATGAGGACTACCAAGATTTTCATGCCAAATAACTGGCAGTCTGACATAGCGCCCCCATATGACAGGCCAGTGAACTGTCAGAAATCTACCGCTAGCTGAGCCCCTAACAGGAAAAATTGTCCGATATGGCTTACCATTTTTGCCAGGCACACGAAATTCGGTATGGGTGTGCGTCTCCATAAGACGAACAAACGCAGGTGCGAGGTCCCGACCAACGCCGCTTGCGGCTTTAATTAGGGACCGAGCCCGAAGGGGGACGAAGGTCCCTATTGTTGTTGCTTTGTTTCCCTATTATTATTATTCTTGGGACACTTTTTCATACACGCTGGGGCAATTTTGAGCATGTTCCCATGCTTCAAAACGAACGAAACTTTGCACAGGCATCACAAAGTGCTGCCAGTACGACCACACAAAGTCCCGTCCCCCAGTGACCCCCAGCAGCTCGAAAGCGCCCCCTAGCGCCTTGTTTTTCGGTGCTGGCGCGTTGTCTTTCGGGGCTGGCATACCGTTTAAGATAGGCGCACGAAATTCGGTAGGGACGTGTATCTCAATAAGACGAACAAACGCCTCACTGCAATGTCATGGCCACGCCCAACAGGAAGTGAGATAATTGGGCTTTTGTGTGATTTTTGGGTATTGGACATAGAATGGAATTTGAAACACTTCTCCTACACCGTACCTCAGATGGGCTTAAATTTTGGTGAACATAATCTTAAGACGTTGGAGATGTTAAATTGCGAAGGATTTTCAAATAGGCGGTAATATGACGATACGGCGGATCGATAAAGTTAGGTATGGAATTTGAAAGACTTCTCCTACACCGTACCTCAGATAGGCTTAAATTTTGGTGAACATAATCTTAAGACGTTGGAGATGTTAAATTGCGAAGGATTTTCAAATAGGCGGTAATATGACGATACGGCGGATCGATAAAGTTAGGTATTTATTGAATGGGAGTGATGAGTTATGAATGGGAGGTATTTGTTGCTAGGCAACGCCCTGATCAAAGGTCTTTGATCTTTGTACCTTTGATCTGATATAGCTGCAAGCAGCAATGTGGGGACAAGCATCGAAGGTTCATGTAGGCCTCAGCATGGAGGCCACATGCAGGGTCTGACAGGGTCTAACAGAGTCTGACAGGGTCTGACAGGGTCTGACAGGGTCTGACAGGGTCTGACAGGGTCTGACAGACCCTGTCAGAACAGGGTCTGTTCTGACAGGGTATCTACAATGTCATGGCCACGCCCAACAGGAAGTGAGATAATTGTGCCAGGCACACGAAATTTGGTATGGGTGTGCGTCTCAGTAAGACGAACAAACGCAGGTGCGAGGTCCCGACCAACGCCGCTTGCGGCTTTAATTATTAGGGACCGAGCCCGAAGGGGGACGAAGGTCCCTATTGTTGTTGCTTCGTTTCCGTATTATTATTATTATTCTTGTTCATACACGCTGGGGCAATTTTGAGCATGTTCCCATGCTTCAAAACGAACGAAACTTTGCACGGGCATCACAAAGTGCTGCCAGTACGACCACAAAAAGTCCCGTTTCCCGGGGACCCCCAGGAGCTCGATAGCGCCCCCTAGCGCGTTGTCTTTCGGGGCTGGCATACCGTTTAAGATAGGCGCACGAAATTCAGTAGGGACGTGTATCTCAATAAGACGAACAAACGCCTCACTGCAATGTCATGGCCACGCCCAACAGGAAGTGAGATAATTGGCCTTTTGTGTGATTTTGGGGTATTTGACATAGAATGGAATTTGAAACACTTCTCCTACACCGTACCTCAGATGGGCTTAAATTTTGGTGAACATAATCTTAAGACGTTGGAGATGTTAAATTGCGAAGGATTTTCAAATAGGCGGTAATATGACGATACGGCGGATCGATAAATTTAGGTATGGAATTTGAAACACTTCTCCTACACCGTACCTCAGATAGGCTTCAATTTCGGTGAACAAAATCTTAAGACGTTGGAGATGTTAAATTGCGAAGGATTTTCAAATAGGTGGTAATATGACGATACGGCGGATCGATAAAGTTAGGTATTTATTGAATGGGAGTTATGAGTTATGAATGGGAGGTATCTGTTGCTAGGCAACGCCCTGATCAAAGATCTTTGATCTTTGTACCTTTGATCTGTCTTTGGCCACGCCCAACAGGAAGTGAGATAATTGTGACAGGCACACGAAATTTGGTATGGCTGTGCGTCTCAGTAAGACGAACAAACGCAGGTGCGAGGTCCCGACCAACGCCGCTTGCGGCTTTAATTATTATTATTATTATTCTTGTTCTTGTTCACACTCTGGGGCAATTTTGAGCATGATTCCCATGCTTCAAAACGAACGAAACTTTGCACGGGCATCAGAAAGTGCTGCCAGTACGACCACACAAAGTCCCGTCCCCCAGTTACCCCCAGGAGCTCGATAGCGCCCCCTAGCGCGTTGTCTTTCGGGGCTGGCATACCGTTTAAGATAGGCGCACGAAATTCGGTAGGGACGTGTATCTCAATAAGACGAACAAACGCCTCACTGCAATGTCATGGCCACGCCCAACAGGAAGTGAGATAATTGGGCTTTTGTGTGATTTTTGGGATTTGGACATAGAATGGAATTTGAAACACTTCTCCTACACCGTACCTCAGATGGGCTTAAATTTTGGTGAACATAATCTTAAGACGTTGGAGATGTTAAATTGCGAAGGATTTTCAAATAGGCGGTAATATGACGATACGGCGGATCGATAAAGTTAGGTATGGAATTTGAAACACTTCTCCTACACCGTACCTCAGATAGGCTTAAATTTTGGTGAACATAATCTTAAGACGTTGGAGATGTAAAATTGCGAAGGATTTTCAAATAGGCGGTAATATGACGATACGGCGGATCGATAAAGTTAGGTATTTATTGAATGAGAGTTATGAGTTATGAATGGGAGGTATTTGTTGCTAGGCAACGCCCTGATCAAAGGTCTTTGATCTTTGTACCTTTGATCTGATATAGCTGCAAGCAGCAATGTGGGGACAAGCATCGAAGGTTCATGTAGGCCTCAGCATGGAGGCCACATGCAGGGTCTGACAGGGTCTAACAGAGTCTGACAGGGTCTGACAGGGTCTGACAGGGTCTGACAGGGTCTGTTCTGACAGGGTATCTACAATGTCATGGCCACGCCCAACAGGAAGTGAGATAATTGTGCCAGGCACACGAAATTTGGTATGGCTGTGCGTCTCAGTAAGACGAACAAATGCAGGTGCGAGGTCCCGACCAACGCCGCTTGCGGCTTTAATTATTATTAGGGACCGAGCCCCGAAGGGGGACGAAGGTCCCTATTGTTGTTGCTTTGTTTCCCTATTATTATTATTATTATTATTAGGGACCGAGCCCCGAAGGGGGACGAAGGTCCCTATTGTTGTTGCTTTGTTTCCCTATTATTATTATTATTATTATTATTCTTGTTCTTGTTCACACTCGCTGGGGCAATTTTGAGCATGTTCCCATGCTTCAAAACGAACGAAACTTTGCACGGGCATCACAAAGTGCTGCCAGTACGACCACAAAAAGTCCCGTCCCCCGGGGACCCCCAGGAGCTCGATAGCGCCCCCTAGCGCGTTGTCTTTCGGGGCTGGCATACCGTTTAAGATAGGCGCACGAAATTCGGTAGGGACGTGTATCTCAATAAGACGAACAAACGCCTCACTGCAATGTCATGGCCACGCCCAACAGGAAGTTAGATAATTGACCTTTTGTGTGATTTTGGGGTATTTTACATGGAATTTGAAACACTTCTCCTACACCGTACCTCAGATGGGCTTAAATTTTGGTGAACATAATCTTAAGACGTTGGAGATGTTAAATTGCGAAGGATTTTCAAATAGGCGGTAATATGACGATACGGCGGATCGATAAAGTTAGGTATTTATTGAATGGGAGTTATGAGTTATGAATGGGAGGTATCTGTTGCTAGGCAACGCCCTGATCAAAGATCTTTAATCTTTGTACCTTTGATCTGATATAGCTGCAAGCAGCAATGTGGGGACAAGCATCGAAGGTTCATGTAGGCCTCAGCATGTAGGCCACATGCAGGGTCTGACAGGGTCTAACAGAGTCTGACAGGGTCTGACCGGGTCTGACAGGGTCTGTTCTGACAGGGTATCTACAACGTCATGGCCACGCCCAACAGGAAGTGAGATAATTGTGCCAGGCACACGAAATTTGGTATGGCTGTGCGTCTCAGTAAGACGAACAAACGCAGGTGCGAGGTCCCGACCAACGCCGCTTGCGGCTTTAATTAGGGACCGAGCCCCGAAGGGGGACGAAGGTCCCTATTGTTGTTGCTTTGTTTCCCTATTATTATTATTATTATTATTCTTGTTCTTGTTCACACTCGCTGGGGCAATTTTGAGCATGTTCCCATGCTTCAAAACGAACGAAACTTTGCACGGGCATCACAAAGTGCTGCCAGTACGACCACACAAAGTCCCGTCCCCCAGTGACCCCCAGGAGCTCGATAGCGCCCCCTAGCGCGTTGTCTTTCGGGGCTGGCATACCGTTTAAGATAGGCGCACGAAATTCGGTAGGGACGTGTATCTCAATAAGACGAACAAACGCCTCACTGCAATGTCATGGCCACGCCCAACAGGAAGTGAGATAATTGGGCTTTTGTGTGATTTTTGGGTATTGGACATAGAATGGAATTTGAAACACTTCTCCTACACCGTACCTCAGATGGGCTTAAATTTTGGTGAACATAATCTTAAGACGTTGGAGATGTTAAATTGCGAAGGATTTTCAAATAGGCGGTAATATGACGATACGGCGGATCGATAAAGTTAGGTATGGAATTTGAAACACTTCTCCTACACCGTACCTCAGATAGGCTTAAATTTTGGTGAACATAATCTTAAGACGTTGGAGATGTTAAATTGCGAAGGATTTTCAAATAGGCGGTAATATGACGATACGGCGGATCGATAAAATTAGGTATTTATTGAATGGGAGTGATGAGTTATGAATGGGAGGTATTTGTTGCTAGGCAACGCCCTGATCAAAGGTCTTTGATCTTTGTACCTTTGATCTGATATAGCTGCAAGCAGCAATGTGGGGACAAGCATCGAAGGTTCATGTAGGCCTCAGCATGTAGGCCACATGCAGGGTCTGACAGGGTCTAACAGAGTCTGACAGGGTCTGACAGGGTCTGACAGGGTCTGACAGGGTCTGTTCTGACAGGGTATCTACAATGTCATGGCCACGCCCAACAGGAAGTGAGATAATTGTGCCAGGCACACGAAATTTCGTATGGCTGTGCATCTCAGTAAGACGAACAAACGCAGGTGCGAGGTCCCGACCAACGCCGCTTGCGGCTTTAATTATTATTATTCTTGTTCTTGTTCACACTCGCTGGGGCAATTTTGAGCATGTTCCCATGCTTCAAAACGAACGAAACTTTGCACGGGCATCACAAAGTGCTGCCAGTACGACCACACAAAGTCCCGTCCCCCAGTGACCCCCAGGAGCTCGATAGCGCCCCCTAGCGCGTTGTCTTTCGGGGCTGGCATACCGTTTAAGATAGGCGCACGAAATTCGGTAGGGACGTGTATCTCAATAAGACGAACAAACGCCTCACTGCAATGTCATGGCCACGCCCAACAGGAAGTGAGATAATTGGGCTTTTGTGTGATTTTTGGGTATTGGACATAGAATGGAATTTGAAACACTTCTCCTACACCGTACCTCAGATGGGCTTAAATTTTGGTGAACATAATCTTAAGACGTTGGAGATGTTAAATTGCGAAGGATTTTCAAATAGGCGGTAATATGACGATACGGCGGATCGATAAAATTAGGTATTTATTGAATGGGAGTGATGAGTTATGAATGGGAGGTATTTGTTGCTAGGCAACGCCCTGATCAAAGGTCCTTGATCTTTGTACCTTTGATCTGATATAGCTGCAAGCAGCAATGTGGGGACAAGCATCGAAGGTTCATGTAGGCCTCAGCATGTAGGCCATGTGCAGGGTCTGACAGCGTCTGACAGGGTCTGACAGAGTCTGACAGGGTCTAACAGAGTCTGACAGGGTCTGACAGGGTCTGACAGGGTCTGTTCTGACAGGGTATCTACAATGTCATGGCTGCGCCCAGCAGGAAGTGAGATAATTGTGCCAGGCACACGAAATTTGGTATGGGTGTGCGTCTCACTAAGACGAACAAACGCAGGTGCGAGGTCCCGACCAACGCCGCTTGCGGCTTTAATTATTATTAGGGACCGAGCCCCGAAGGGGGACGAAGGTCCCTATTGTTGTTGCTTTGTTTCCCTATTATTATTATTATTATTATTATTAGGGACCGAGCCCCGAAGGGGGACGAAGGTCCCTATTGTTGTTGCTTTGTTTCCCTATTATTAGGGACCGAGCCCCGAAGGGGGACGAAGGTCCCTATTGTTGTTGCTTTGTTTCCCTATTATTAGGGGGCCAAGCACCAGAGGTGCTGGGCACCCTCTAGGAATCGTATTCCGTTGCCTAGGCGAGTTGCCTGGTAACCCTTTGATCTTTGCTTTGATCTTCGGGTCGGAAAGTTATTTATTATTATTATTATTATTATTATTCTTCTAGTATAGGAAGTCTATGGCAGCCCCTAGAACCGTTTGGTAAAAAGTTGTGAAATTTGGCATGCACATTCCAGCCAGTCTCCTCATTACCCACAGCAATTTATAGGCCCCCAGCCCCAACCGTCTAGTGGCACCAGCAGGTCAAAGTTGCAGGTACATTTCGGCTTGTAAGTTTTGAACCGTACGTCCGATTTTCTAAAACTTGGCCTCCCTGGACTCCTTGGGGCAAGACGAATCCAACGCATTCTGTGACGTCATTTTCGGCGTGTAAGATTTTCCGCCATTTTGAATTTTATGAAAAAAATTCAAAATGCTTCTCCTCCCTCAATTTTGGAGCAATTTTGCTCAAATTTGGTCCATAGCATCTTTGGACTGAGCCTCATCAGAGACGTACCCGTTTTTTTGATATCTCTTATCGTTTTGACGTGACAGCCAATCAAACGTGTCCGAAAAGTCCCCAAATAGGAAGTGAGCTCATATCTCGGGAACCGTTTATAGGATTATTTTCAAACTTTTCACAGATGTTCGTGTCCTTCCCAGGATTCCCCACAAAAAATTACAGGTCCCCACCTCAAACCCTCTAGCGCCACCAACAGGTCAAAATTTTAGGGACATTTCTGCTTGTAACTTTTGAACCGTAAGTCCGATTTTCAAAAAATTGGTATCCCTGGGATCCTTAGGCGAAGACTGATCCAACGCATCCTATGACGTCATGTCTGCCGGAATAGAATGTCCGCCATCTTGGATTTTTTTGAAAATCAATAAAATTCTTCTGTTTCTACAACTTAACTTGTAATTTCCACAACAAATGGTGTGCAACCACATTGTAGACAGTCTCATGATGCCCTTCAACAAATTTTACGTCCCCACCCCCAACCCTCTAGCGCCACCAGCAGGTCAAAGTTGCAGGTACATTTCGGCTTGTAAGTTTTGAACCGTACGTCCGATTTTCTAAAACTTGGCCTCCCTGGACTCCTTGGGGCAAGACGAATCCAACGCATTCTGTGACGTCATTTTCGGCGTGTAAGATTTTCCGCCATTTTGAATTTTATGAAAAAAATTCAAAATGCTTCTCCTCCCTCAATTTTGGAGCAATTTTGCTCAAATTTGGTCCATAGCATCTTTGGACTGAGCCTCATCAGAGACGTACCCGGTTTTTTGATATCTCTTATCGTTTTGATGTGACAGCCAATCAAACGTGTCCGAAAAGTCGCCAAACAGGAAGTGAGCTCATATCTTGGGAACCGTTTATAGGATTATTTTCAAACTTTTCACAGATGTTCGTGTCCTTCCCAGGATTCCCCACAAAAAATTACAGGTCCCCACCTCAAACCCTCTAGCGCCACCAACAGGTCAAAATTTGAGGGACATTTCTGCTTGTAATTCATGTAAACTTAATTCTTCTCATCTCATGCCTCTCTGGAGACCAGGATCTACTGCTCCAAGTCAGTAAACTTCTTCTTTGGCGCTGTCGTAGTTCTGATCAGAGTTCTTGCTCCGCGCAGCGCACACACGACATGCCCCCTGCCTCAGACAGAGCAGATCTCGGCCCTGACCTCGCTGCTTGATCCGGCTTGTCTCTGTGATCCTCTGATCCAGGATCCTAGGTCCCAAGAGCGATCAGACCGCTCCATAGGCGCTGATCAACAGTCATCTGCTTTTCCGGATTCCCTCACCATCTTGCTCCTCTGGCCAATACACAGTACACAAACTACACGGTCTAACAAGGTCTGACAGGATCTAACAGAGTCTGACAGGGTCTGACAGGGTCAGGGTCTAACCCTGTCAGAACAGACACATCAAAGACAGATCAAAGGTTGCTAGGTGCGTTGCTAGGCAGTTGACAAATTTCTGCAACTTTGACCTGCTGGTGCCACTAGACGGTTGGAGCTGGGGACCTATAAATTGCTGTGGGTAATGAGGAGACTGGCTGGAATGTGCATGCCAAATTTCACAACTTTTTACCAAACGGTAAAAAGTTGTGAAGTCTATGGCAGCCCCTAGAACCGTTTGGTAAAAAGTTGTGAAATTTGGCATGCACATTCCAGCCAGTCTCCTCATTACCCACAGCGATTTATAGGTCCCCAGCTCCAACCGTCTAGTGGCACCAGCAGGTCAAAGTTGCAGAAATTTGTCAACTGCCTAGCAACGCACCTAGCAACCTTTGATCTGTCTTTGATGTGTCTGTTCTGACAGGGTTAGACCCTGACCCTGTCAGACCCTGTCAGACTCTGTTAGATCCTGTCAGACCTTGTTAGACCCTGTCAAACGGTGCTTGGCCCCCGGCATTGCTGCTTGCAGCTATATTTATTATTATTAGGGACCGAGCCCGAAGGGGGACGAAGGTCCCTATTGTTGTTGCTTTGTTTCCGTATTATTATTATTATTCTTGTTCATACACGCTGGGGCAATTTTGAGCATGTTCCCATGCTTCAAAACGAACGAAACTTTGCACGGGCATCACAAAGTGCTGCCAGTACAACCACACAAAGTCCCGTCCCCCAGTGACCCCCAGGAGCTCGATAGCGCCCCCTAGCGCGTTGTCTTTCGGGGCTGGCGTACCGTTTAAGATAGGCGCACGAAATTCGGTAGGGACGTGTATCTCAATAAGACGAACAAATGCCTCACTGCAATGTCATGGCCACGCCCAACAGGAAGTGAGATAATTGGCCTTTTGTGTGATTTTGGGGTATTGGACATAGAATGGAATTTGAAACACTTCTCCTACACCGTACCTCAGATGGGCTTAAATTTTGGTGAACATAATCTTAAGACGTTGGAGATGTTAAATTGCGAAGGATTTTCAAATAGGCGGTAATATGACGATACGGCGGATCGATAAAGTTAGGTATGGAATTTGAAACACTTCTCCTACACCGTACCTCAGATAGGCTTAAATTTTGGTGAACATAATCTTAAGACGTTGGAGATGTTAAATTGCGAAGGATTTTCAAATAGGCGGTAATATGACGATACGGCGGATCAATAAAGTTAGGTATTTATTGAATGGGAGTGATGAGTTATGAATGGGAGGTATTTGTTGCTAGGCAACGCCCTGATCAAAGATCTTTGATCTTTGTACCTTTGATCTGATATAGCTGCAAGCAGCAATGTGGGGACAAGCATCGAAGGTTCATGTAGGCCTCAGCATGTAGGCCACATGCAGGGTCTGACAGGGTCTAACAGAGTCTGACAGGGTCTGACAGAGTCTGACAGGGTCTGACAGGGTCTGACAGGGTCTGACAGGGTCTGACAGGGGCCGTTTCCCAATTCAGTGACGGCACGCTTGTGAGTGTGCCGTCGGTCTGTCGTCGAGACGGCGCACACTCGCTCTGTCCTTAGTGCACTACGTTTCTCACATGGCCGCCTGCGAAATTGAACAGGTCCCGCCTCAGCTCAATGAGCCGGGTGGTCTGCTCCTTGTTCCCTAAAGACAAAAATATTATTCTATTGCGACTAGTAATACTTGGAATTGGGACATGGCCAATGTTCCCCCTAATTTTTAATGTGTCTGAGCAAACACACTAACTCCACATCCGAAATGAACCCCCCCCCCGCGCGGCTCGCACTTTGCAGATATAAAAAAATGCCCCCGCGGCTGAATAAAAAGCTCTTTCATCCCTGATTTACAGGGCGCTGCACAAGTTTTCTTGTGCGCTGAGAATGTGCGAACAGTGCACAGCTTAGAGTAAACGCTGGACATGGCGACACTGTAGAATATCCAGCATTACAACAGCAAAGGAAATATAGAAGTGTAAGGGGAAAAGCATGTGAACGGTAATACAGGTGCCGTGATCTATGCCGTTACGGCTACTGTCACACATGTTTAGCGTAGTTTATGAAGAGTTTCATGTAGCATAGTTGTAGGTGAGGTGAACCAGTACGTATATTTTATAGTGACGTCGCAACTCTCACTTGTGGATGTCGCTGGCGAGTCGGTCTTTGTAGTCCCGCGCTGTGCATGCTGGGGCTTTTAAGTGTGCGGAGCGTGCATGTTTGCACGCTTGGTCCACGCCCCGATTTCCATGGAAACGACGGCGCCGTTCAGAGCTCGTCTTGACGGTGCAGGGGGAAAAAAACGAATGGAACGGCCCTTGTCGCGCCGGATATGACGCATATCCCGTTCCAAGGACGCTAACAAGCGTGCCGTCGGTGAATTGGGAAACGGCCAGGGTCTGTTCTGACAGGGTATCTACCATGTCATGGCTACGCCCAACAGGAAGTGAGATAATTGTGCCAGGCACACGAAATTTGGTATGGCTGTGCGTCTCAGTAAGACGAACAAACGCAGGTGCGAGGTCCCGACCAACGCCGCTTGCGGCTTTAATTAGGGACCGAGCCCGAAGGGGGCGAAGGTCCCTATTGTTGTTGCTTTGTTTCCCTATTATTATTATTATTAGGGACCGAGCCCGAAGGGGGACGAAGGTCCCTATTGTTGTTGCTTCGTTTCCGTATTATTATTATTATTCTTGTTCATACACGCTGGGGCAATTTTGAGCATGTTCCCATGCTTCAAAACGAACGAAACTTTGCACGGGCATCACAAAGTGCTGCCAGTACGACCACAAAAAGTCCCGTTTCCCGGGGACCCCCAGGAGCTCGATAGCGCCCCCTAGCGCGTTGTCTTTCGGGGCTGGCATACCGTTTAAGATAGGCGCACGAAATTCAGTAGGGACGTGTATCTCAATAAGACGAACAAACGCCTCACTGCAATGTCATGGCCACGCCCAACAGGAAGTGAGATAATTGGCCTTTTGTGTGATTTTGGGGTATTTGACATAGAATGGAATTTGAAACACTTCTCCTACACCGTACCTCAGATGGGCTTAAATTTTGGTGAACATAATCTTAAGACGTTGGAGATGTTAAATTGCGAAGGATTTTCAAATAGGCGGTAATATGACGATACGGCGGATCGATAAATTTAGGTATGGAATTTGAAACACTTCTCCTACACCGTACCTCAGATAGGCTTCAATTTCGGTGAACAAAATCTTAAGACGTTGGAGATGTTAAATTGCGAAGGATTTTCAAATAGGTGGTAATATGACGATACGGCGGATCGATAAAGTTAGGTATTTATTGAATGGGAGTTATGAGTTATGAATGGGAGGTATCTGTTGCTAGGCAACGCCCTGATCAAAGATCTTTGATCTTTGTACCTTTGATCTGTCTTTGGCCACGCCCAACAGGAAGTGAGATAATTGTGACAGGCACACGAAATTTGGTATGGCTGTGCGTCTCAGTAAGACGAACAAACGCAGGTGCGAGGTCCCGACCAACGCCGCTTGCGGCTTTAATTATTATTATTATTATTCTTGTTCTTGTTCACACTCGCTGGGGCAATTTTGAGCATGTTCCCATGCTTCAAAACGAACGAAACTTTGCACGGGCATCACAAAGTGCTGCCAGTACGACCACACAAAGTCCCGTCCCCCAGTGACCCCCAGGAGCTCGATAGCGCCCCCTAGCGCGTTGTCTTTCGGGGCTGGCATACCGTTTAAGATAGGCGCACGAAATTCGGTAGGGACGTGTATCTCAATAAGACGAACAAACGCCTCACTGCAATGTCATGGCCACGCCCAACAGGAAGTGAGATAATTGGGCTTTTGTGTGATTTTTGGGTATTGGACATAGAATGGAATTTGAAACACTTCTCCTACACCGTACCTCAGATGGGCTTAAATTTTGGTGAACATAATCTTAAGACGTTGGAGATGTTAAATTGCGAAGGATTTTCAAATAGGCGGTAATATGACGATACGGCGGATCGATAAAGTTAGGTATGGAATTTGAAACACTTCTCCTACACCGTACCTCAGATAGGCTTAAATTTTGGTGAACATAATCTTAAGACGTTGGAGATGTAAAATTGCGAAGGATTTTCAAATAGGCGGTAATATGACGATACGGCGGATCGATAAAGTTAGGTATTTATTGAATGAGAGTTATGAGTTATGAATGGGAGGTATTTGTTGCTAGGCAACGCCCTGATCAAAGGTCTTTGATCTTTGTACCTTTGATCTGATATAGCTGCAAGCAGCAATGTGGGGACAAGCATCGAAGGTTCATGTAGGCCTCAGCATGGAGGCCACATGCAGGGTCTGACAGGGTCTAACAGAGTCTGACAGGGTCTGACAGGGTCTGACAGGGTCTGACAGGGTCTGTTCTGACAGGGTATCTACAATGTCATGGCCACGCCCAACAGGAAGTGAGATAATTGTGCCAGGCACACGAAATTTGGTATGGCTGTGCGTCTCAGTAAGACGAACAAATGCAGGTGCGAGGTCCCGACCAACGCCGCTTGCGGCTTTAATTATTCTTGTTCTTGTTCACACTCGCTGGGGCAATTTTGAGCATGTTCCCATGCTTCAAAACGAACGAAACTTTGCACGGGCATCACAAAGTGCTGCCAGTACGACCACACAAAGTCCCGTCCCCCAGTGACCCCCAGGAGCTCGATAGCGCCCCCTAGCGCGTTGTCTTTCGGGGCTGGCATACCGTTTAAGATAGGCGCACGAAATTCGGTAGGGACGTGTATCTCAATAAGACGAACAAACGCCTCACTGCAATGTCATGGCCACGCCCAACAGGAAGTGAGATAATTGGGCTTTTGTGTGATTTTTGGGTATTTGACATAGAATGGAATTTGAAACACTTCTCCTACACCGTACCTCAGATGGGCTTAAATTTTGGTGAACATAATCTTAAGACGTTGGAGATGTTAAATTGCGAAGGATTTTCAAATAGGCGGTAATATGACGATACGGCGGATCGATAAATTTAGGTATGGAATTTGAAGACTTCTCCTACACCGTACCTCAGATAGGCTTAATTTTCGGTGAACATAATCTTAAGACGTTGGAGATGTTAAATTACAAAGGATTTTCAAATAGGCGGTAATATGACGATACGGCGGATCGATAAAGTTAGGTATTTATTGAATGGGAGTGATGAGTTATGAATGGGAGGTATTTGTTGCTAGGCAACGCCCTGATCAAAGGTCTTTGATCTTTGTACCTTTGATCTGATATAGCTGCAAGCAGCAATGTGGGGACAAGCATCGAAGGTTCATGTAGGCCTCAGCATGTAGGCCACATGCAGGGTCTGACAGGGTCTAACAGAGTCTGACAGGGTCTGACAGGGTCTGACAGGGTCTGACAGGGTCTGTTCTGACAGGGTATCTATGTCATGGCCGCGCCCAACAGGAAGTGAGATAATTGTGCCAGGCACACGAAATTTGGTATGGCTGTGCGTCTCAGTAAGACGAACAAATGCAGGTGCGAGGTCCCGACCAACGCCGCTTGCGGCTTTAATTATTATTATTATTATTATTATTAGGGACCGAGCCCGAAGGGGGACGAAGGTCCCTATTGTTGTTGCTTCGTTTCCGTATTATTATTATTATTATTATTATTATTATTATTATTCTTGTTCATACACGCTGGGGCAATTTTGAGCATGTTCCCATGCTTCAAAACGAACGAAACTTTGCACGGGCATCACAAAGTCCTGCCAGTACGACCACACAAAGTCCCGTCCCCCAGTGACCCCCAGGAGCTCGATAGCGCCCCCTAGCGCGTTGTCTTTCGGGGCTGGCATACCGTTTAAGATAGGCGCACGAAATTCGGTAGGGACGTGTATCTCAATAAGACGAACAAATGCCTCACTGCAATGTCATGGCCACGCCCAACAGGAAGTGAGATAATTGGCATTTTGTGTGATTTTGGGGTATTGGACATAGAATGGAATTTGAAACACTTCTCCTACACCGTACCTCAGATGGGCTTAAATTTTGGTGAACATAATCTTAAGACGTTGGAGATGTTAAATTGCGAAGGATTTTCAAATAGGCGGTAATATGACGATACGGCGGATCGATAAAGTTAGGTATGGAATTTGAAACACTTCTCCTACACCGTACCTCAGATAGGCTTAAATTTTGGTGAACATAATCTTAAGACGTTGGAGATGTAAAATTGCGAAGGATTTTCAAATAGGCGGTAATATGACGATACGGCGGATCGATAAAATTAGGTATTTATTGAATGGGAGTGATGAGTTATGAATGGGAGGTATTTGTTGCTAGGCAACGCCCTGATCAAAGGTCTTTGATCTTTGTACCTTTGATCTGATATAGCTGCAAGCAGCAATGTGGGGACAAGCATCGAAGGTTCATGTAGGCCTCAGCATGTAGGCCACATGCAGGGTCTGACAGGGTCTAACAGAGTCTGACAGGGTCTGACAGGGTCTGACAGGGTCTGACAGGGTCTGTTCTGACAGGGTATCTACAATGTCATGGCCACGCCCAACAGGAAGTGAGATAATTGTGCCAGGCACACGAAATTTGGTATGGCTGTGCGTCTCAGTAAGACGAACAAACGCAGGTGCGAGGTCCCGACCAACGCCGCTTGCGGCTTTAATTAGGGACCGAGCCCCGAAGGGGGACGAAGGTCCCTATTGTTGTTGCTTTGTTTCCCTATTATTATTAGGGACCGAGCCCGAAGGGGGACGAAGGTCCCTATTGTTGTTGCTTTGTTTCCCTATTATTATTATTCTTGTTCTTGTTCACACTCGCTGGGGCAATTTTGAGCATGTTCCCATGCTTCAAAACGAACGAAACTTTGCACGGGCATCACAAAGTGCTGCCAGTACGACCACACAAAGTCCCGTCCCCCAGTGACCCCCAGGAGCTCGATAGCGCCCCCTAGCGCGTTGTCTTTCGGGGCTGGCATACCGTTTAAGATAGGCGCACGAAATTCGGTAGGGACGTGTATCTCAATAAGACGAACAAACGCCTCACTGCAATGTCATGGCCACGCCCAACAGGAAGTGAGATAATTGGGCTTTTGTGTGATTTTGGGGTATTTGACATAGAATGGAATTTGAAACACTTCTCCTACACCGTACCTCAGATGGGCTTAAATTTTGGTGAACATAATCTTAAGACGTTGGAGATGTTAAATTGCGAAGGATTTTCAAATAGGCGGTAATATGACGATACGGCGGATCGATAAAGTTAGGTATGGAATTTGAAACACTTCTCCTACACCGTACCTCAGATAGGCTTAAATTTTGGTGAACATAATCTTAAGACGTTGGAGATGTTAAATTGCGAAGGATTTTCAAATAGGCGGTAATATGACGATACGGCGGATCGATAAAGTTAGGTATGGAATTTGAAACACTTCTCCTACACCGTACCTCAGATAGGCTTAAATTTTGGTGAACATAATCTTAAGACGTTGGAGATGTTAAATTGCGAAGGATTTTCAAATAGGCGGTAATATGACGATACGGCGGATCGATAAAGTTAGGTATTTATTGAATGGGAGTGATGAGTTATGAATGGGAGGTATTTGTTGCTAGGCAACGCCCTGATCAAAGGTCTTTGATCTTTGTACCTTTGATCTGATATAGCTGCAAGCAGCAATGTGGGGACAAGCATCGAAGGTTCATGTAGGCCTCAGCATGGAGGCCACATGCAGGGTCTGACAGGGTCTAACAGAGTCTGACAGGGTCTGACAGGGTCTGACAGGGTCTGACAGGGTCTGACAGGGTCTGACAGGGTCTGTTCTGACAGGGTATCTACAATGTCATGGCCACGCCCAACAGGAAGTGAGATAATTGTGCCAGGCACACGAAATTTGGTATGGCTGTGCGTCTCAGTAAGACGAACAAACGCAGGTGCGAGGTCCCGACCAACGCCGCTTGCGGCTTTAATTATTATTATTATTAGGGACCGAGCCCCGAAGGGGGACGAAGGTCCCTATTGTTGTTGCTTTGTTTCCCTATTATTATTATTATTAGGGACCGAGCCCGAAGGGGGGCGAAGGTCCCTATTGTTGTTGCTTTGTTTCCCTATTATTATTATTATTCTTGTTCTTGTTCACACTCGCTGGGGCAATTTTGAGCATGTTCCCATGCTTCAAAACGAACGAAACTTTGCACGGGCATCACAAAGTGCTGCCAGTACGACCACACAAAGTCCCGTCCCCCAGTGACCCCCAGGAGCTCGATAGCACCCCCTAGCGCGTTGTCTTTCGGGGCTGGCATACCGTTTAAGATAGGCGCACGAAATTCGGTAGGGACGTGTATCTCAATAAGTCGAACAAACGCCTCACTGCAATGTCATGTCCACGCCCAACAGGAAGTGAGATAATTGGGCTTTTGTGTGATTTTTGGGTATTGGACATAGAATGGAATTTGAAACACTTCTCCTACACCGTACCTCAGATAGGCTTAAATTTTGGTGAACATAATCTTAAGACGTTGGAGATGTTAAATTGCGAAGGATTTTCAAATAGGCGGTAATATGACGATACGGCGGATCGATAAAGTTAGGTATTTATTGAATGGGAGTGATGAGTTATGAATGGGAGGTATTTGTTGCTAGGCAACGCCCTGATCAAAGGTCTTTGATCTTTGTACCTTTGATCTGATATAGCTGCAAGCAGCAATGTGGGGACAAGCATCGAAGGTTCATGTAGGCCTCAGCATGTAGGCCACATGCAGGGTCTGACAGGGTCTAACAGAGTCTGACAGGGTCTGACAGGGTCTGACAGGGTCTGACAGGGTCTAACAGAGTCTGACAGGGTCTGACAGAGTCTGACAGGGTCTGACAGGGTCTGACAGGGTCTGACAGGGTCTGTTCTGACAGGGTATCTACAATGTCATGGCCACGCCCAACAAGTGAGATAATTGTGCCAGGCACACGAAATTTGGTATGGCTGTGCGTCTCAGTAAGACGAACAAACGCAGGTGCGAGGTCCCGACCAACGCCGCTTGCGGCTTTAATTATTATTATTCTTGTTCTTGTTCACACTCGCTGGGGCAATTTTGAGCATGTTCCCATGCTTCAAAACTAACGAAACTTTGCACGGGCATCACAAAGTGCTGCCAGTACGACCACAAAAAGTCCCGTCCCCCGGGGACCCCCAGGAGCTCGATAGCGCCCCCTAGCGCGTTGTCTTTCGGGGCTGGCATACCGTTTAAGATAGGCGCACGAAATTCGGTAGGGACGTGTATCTCAATAAGACGAACAAACGCCTCACTGCAATGTCATGGCCACGCCCAACAGGAAGTTAGATAATTGACCTTTTGTGTGATTTTTGGGGATTGGACATAGAATGGAATTTGAAACACTTCTCCTACACCGTACTTCAGATGGGCTTAAATTTTGGTGAACATAATCTTAAGACGTTGGAGATGTTAAATTGCGAAGGATTTTCAAATAGGCGGTAATATGACGATACGGCGGATCGATAAAGTTAGGTATTTATTGAATGGGAGTTATGAGTTATGAATGGGAGGTATCTGTTGCTAGGCAACGCCCTGATCAAAGATCTTTAATCTTTGTACCTTTGATCTGATATAGCTGCAAGCAGCAATGTGGGGACAAGCATCGAAGGTTCATGTAGGCCTCAGCATGGAGGCCACATGCAGGGTCTGACAGGGTCTAACAGAGTCTGACAGGGTCTGACCGGGTCTGACAGGGTCTGTTCTGACAGGGTATCTACAACGTCATGGCCACGCCCAACAGGAAGTGAGATAATTGTGCCAGGCACACGAAATTTGGTATGGCTGTGCGTCTCAGTAAGACGAACAAACGCAGGTGCGAGGTCCCGACCAACGCCGCTTGCGGCTTTAATTATTATTATTATTATTATTAGGGACCGAGCCCGAAGGGGGACGAAGGTCCCTATTGTTGTTGCTTCGTTTCCGTATTATTATTATTATTATTATTATTATTATTATTATTCTTGTTCATACACGCTGGGGCAATTTTGAGCATGTTCCCATGCTTCAAAACGAACGAAACTTTGCACGGGCATCACAAAGTCCTGCCAGTACGACCACACAAAGTCCCGTCCCCCAGTGACCCCCAGGAGCTCGATAGCGCCCCCTAGCGCGTTGTCTTTCGGGGCTGGCATACCGTTTAAGATAGGCGCACGAAATTCGGTAGGGACGTGTATCTCAATAAGACGAACAAATGCCTCACTGCAATGTCATGGCCACGCCCAACAGGAAGTGAGATAATTGGCATTTTGTGTGATTTTGGGGTATTTGACATAGAATGGAATTTGAAACACTTCTCCTACACCGTACCTCAGATGGGCTTAAATTTTGGTGAACATAATCTTACGACGTTGGAGATGTTAAATTGCGAAGGATTTTCAAATAGGCGGTAATATGACGATACGGCGGATCGATAAAGTTAGGTATGGAATTTGAAACACTTCTCCTACACCGTACCTCAGATAGGCTTAAATTTTGGTGAACATAATCTTAAGACGTTGGAGATGTAAAATTGCGAAGGATTTTCAAATAGGCGGTAATATGACGATACGGCGGATCGATAAAATTAGGTATTTATTGAATGGGAGTGATGAGTTATGAATGGGAGGTATCTGTTGCTAGGCAACGCCCTGATCAAAGGTCTTTGATCTTTGTACCTTTGATCTGCTATAGCTGCAAGCAGCAATGTGGGGACAAGCATCGAAGGTTCATGTAGGCCTCAGCATGTAGGCCACATGCAGGGTCTGACAGGGTCTGACAGGGTCTGACAGGGTCTGTTCTGACAGGGTATCTACAATGTCATGGCCACGCCCAACAGGAAGTGAGATAATTGTCCCAGGCACACGAAATTTGGTATGGCTGTGCGTCTCAGTAAGACGAACAAACGCAGGTGCGAGGTCCCGACCAACGCCGCTTGCGGCTTTAATTAGGGACCGAGCCCGAAGGGGGCGAAGGTCCCTATTGTTGTTGCTTTGTTTCCCTATTATTATTATTATTATTATTATTATTATTATTCTTGTTCTTGTTCACACTCGCTGGGGCAATTTTGAGCATGTTCCCATGCTTCAAAACGAACGAAACTTTGCACGGGCATCACAAAGTGCTGCCAGTACGACCACACAAAGTCCCGTCCCCCAGTGACCCCCAGGAGCTCGATAGCGCCCCCTAGCGCGTTGTCTTTCGGGGCTGGCATACCGTTTAAGATAGGCGCACGAAATTCGGTAGGGACGTGTATCTCAATAAGACGAACAAACGCCTCACTGCAATGTCATGGCCACGCCCAACAGGAAGTGAGATAATTGGGCTTTTGTGTGATTTTTGGGTATTGGACATAGAATGGAATTTGAAACACTTCTCCTACACCGTACCTCAGATGGGCTTAAATTTTGGTGAACATAATCTTAAGACGTTGGAGATGTTAAATTGCGAAGGATTTTCAAATAGGCGGTAATATGACGATACGGCGGATCGATAAAATTAGGTATGGAATTTGAAACACTTCTCCTACACCGTACCTCAGATAGGCTTAAATTTTGGTGAACATAATCTTAAGACGTTGGAGATGTTAAATTGCGAAGGATTTTCAAATAGGCGGTAATATGACGATACGGCGGATCGATAAAATTAGGTATTTATTGAATGGGAGTGATGAGTTATGAATGGGAGGTATTTGTTGCTAGGCAACGCCCTGATCAAAGGTCTTTGATCTTTGTACCTTTGATCTGATATAGCTGCAAGCAGCAATGTGGGGACAAGCATCGAAGGTTCATGTAGGCCTCAGCATGTAGGCCACATGCAGGGTCTGACAGGGTCTAACAGAGTCTGACAGGGTCTAACAGAGTCTGACAGGGTCTGACAGGGTCTGTTCTGACAGGGTATCTACAATGTCATGGCCACGCCCAACAGGAAGTGAGATAATTGTGCCAGGCACACGAAATTTGGTATGGCTGTGCGTCTCAGTAAGACGAACAAATGCAGGTGCGAGGTCCCGACCAACGCCGCTTGCGGCTTTAATTATTATTATTCTTGTTCTTGTTCACACTCGCTGGGGCAATTTTGAGCATGTTCCCATGCTTCAAAACGAACGAAACTTTGCACGGGCATCACAAAGTGCTGCCAGTACGACCACACAAAGTCCCGTCCCCCAGTGACCCCCAGGAGCTCGATAGCGCCCCCTAGCGCGTTGTCTTTCGGGGCTGGCATACCGTTTAAGATAGGCGCACGAAATTCGGTAGGGACGTGTATCTCAATAAGACGAACAAACGCCTCACTGCAATGTCATGGCCACGCCCAACAGGAAGTGAGATAATTGGGCTTTTGTGTGATTTTTGGGTATTGGACATAGAATGGAATTTGAAACACTTCTCCTACACCGTACCTCAGATGGGCTTAAATTTTGGTGAACATAATCTTAAGACGTTGGAGATGTTAAATTGCGAAGGATTTTCAAATAGGCGGTAATATGACGATACGGCGGATCGATAAAGTTAGGTATGGAATTTGAAACACTTCTCCTACACCGTACCTCAGATAGGCTTAAATTTTGGTGAACATAATCTTAAGACGTTGGAGATGTTAAATTGCGAAGGATTTTCAAATAGGCGGTAATATGACGATACGGCGGATCGATAAAATTAGGTATTTATTGAATGGGAGTGATGAGTTATGAATGGGAGGTATTTGTTGCTAGGCAACGCCCTGATCAAAGGTCTTTGATCTTTGTACCTTTGATCTGATATAGCTGCAAGCAGCAATGTGGGGACAAGCATCGAAGGTTCATGTAGGCCTCAGCATGGAGGCCACATGCAGGGTCTGACAGGGTCTAACAGAGTCTGACAGGGTCTGACAGGGTCTGACAGGGTCTGACAGGGTCTGACAGGGTCTGTTCTGACAGGGTATCTACAATGTCATGGCCACGCCCAACAGGAAGTGAGATAATTGTGCCAGGCACACGAAATTTCGTATGGCTGTGCGTCTCAGTAAGACGAACAAACGCAGGTGCGAGGTCCCGACCAACGCCGCTTGCGGCTTTAATTATTATTCTTGTTCTTGTTCACACTCGCTGGGGCAATTTTGAGCATGTTCCCATGCTTCAAAACGAACGAAACTTTGCACGGGCATCACAAAGTGCTGCCAGTACGACCACACAAAGTCCCGTCCCCCAGTGACCCCCAGGAGCTCGATAGCGCCCCCTAGCGCGTTGTCTTTCGGGGCTGGCATACCGTTTAAGATAGGCGCACGAAATTCGGTAGGGACGTGTATCTCAATAAGACGAACAAACGCCTCACTGCAATGTCATGGCCACGCCCAACAGGAAGTGAGATAATTGGGCTTTTGTGTGATTTTTGGGTATTGGACATAGAATGGAATTTGAAACACTTCTCCTACACCGTACCTCAGATAGGTTTAAATTTTGGTGAACATAATCTTAAGATGTTGGAGATGTTAAATTGCGAAGGATTTTCAAATAGGCGGTAATATGACAATACGGCGGATCAATAAAGTTAGGTATTTATTGACTGGGAGTTATGAGTTATGAATGGGAGGTATGTGTTGCTAGGCAACGCCCTGATCAAAGATCTTTGATCTTTGTACCTTTGATCTGATATAGCTGCAAGCAGCAATGTGGGGACAAGCATCGAAGGTTCATGTAGGCCTCAGCATGTAGGCCACATGCAGGGTCTGACAGGGTCTGACAGAGTCTGACAGGGTCTAACAGAGTCTGACAGGGTCTGACAGGGTCTGACAGGGTCTGACAGGGTCTGTTCTGACAGGGTATCTACAATGTCATGGCCACGCCCAACAGGAAGTGAGATAATTGTGCCAGGCACACGAAATTCGGTATGGGTGTGCGTCTCAGTGAGACGAACAAACGCAGGTGCGAGGTCCCGACCAACGCCGCTTGCGGCTTTAATTTGTCATTGTTGTCTCTACACAGACCAGCACATCAACTCTGACCGGGTGTGTAGGACCACACAAGCTGGAATAATGACCCAGATTCTGCAGCCCCAGCCCCAGCTCACAAATGAGTAATGGGAGAGATGACAATCAAAATATTTAGTTTAATATTTGCAAAGATTATCATTGGTTTGTGTTCTTCAATGCTTATGTTCTAACAATTTTCAAAGTTTTTTCCCCTGTGATGTAAATAAATCTTTACATTATCTTTACACTGTCTACACCATTGAATAAAAATGCACAAGGCTCTAGATTTGTGGGTAGAATTAACTGTCAACAGTTTATTTATTCTTTTATTAACTTCTGTAAAAAAGTACTGGTGTCTTCCTCTCAAACGTAAAGGACTGTAGTCAGCTCTGTATATTTGGCTGTATATTTTGCAGAGAGTACACGTTGAGGCAGGATGGTCCACCGTACATGTGAGCTGTCCCTCCACCTGTCCTAGTCTTCTAGTGACCTAATTAGGATTAGAAATGGTAAGTGTCATTTTTAGGCATAAGTAGTTGTCAAATGAAGATACAAAGTTGTTTTCAATTTAGAGCGTTACCTGAGATATCCAAGCAGCTTCTGAGGGCATCGTAGCACAATTTCCACAGCGCCACCTATCCAAAAAATATAGGTAGAACAGTGACAAATCTTCAGGTAAATATAAGGTAATACAGACAGATGTGACGATGTGATCTTCAGGAGTAAGTCATGGGTTAACATGACGTCAATATACGTGAGCATAGAGAACTTTATCATAGAATAGGTTAGAATGCCTTCTATTATTACTGTACATGTGTACAATGAGATTAAAAGCCCATTCTCCAGTGCAGACATGTATGTAGATTATTTACATACATTTATAACAAAGTGCAAGAAAAAATAACAAAAGGGGGGTAGGTGCTCTTTTCTGAGCAACATACATAATATGTATAATATGTAAATATTATTTACATGCACTTAAGTATCCTGGCTTTGTATTTGTGCACATGTTAGAACATTGTTGTTGGTAAACAGGTTACGCACGTACAGAGAATGCTTTAATGTAACAACACATTGGTATACTAGAGTTTTTCATGTAAACCGGGATATCAATAACCCCATTACTCTGTGTTCATGTAAACACTGTGTCCAAAAAAATGTGATCAAAACCGGGATAAGCCTTATATTCACGATATTAAGTGCATGTAAACATAGTCACATAGTCAAGTCATTCAATCAGAGCAACATGAAAAGCTAACAACATAGGCTAGATGCTGGCTACATGCTAACCATAACAGTATACATAAACAAGCTAACGAAAGTATTGTTTCCAAACATTAACATTTCAAACTAACCATTCGGCGACGTCCTGCTGAAGCCGCTGAGTTGCAGCTTCTTCGCGTTCGGGATCAAACTCGGGCCATACTGAAAAGTTTTTACGAGTCTCGGTGTAGCAGCAGACAGAGGAATCCTGTATATCTGAGCTCGATTGCTCTTCCTTCATCCTTAAAGTACCAGGATGTTTGTCACAGTAAATTGAATTTGAATTTTGAGAACTGAACATGAGCATAAAGAGTGAATATTCATATTTTATTAGATTCCTGCTACAAACTAATTCAATTTCAAATGATACTATTCAAATTCAATTTTTTAATCCAATGATTCAAAAAATACAATTTCAAATTATGTGATTCAAATTCAGTTTCTGGTGGCACATATTTCTGCCCATACAGGACGCACACATGTGTGACATCACCACTGTAGTGCAGATATGTGTGTGTGTGTGTATTGTGTGTGTGTGTGTGTGTGTGTGCGTGTGTTGTGTGTGTGTGCGTGTGTGTGTGTGTGCTGTGTGTGTGTATGTGTGTGTGTGTGTTGTGTGTATGTGTGTGTTGTGTGTGTGCGTGTGTTTGTGTGTGATGTGTGTGTGTGTTGTGTGTGCGTGTGTGTGTGTTGTGTGTGTGTGATGTGTAAGATAAGATAAGATAAGCCTTTATTGATCTCACACAGGAGAAATTTACTCGCCACAGTAGCTCCAGGACAATTGGACAGGAGGGAAAAAGTGCATGCAGGCAGGGATGGGATAAAGTAAGTAAAAAATAGTGCAAATAGTAATACGTAATAATAATAATAATAATGGAAAATAGTAATAATGATAATAGTAACAACAAGCATCAACATGAAAAGGAGGATATTGCACGTCTGGCCTATATGTTAGAATTATACAGTCTGATTGCAGTGGGGATGAAGGATCTGCGGTAGCGCTCCTTCTTGCACTGGGGGTGCCTCAGTCGGCTGCTAAAGGAGCTGCTCAGCTCCTCTACAGTCCGGTGCAGAGGGTGAGAGGTGTCGTCCTTAATGGACATGAATTTGGCCAGTACCCTCCTCTCAGCCACCTCCTCTACACGGTCCAGAGGACAGCCCAGGACAGAGCTGGCCCTCTTGACCAGCTTATTCAGTCTTTTTCTGTCCCGTTCTGTGCTGCTCGGGGCCCAGCAGACGACAGCGTAGAGGAGAGCAGAGGCCACCACAGAGTCATAAAAAGTCTTGAGCAGAGGCCTGCTCACTCCAAAGGAACTCAGTCTCCTCAGGAGGTGGAGGCGACTTTGGCCCTTCTTGTACAGGGCGTTGGTGTTGTGGGACCAGTCCAGTTTATTGTTGAGGTGAACACCCAGGTACTTGAAACTGTCCACAGTCTCTATGTCCTGCCCCTGGATGTTCACTGGTGAGTGAGGTAGTGGTCTCCTCCTGAAGTCCATCACCAGCTCCTTTGTCTTACTGGTGTTAAGGCACAGGTGGTTGCGCCCACACCAGTCTACAAAGTCACTGATGACCGAGCGGTACTCCAGCTCGTTCCCCTCTGACACACAGCCCACAATGGCCGAGTCGTCGGAGAACTTCTGGAGATGGCAGCTGTCCGTGTTGTATGTGAAGTCCGAGGTGTATATGGTGAAGAGGAAGGGTGAGAGGACAGTACCCTGGGGGACCCCCGTGCTGCATACTACCACCTCTGACTCACAGCCACGCAGCCGCACGTACTGTGGACGGTCAGTGAGGTAGTCGATGGTCCAGGCAGCGAGATGTCCATCCACTCCCGCGTCCTCCAGCTTCCCCCGCAGCAGCGCCGGCCTGATGGTGTTGAAGGCGCTGGAGAAGTCAAAGAACATGACTCTCACAGCACTCCCGGCGGTCTCAAGGTGGGTGAGCGCCCGCTGCAGAAAGTAGATGACGGCGTCCTCTACTCCTACGTTTGGCTTGTAGGCAAACTGCAGCGGGTCCAGGGTGGGGCTCACCACAGAGCGGAGGTGGCTGAGGATCACCCTCTCCATGGTCTTCATGAGGTGGGAGGTCAAGGCGACTGGTCTGTAGTGGGCCGGTTCCCTGGCGTTTGTTGTTTTGGGAACCGGGACCACGCAGGAGGTCTTCCACAGGACGGGGACCTTCTCCAGGCTGAGGCTCAGATTGAACATGTAGCAGAGAACCTCACAGAGCTGGTCTGCACAGTGTGCATGTCTGTGTATGTGTGTTGTGTGTGTGTGTGTGTGTTGTGTGTGTGTATGTATGTGTGTGCGTGTGTTGTGTGTGTTGTGTGTGTGTGTTGTGTGTGTGTGTGTGTGGGCGTGAGTGGTGTGTGTGTTGTGTGTGTGTGTGTTGTGTGTGTGTGTGTGTGTATGTATGTGTGTGTGTGTGTGTGTGTGTGTGTGTGTGTGCTGTGTGTGTATGTGTGTGTGTGTGTTGTGTGTATGTGTGTGTTGTGTGTGTGCGTGTGTTTCTGTGTGATGTGTGTGTGTGTTGTGTGTGCGTGTGTGTGTGTTGTGTGTGTGTATTGTGTGTGTGTGATGTGTATGTGTGTTGTGTGTGTGTGTGTATGTATGTGTGTGCGTGTGTTGTGTGTGTTGTGTGTGTGTGTGTGTTGTGTGTGTGTGTGTGTGTGGGCGTGTGTGGTGTGTGTGTTGTGTGTGTGTGTGTTGTGTGTGTGTTGTGTGTGTATATGTATGTGCGTGTGTGTGTTGTGTGTGTTGTGTGTGCGTGTGTGTGTTGTGTGTGTAGAAAAAACATGTGAGGGACATAAAAATGTGAGATCCGACTTTTACCTGAACACACCACGTCCACACCCCTGGGAGAGGAGGGGACTGAACCCTCGATACATCCTCTCACTGAAGACTTCTTCACACAGTCACCTGAGACCTCCCACACAGAACTCTCTGGAAAATCATCTCTGTATTCTCCATAAACAGCAGAGCCACAGTCCAGGTCTCTGCACACACGAGCTGTAGACTCCTGGACCCAGTCATAGGACTCCATCCGTCTCCACTCTCCTCTGTGTTCCACCTCCACAGTCCCAGAACAGTGACTGGCCCCTCCCACCAGCCTGAGACTGAGAGACCGCTCTGAACAGACAAGAGACAGAGTGAGCCCCGCCCCTTTACATAAGGCCCCGCCCTTTTTCCTGAGGCCCCGCCCCCTTTACCTGAGCAGGTGAGGTTGGCAGTGGCTCCTCCAGAGGAGCAGGTCGTTGAGCCTGAGCGGGGACAGTCCATCAGAGCAGACTCATGACCCTCACAGTGGAACATCTGCCCCAGAGGAGAGAGCGCCCCCTGGAGGAGAGAAGGAGCCCCACAGCCCAGCTCCCTGCACAGCACCGCTGCCCCCCGCTGGCCCAAGTCCCCGTCACAGACCCCGGTCCAGGATCCGTTCCAGGTCTGCACCGAACCAGAGCACAGACCGGACCCCGAGACCAGCCGCACCGAGTCTGTGGAAACACCTGACATCACCACTCTGAGGCAACAGGACGCACACATGTGTGACATCACCACTCTGAGGCAACAGGACGCACACATGTGTGACATCACCACTCTGAGGCAACAGGACTATGGGCAGAAATATGTGCCACCAGAAACTGAATTTGAATCACATAATTTGAAATTGTATTTTTTAATTTGAATCACTGCAATGAAAAATTGAATCTGAATAGTATCATTTGAAATTGAATTTATTAGTTTGTAACAGGAATCTAATAAAATATGAAAATTCACTCTTTTTATAGCTGAGGTCCTGACCAAACCGAAGCAAGAAGATCATGGAGATGGTCCCCGGGCGCAGTAATGTGCTGCCCGCTGAGTTGCAGCTTCTTCGCGTTCGGGATCAAACTCGGGCCGTACTGAAAAGTTTTTTCGAGTCTCGGTGTAGCAGCAAACAGGGGAATCCTGTATAGACCAGTTTCAAAGCTACGTCATCACTGAATGCGCGCGCAGTTCCGACTCAAAAAAAGCCACTGCTGCCATAAAACCCCAGCGAAGATATAGAAGAGAAGAACTCAAATAAAGAGAAACAGATGGAATAAATTATAGTTCATACCGTTCAAGTGACATACACACAAGTGAACACCTGCTGCTTGTTTAGGGTAATTTGCCCAGGTGTTCAATGGTGTTTAATCATGCTGATTAACTAGCAAGCACAGGACACCGCAAAGACATTAACCGGGTAACCTCTACGACAGACACATGTAAACGAACACAAATAACTTTGTTAAAATGCATGATAAGTTTTCGCATGACCATCATAAATGGCATTTGACATGACTGAGATCACATCTGTGACTCATGAATTAAGTCGTAGTATGTTACTTACCCCGCAACGCAAGTGCAGTTGGCGGTCAGAACGTAGCTTGTTGATGATACCCCAAGCATTGTACACGGTCGTATGTGTGGTGAGCTCCCTAGGGCTGTCTTTGTTTGGCGTTTTGTTTTTTGTTTTTTTCGTTTTTTCTTTGAACTTTTTAGATTATTTTGGCTTTCCCCCTCCTTTCGGGTTGTCAGTTCACCTCCTCCCGGTATCCTGGCTGAGGAGGGGGACGCTTTCTCTTTTCCCCGTGAGCTTTGCTCACCCCTGAGCGGACGGCGCAATGTCAGCCCCCACGGGGCCCCAGGCCGCGGCGGAGAAGCCGACTGGGAAAGCCGGTAGTAGGAAGGAAGATACTACGGAGAAACTCCCCATCGATATCGTGGTATTTTACCTCCTGTACATGGCCACATACGGCAAACTGGTAGGCATCCATGGATTTGTATGCGTGCACCTTCTCTCTTGTATACACGCTGGGCTTCTCGACTAAATAACAGTGGATATCTGGCCACTGCAAATCTGGCCACTTTCTGCGGTCGTACTGCCACTCCGTGATCACATAAGGATCTGGTAGTCGAACCCCGTTGCTCAACGTGAGCTCTTGAATGTAGCTTTCCCTATAGTTTAGATACTCCGCTATGGTCCACCATGGTCGTTTCTGAGTCGGAACTGCGCGCGCATGCCAGTGACGTCACGTTTGTTTACTAACTGTAAAGGGGTCTATATCTGAGCTTGATTGCTCTTCCTTCATCCTTAAAGTACCAGGATGTTTGTCACAGTAAATTGAATTTGAATTTTGAGAACTGAACATGAGCATAAAGAGTGAATTTTCATATTTTATTAGATTCCTGCTACAAACTAATTCAATTTCAAATGATACTATTCAAATTCATTTTTTCAATGCAATGATTCAAAAAATACAATTTCAAATGATGTGATTCAAATTCAGTTTCTGGTGGCACATATTTCTGCCCATACAGGACGCACACATGTGTGACATCACCACTGTAGTGCAGATATATGTGTGTGTGTGTGTGTGTGTGTGTGTGTGTGTTGTGTGTGTGTTGTGTGTGTGTGTGTTGTGTGTGTGTTGTGTGTGTGTGTGTGTATGTGTGTGTGTGTGTGTGCGTGTGTTGTGTGTGTGTGCGTGTGTGATGTGTGTGTTGTGTGTGTGTGTATGTGTGTATGTGTGTGTGTGTGTGCGTGTGTTGTGTGTGTGTGTGTGTGTGTGTATGTGTGTGTGTATGTGTGTGTGTGTATGTGTATGTGTGTGTGTGTGCGTGTGTTGTGTGTGTGTGTGTGTGTGTGCGTGTGTTGTGTGTGTGTGTGTGTGCGTGTGTTGTGTGTGTGTGCGTGTGTGATGTGTGTGTATGTGTGTGTGTGTGTGTGTGTGTGTGTGTAACATTCTTCTGGAGCAACTAGAAAAAACATGTGAGGGAAATAAAAATGTGAGATCCGACTTTTACCTGAACACACCACGTCCACACCCGAGGAAGAGGAGTCTGAACCCCAGACACATCCTCTCACTGAAGACTTCTTCACACAGTCAGCTGAGACCCTCCACACAGAACTCTCTGGAAAATCATCTCTGTGTTCTCCATAAACAGCAGAGCCACAGTCCAGGTCTCTGCACACACGAGCTGTAGACTCCTGGACCCAGCCTCCGTATGGGTCGGGCATCATCCGTCTCCACTCTCCTCTGTGTTCCACCTCCACAGTCCCAGAACAGCGACTGGCCCCTCCCACCAGCCTGAGCGGCTCTGAACAGACAAGAGACAGAGTGAGCCCTGCCCCTTCCCCGAGGCCCCGCCCCCTTTACCTGAGCAGGTGAGGTTGGCAGCGGCTCCAGAGGAGCAGGTCGTTGAGCCTGAGCGGGGACAGTCCATCAGAGCAGACTCATGACCCTCACAGTGGAACATCTGCCCCAGAGGAGAGAGTGCCCCCTGGAGGAGAGAAGGAGCCCCACAGCCCAGCTCCCTACACAGCACCTCTGCCCCCCGCTGGCCCAAGTCCCCGTCACAGACCCCGGTCCAGGACCCGTCCCAGATCTGCACTGAACCAGAGCACAGACCGGACCCCGAGACCAGCCGCACCGAGTCTGTGGAAACACCTGACATCACCACTCTGAGGCAACAGGACGCACACATGTGTGACATCACCACTCTGAGGCAACAGGACGCACACATGTGTGACATCACCACTCTGAGACAACAGGACGCACACATGTGTGACATCACCACTCTGAGGCAACAGGACGCACACATGTGTGACATCACCACTCTGAGGCAACAGGACTATGGGCAGAAATATGTGCCACCAGAAACTGAATTTGAAATTGTATTTTTTAATTTGAATCATTGCAATGAAAATTTGAATCTGAATAGTATCATTTGAAATTGAATTTATTAGTTTGTAACAGGAATCTAATAAAATATGAAAATTCACTCTTTTTATAGCTGAGGTCCTGACCAAACCGAAGCAAGAAGATCATGGAGATGGTCCCCGGGCGCAGTAATGTGCTGCCCACTGCTCCTAATAACAGGATGGGTTAAATGCAGAGAAGAATTTCTCCTGTGTGAGATCAATAAAGTCACTTCTTCTTCTATATGCTTGTGTTCAGTTCTCGAAATTCAAATTCAGTTCTCAAAATTCAGATTCAATTTACTGTGACAAACATCCTGGTACTTTAAGGATGAAGGAAGAGCAATCGAGCTCAGATATACAGGACTACAGGACCTTGTGATAGCCTATTGAAATAGTATATAGTATTTCTATGAGCGCAGATGTTTGGTGCTGAAAAAAAGACAGCCCAAACGGGCGGGTTGGAACAAGCTTCACTTATGACGGCAGAATTTGGACCGGCCCTTGGGCAAAAGAGCTACGAGCTGCTAGCTACTAGCTGTTAGCTGCTAGCTACTAGCTGTGGTTTGTTTTTACTGGAGACATGAGAGCTCCAAAACGAGTGAAGCACGGCAACTGCTCTGTCCCTGGATTTGATGATGAAGAACAGAGTATGTTTTAGCTCCTTCATCTGAGCCTTTGAAACAGTAGTGGTTTAATTTGATTTTCTCTGGAAATGTGCCGACACTTGTACCTAAAACATTGTATGTCTGCGCCAAACACGGACAAGTGTTTTTTTCATGGGACAACACAGAGCTGGACTTGCAAATCGACTGAAACTGAAGCCTGGGTCAGTACCAACTCTCCACGCCGCATCAGATACAGACGCCGAACAAGTAAGTCAACTGTAAAACTACATCATTTTGTGTCTGTGCTGTGTATGTTTGTCTGGTTTGTTACTGGTACAAACTGGTAAAAGTCTTTATCTGTTACAGATAAAATGAGGCTTTACCCGGTGAAAATAGACAAATTCATCTCTTGTAAACCTTTGATTTTAGTACGTGAACTTTTAACATTTTATTTTGAATATTATGCAGAAGTTGTAGCATTTTACTGATGAGATGTGCCTGTTAATTCTTCCTAAATCTGCATAGGCCCACTAAAGTTTCCCCCTCACACCTGATTCAGATCCATGAGCTGTTAGCAGGTGACTGCAGGTTTGTTGCATTTGTAATGAGATTAATATAAGAGTTTTTGAGGTGTGTAAAATATACAATGTGTAACCCAATAAATGATGTACAGTGAACCCTCGTTTATCGCGGGGGTTAGGTTCCAGAAATAGCCCGCAATAAGTGAAATCCGCGAAGTAGGACAATTTTATATTTTACAATTATTCTACATGTTTTAAGGCTGAAACGCTTCACCAGACACATTATACACCTTTCTGAGACTGGTATTAACATTTTTCTCTTGTTTAAACACTCAAACTTTTGTAGATTTTCATTAAAATATATTAATAGTGGGGGGGGGGGGGCACGTGACACGCGGACACATGCGCGCGGACACGTGCGCGCGGACACGTGCGCGCGGACACGTGCGCGCGGACACGTGCGCGCGGACACGTGTGTTTGTTTTGGTACCACATATCCATGCCATGTGCGAAAGTCGAGTGGAAAGCGACCTGGATATCATTTTGGGCAAGACTCAAGCCAATGCTAACAGTGCCAAACCGCTAACAGACGCCTCTGAGCACCAGTCCTCACCACAAGACCAGGTAACACTAACCTGCGCTCACAAGAGTTGGTTGCATTTCACCCCGGCTCCAAAATCAGACCGCTATCAATGCGTCGCCAATACTCCACAGCTCTCTAGGACGGGGTCGGGTTCGTGAGGGGAAAAGACCCACTGTCTCCTCTGTGCGCGCGAGTGTCCTCCCCCGCTGCGGCTCCCCCGGACGCCGCGCGGCCAGGCGCCAGGCCCGTCCATGTTGATTCTTGGCTCTTCCATTTGTCCGGCTCGCACTCAGTCTCTTCCATGGTCCGGCTCGCACTCAGTCTCTTCCATGGTCCGGCTCGCACTCAGTCTCTTCCATGGCTCGTGCAAGTAAACAAAGGCCACACCTCCTGTCACCCAGGCGCTCTCGTGAAGGACATCAGAGACTCTGTCCCTACCATCCCTGGTCTAGACCTGGTTTAGTCCTGGTTTAGACCTGGTTTAGTCCTGGTTTAGACCTGCTTTAGACCTGGTTTAGTCCTGGTCTAGTCTCTTAGCTAATCAGGGCGCAGGACAGAATGTTACACTGTAAAAAAAAGTTACACTATAAAAAAAAATAAAAAAAATTGGAAAAAAAAATTGGAAAAAAAAATCCGCGAAACAGCGAGGCCGCGAAGAGTGAACCGCGATACAGCGAGGGTTCACTGTAATTTCATAATGGGTATATTGAAGTATTAATGTTGTTAACTACACATACTTCTATTTTCTTACAACCTGCACCTGGAGTATATACAAAGTAATACATGGAGTACTAATTTGTCATTGTTGTCTCTACACAGACCAGCACATCAACTCTGACCGGGTGTGTAGGACCACACAAGCTGGAATAATGACCCAGATTCTGCAGCCCCAGCCCCAGCTCACAAATGAGTAATGGGAGAGATGACAATCAAAATATTTAGTTTAATATTTGCAAAGATTATCATTGGTTTGTGTTCTTCAATGCTTATGTTCTAACAATTTTCAAAGTTTTTTCCCCTGTGATGTAAATAAATCTTTACATTATCTTTACACTGTCTACACCATTGAATAAAAATGCACAAGGCTCTAGATTTGTGGGTAGAATTAATTGTCAACAGTTTATTTATTCTTTTATTAACTTCTGTAAAAAAGTACTGGTGTCTTCCTCTCAAACGTAAAGGACTGTAGTCAGCTCTGTATATTTGGCTGTATATTTTGCAGAGAGTACACGTTGAGGCAGGATGGTCCACCGTACATGTGAGTTGTCCCTCCACCTGTCGTAGTCTTCTAGTGACCTAATTAGGATTAGAAATGGTAAGTGTCATTTTTAGGCATAAGTAGTTGTCAAATGAAGATACAAAGTTGTTTTCAATTTAGAGCGTTACCTGAGATATCCAAGCAGCTTCTGAGGGCATCGTAGCACAATTTCCACAGCGCCACCTATCCAAAAAATATAGGTAGAACTTGGTAAATCTTCAGGTAAATATAAGGTAATACAGACAGATGTGATGATGTGATCTTCAGGAGGAAGTCATGGGTTAACATGACGTCAATATACGTGAGCATAGAGAACTTTATCATAGAATAGGTTAGAATGCCTTCTATTATTACTGTACATGTGTACAATGAGATTAAAAGCGCATTCTCCAGTGCAGACATGTATGTAGATTATTTACATACATTTATAACAAAGTGCAAGAAAAAATAACAAAAGGGGGGTAGGTGCTCATTTCTGAGCAACATACATAATATGTATAATACGTAAATATTATTTACATGCACTTAAGTATCCTGGCTTTGTATTTGTGCACATGTTAGAACATTGTTGTTGGTAAACAGGTTACACACGTACAGAGAATGCTTTAATGTAACAACACATTGGTATACTAGAGTTTTTCATGTAAACCGGGATATCAATAACCCCATTACTCTGTGTTCATGTAAACACTGTGTCCAAAAAATGTGATCAAAACTGGGATAAGCCTTATATTCACGATATTAAGTGCATGTAAACATAGTCACATAGTCAAGTCATTCAATCAGAGCAACATGAAAAGCTAACAACATAGGCTAGATGCTGGCTACATGCTAACCATAACAGTATACATAAACAAGCTAACGAAAGTATTGTTTCCAAACATTAACATTTCAAACTAACCATTCGGCGACGTCCTGCTGAAGCCGCTGAGTTGCAGCTTCTTCGCGTTCGGGATCAGACTTGGGCCATACTGAAAAGTTTTTATGAGTCTCGGTGTAGCAGCAGACAGAGGAATCCTGTATATCTGAGCTCGATTGCTCTTCCTTCATCCTTAAAGTACCAGGATGTTTGTCACAGTAAATTGAATTTGAATTTTGAGAACTCTGAGGCAACGGGACGCACACATGTGTGACATCACCACTCTGAGGCAACAGGACGCACACATGTGTGACATCACCACTGTAGTGCATATATATATGTGTGTGTGTGTGTGTGGTAAATATATACATTACTGTTGTGTGTGTGTGTGTGTGTGTGTGACATTCTTCTAGAGCAACTAGAAAAAACATGTGAGGGACATAAAAATGTGAGATCCGACTTTTACCTGAACACACCACGTCCACACCCGAGGAAGAGGAGACTGAACCCCAGACACATCCTCTCACTGAAGACTTCTTCACACAGTCACCTGAGACCCACCACACAGAACTATGTGGAAAATCATTTCTTTGTTCTCCATAAACAGCAGAGCCACAGTCCAGGTCTCTGCACACACCAGCTGTAGACTCCTGGAACCAGTCTCTGTAGGACATCATCCGTCTCCACTCTCCTCTGTGTTCCACCTCCACAGTCCCATTACAGCGACTGGCCCCTCCCACCAGCCTGAGACTGAGAGACAGCTCTGAACAGACAAGAGACAGAGTGAGCCCCGCCCCTTTACATGAGACCCCGCCCCTTTACATTAGGCCCCACCCCTTTTCCTGAGGCCCCGCCCCTTTCCTGAGCAGGTGAGGTTGGCAGCGGCTCCTCTGCAG
>JAVJIX010000281.1:600000-777296 GCA_036785185.1 Paratrypauchen microcephalus | reverse complement strand
ATTTTCAGCTCATCTTATCAATATAAATGAGATTTAGCCACTTTTATCTCAGAAGCAGATCGAGTCCAAAAATTAGACCAGTGGAATCAACTGCCTGTCCATCATGTCCAATGTTTTTGTAATTAAGAATTTACAATTATCAATATAAGCAATATATGATTTTGAAATGTCTACTTCAGGTCTGGGGAGAGCGGTCATGTTTATCTAAAGGTGCATTGTGTAACTTTTTCTCGTGGAGGGTCCGTCAAATGCTTTTTCCATGGAGATGTTATTTCTTTGTCTGGAATGTTTCACACTATGGCAATAAAGCTTTCTATCGTCATGAAGACCAAACCAGACCAAGTTGCAGGTTACAGTCAGAACACCTGCGTTTCCAGGTTTTGAAGTTAATGTTAAGAGTTTTAAAAGTCTTACTGTGGAACATTCCTGGCAGAGCAATAACATATCTGTAGAAACAAGCAGGTGAGGGACCTCCAACCAAAAAGTTACATAGTGCACTTCTAAGAAGAAAAGAAAGACGAAAGTATTAATTAAAAGTAGTGCTGTCAGGCGATTAAAAAAATAATCTAATTAATTACAGGATTTGTAATTAATTAATCAAATTAATTGCATTTTAATATTTTTTTAGGTGGTTTATTGTGCTCTCCCACAGTGCAAAAAAGGTGTCAAACGTGTGTGAAAAAATATCTATAGTGGTACAGTGAAAAGACTGCAGACTCCACTGTAACCAAGACAAGACTGCTGGCAGACCTGCAGAGTGCACCTGTATACCCCCATTCCCCCTCCCACATTACATAACATTCATTCGAAAGCTTATATACGCCATTCCACTATTAAATGGCGAATATTTCTGGTGCTAAAAGGTGAGCATGTACAGTAGCTTTCATGCAACGTCAATAAATAATATACGAAGCTTGAAATATACAGAGAATACAAATAATTGCCCGTGCAAATTACTCATGGCTCACATGACCCCTGAAACCCGCGAATCTGGAAGATTTAAAATCCTGGCGCCGATGTGTCCAGGTTTGCCAGAACTCACTACGGGAGGAGGGAGAAGGCGGCAGCGCAAGGGGAAGTAAATGATCGGATTTAGCGTGATTTGGATGGGCAAACTGGCTCTTCTAAGTGTGCACCCTGAGTCGTGGCCGAACACGCTGGAGAGGTTATGGGGAATTAGTTTATGGTTGATAATGAAAAGGGATCGGCGCACGGAGCAGCAGATACGGAAACAGGTGCGCAGGTCTTCACGTGCTCTCCCCGGGGACAACGCTCTTAGGGACGAACCTGCCCCGTCACGTTTTTAGAAATAAACTTGCCGTTCAAAGGCCGCACACACCAAATTTAAAATGCGCGCGCATTGTATTGCTGCTCATAATTAATTGCGTTAATTTGCGGTGTAATTAATTAATCTGATTAACGTGTTAAACTGACAGCCATATTTAAAAGTAATTAATAAAAAACTCTACCTTACCTCTAACTCTTTAAACCTATCGCCAACAGAAACAAATGTGGCCCTTGCTGAACACATTTCCTGCCTTCTCAAAGCGATGGATTTCAGGCTGGAACTTGTCCCCGTGTGATAAGACTCTGAGGTTTATCTCGTCTTAACACCAAAAACATGGCGCACTTTTGGAGACGTGCACAGATTCACTCGAGGGCTGCTCCGCTCGCAAATGTTCCTCCATATTTATGAGGCAGAAGAAGTGAGCCTGCACCAGCCCTCAAAGTGTTTAAGAGACGCTTCAGATGATCAACCACGGCTCTGGGCACGCTTCACTCAGCGGCCACGAGGAAACGACTGGAGAGGGACTGAGAGAGGGGTAGAGGGAGAGGGGGAGGACGGAGAGGCATGGAGATGGGGGAGAAAGAGTGGGTGAAGACTGAGGGAGAAAGGGAGAGATGGAGAGAGGGGAGAGAAAGAGGAAGAGAGGGAGGGAGGGAGTGGGAGGAAGTGTAGAGAAAAGCAGAGAGATGGAAAAGGGGGAGTGAGGAGTGCGATGGAGAAGGGAGAGAAAGAGTGGATAAAGACAGAGGGAAAAAGGGAGAGAGGAGAAAGAAGAGTGGGATGAAATGTAGAGAAGGAGAAAGAGGGAGAAGAGAGATGGAGAAGGGGCAAAAGAGGAGAGAAAAATGGAAAAGGGGAGAAAAAGTGGGTGAAGGCAGAGAGGGAGAAAGGGAGGGATGGTAGAGAGAGGAGAAAAAGGGAGGAGAGGGATAGTGAAGAGAGATTGAGAGAGAGAGGGGACAGAAAAACAGAAGTGTGTGAAGACCAAGAGGGAGAAAGAGAGGGAAGAGAAAGAGAGGGAGTGAGTGAGAGGAAGTGTAGAGAAAGGAAAAAAGGGAGAAGAGAGACAGAAAAGGGGGAATGAGGAGTGCAATGGAGAGAAAGAAGAGCAGGAGGGAGTGGGAGGATGTGTTGAGGAGATAAGAGGGAGAAGAGAGATGAAGAAGGGGCAAGAGAGGAGAGGAAAAACGGAAAGGGGGAGAAAGAGTGGGTGAAGACAGAGGGAGAAAGGGATGGATAGTAGAGAGAGATGAAAGAGGGAGGAGAGATAAAGAAGGGAGACAGAGAGAGAGGAGAGAAAAACAGAAGAGGGAGAAAGAGTGGGTGAAGACAAAGAGGGAGAAAGGGAGAGATGGAAAAAGGGAGACAGGAGAAAGAAGAATTGGAGGAAGTGTAGCGAAGGAGAAAGAGAGAGAAGAGAGATGGAGGAGGGGCAAGAGAGGAGAGAAAGATGGAAAAGGAGAAAGAGTGGGTGAAGACAGAGAGGGAGAAAGGAAGGGATGGAGAGAGGGGAGAGAAAAAGGAAGAGAGGAAGGGAGTGGGAGGAAGTGTAGAGAAAGGAGAAAAAGGGAGAAGTGAGACAGAAAAGGGGGAGTGAGGAGAGCGATGGAGAACGGAGAGAAAGAATGGGCAAGGAAAGAGGGAAAAGGGAGAGAGGAGGAAGTAGAAGAGTGGGAAGGACTGGGAGGAAGGAGAAAGAGGGAGAAGAGAGTTGGAGAAGGGAGATTGAGACAGAGAGAGAGAGAGAGAGAGAGAGAGAGAGAGAGAGAGAGAGAGAGAGAGAGCGAAAGACAGAAGGGAGTGAAGACCAAGAGGGAAAAAGAGAGAGATAGAGAGGGGAAAGAAAGAAAGAAAGAAAGAAAGAGAGAGGGAGTGGGAGGAAGTGTAGTGTAGAGGAGAAAGAGGAAGGAGTGAGATAGAGAAGGGGTGAGAGAGAAGAGAGAGATGGAGAAGGAGAAGAAATATTAGGGTGAAGACACAGGGAGAAAGAGAAGAAAGAGGAGAGGACTGGAGAAGAGAGAGGTGAGAGAGTGAGTGAAAAAAGTGATTGAGGGATGGAGAGACAGGAGAGAAAAGGAGTAATGAAGAGAGGGAATGAAGGAAAGAGAGAAAGAGTGCAGGGTAGAGTAGATAGGTGTAAAGTGAGGAGGTGAAGAGACGTAGGGATGCACTGATCCATCTTTTTCAGTTCCGAAACGATAGTATGGATTTAAGTAATGCGGCTAAGCTAATGCTAACGCTAGCATTGAAACAATGCGGTGAGCGCGATCAAAAACAGTCTCTTTAGGTTAATTTCCACTCTATTTTTGTTTATATAAAAGCCGAACGTTTTACCATAGGCTATAGCGGTAAAGTAATACTTTATTTTGATTCGATTTGACCCGTTTCGGTACTTTTATAACTTTTTTTTGACTCTGCGCTTATTTAGCCATTTAAACAATATTCATTAAATTTAAATTACAATATTTAAATAAGACAAAACAGTTTTTTTTTAATGTGTGATTTTTCTCTCAAGTAACTACAGAATAAATTTGTAGAAAGAAATTATGACCAATAAATATTTTTTACATTTATTTACTACTTTATTTGTCCAATCAGGATATCATCTGAATCGATATTTGGAAGCCGATATCCAATCCAGCTGATTTTTCAACATTCAATATACCAGTACCCAGGAAGAGAGGAAAGGTGAAGAGAGTAAAATAGGGAGAGGAGGATGGGGCAGAGATAAAAAGGAAGGGAAGAGAGGTGCAGAGAGACGGGGAAGTGAGAAAAATGAGTAAAGACTATAAAAAGAGAGAGAAGAAAGAGGGGAAGGGTTAAAGTAAAGGAGAAACGAGGGAGGGTGGAGGAAAGAATGGAGAAAAAATTAAGGAGAAAGTATTAAGAAATAGAGCGAAAGATGAATTGACGCAGAGAGAAAGAGCAAGGGTAAAGAGAAGGGAAAGAGGAGGAGAGGTATTGGGAGTAGAGGAAGGGGGAGTTTTCAAGCAGCAAACTCAAGCGCAGAAGTAAACAGAAAATCAAAGACCCCGAACTGCTCATGTATTCCTCATGGCCTGTGAGCCGGAGGATTTCAAACATTTGGGTGAGGGCTGGCTTTACAAAAACACATATTTTGCATTTGAAAGCAGGCCATGGGTTTAGCACTCTGTCAAATCAATACTTCATGTAGACCAGAGAAATCCAACTCAACGTTTGCCGTCACTGTTTTTCCCGATTTGTTTAACAGCCAATATGAAGTGGTTTAAAATCATACCGCACCAATTTCACCGGGTACAATAAGGCTGCGTCCCATTTCTCTGTCTTACCTCTTCGTCTTACCCCTACCCATTGTTTTTGCACCTTCATGTGAGGGCAAGGGGTGTCCCGATTCTAATTTTGATAAATGACTTGAACCACGACCGAGCGCTACATACCCCTTGAAATGAGACTTGAAACGAAGGGGTACGCCTACAAGCTCAGGCGGGTTTTGGGATCAGGATGGCAGCGTCACATCGACCAGCCAAGGAGTCTCATAAATGTATTTTCAGCAGTTGTAATTATCGATTCACAGTTTAGCAGGTTTACAATTATGACGCTTATGTTCTACGTTACTTTTAGTGAACTGTTGTTGCAGTTTTAATTGTAGTTTTACTGTTTAGCCGACGTTATCGTTTTCATCGAATTTTCATGCATAAACAAGCTAGTTTTTTTGTCGAGCTGAGGTACCCGATAATCCTTGACATTTGTTTACGTTTGTTTGCGTCAATTGTTGTCGCCTCTGTAGACGAAGCAGCCAGCTAGAGGCGAGGGATGATGACGCAAATCAGCTAATCGAGTGGCATCCCATTTCTTAGGGGAACATTCGTACGACAAAGTCGTAGATAAAGGGGTAGGGGAAGGGGTAAGACAATGGGACGCAGCTTTAGATTCAATGTAAAGCTTGTGTTGATATGCACAAGTTTAGAATTTTCAGGGATTGTGTGAAGATATTTCAAGTTCTTCGTTACACCTTTAAGAAGACATGCTGTTCTTGTGTCTGCTACATAGTCTGGTTCTAATCTATGACACTTATAATTATGCTTATGCTATAATTATGCTATAATCACAAAACCAGGGGTGGGCAAATTATTTTTTCCATGAGAAACAGAATATATTGTGGAGGGCTGGGCCAAAGTGCTAAACTCAATTCTGCATAATATTAATTGTATTTCCTTATAAAAAAAGCAGTAAATAGCATTGTTTTGACACGCTGGTTAGACTGATAAGAGTTTATGTTATGACTAAGCAATGAACAAGTGAGTTTGCCTTACAAAAAATGTAATTTAAAAAAAAACACCTCTAAAATAAAAGCAATGCAGCTTTAGTCCATGTATGCTTATTCTGTAATCCCAAATTATCTTAAAGGGATATGCCACCCCCAGGTCAAATTTGGGCATCTCCCCACAGTCCAGAGACTAAAATAAGTGGTGGAAAGCGTTTTCCTGCTCACCCAGCCATTGTCCGAGTCTGTCGCCACTGACCGCCGCGGTATCTGCAGCTCCTCCGCGTTAGACTGGAGTCTAACGTAGCCAGAGAAAGATTTCGACCAAAAGGAATTAATTTGCTCGATGCGTTTCCCAATTACTTTGTGTGTAGTGCGCATTCATATCGAGTGCAAATAAATGTGCAAATCAACACGGAGAGCTTGCCTTGGTCATTTTGGGTGGGAACTATTTTCCAGTGCGTAAGAATACAGCCGTATCACGCAGCACGCTGCCAGGGGAATCCCAGTTACGCACCGGGAAGGGAGTTCCCCTGTTGCACAACGTGGTGCGTGATACGGCTGTATTCTTACGCACTGGAAAATAGTTCCCACCCAAAATGACCAAGTCAAGCTCTCCGTGTTGATTTGCACATTTATTTGCACTCGATATGAATGCGCACTACACACAAAGTAATTGGGAAACGCATCGAGCAAATTAATTCCTTTTGGCCGAAATCTTTCTCTGGCTACGTTAGACTCCAGTCTAAGGCGGAGGAGCACCAGATACCGCGGCGGTCAGTGGCGACAGACTCGGACAATGGCTGGGTGAGCAGGAAAACGCTTTCCACCACTTATTTTAGTCTCTGGACTGTGGGGAGATGCCCAAATTTGACCTGGGGGTGGCATATCCCTTTAAACAAGCTTGTCAGAGTCAACAATACCCAGGTCTGCATAAGGCGTTTTAGTCATGGTGTTTATTGTCTTATCAGATGTTTTATGTTCACTGTGGGCCTAGGGGGCGCTGCAATTTCAAATCCTGTGTGTGCAACCTGTACATATGTTTTTTTTACAATAAAGATGAGTTTAAACTTTAAAGAAGTGACTAAGGGAGTGTGACATCACCCATAGCGTTCTTCTCTAGGGAAATGAAGCTCACGAGGCTAGCGGTTATAGGAGCCAATTTGGAGCCAGTTTCATATTCAGAATAAGAATTTGTTTACAGACAAAACAGTGAAATACAAACATCAGGATCATGTAGAGAGGGTAAATACGAACATTTTAAGACCAAAATGATGAGCATGACAGCAGCCGTTACAGAAAGAGGGCTGACAACTTTTAAATGTAAAGTCAATTGGAAATAAAGTCATTGGAGCCGGATAAGCCCCCATGCTCACTTCCTTCACTTCCTTTGGATTTGGAACGTGGCAGCTGGAAGGTTAGCAATGTCCATTTATATGTACAGTCCATGATTAAATCACAATATTGATTCAAAATTACTTAAAAGGCCTATTTTGCTTGAGTCTTATAATGGCATATATGTCATAGTATATCATTATGGGCGTTTCACGTATGTGTAACACAGATTCAGAAAATAAAATTAATTAAAAAAGAACAAAGTTAGCAGAATGTAAATAGGACTTGATTGGCAATATGGCAACTTGAAAATAAGTGATTAAAGATTGCTCAAACATGCATTAATCACTCTAAATGCAACTTTGGCTGAGTAAATGTTGAGGGCAAACAACTACACCATGGTTAAAAGCTCTGAAAAGTTTTTAATTTATTTAATAGAGCTGCTTTAATAAAAGAACTTCCGGTTCAAAACGGCCTTTTTTCACAGTTTTTTTTTCCTTTTTTTGTCATTTGTGCCCAAAAGGCTACTTAATACATATCACTGAAAAAAAAAAAAAATCTGGTTTAAATATTAAGGAAACTAAGTAAGTAGAAAGTAGGGGGGTCATACAGGGGAAAATAGGAATGATGTGGAAGTAAGAAACTGCTCTCATGTCTTGGTTGCAGTTTTGTATGGAGACAATTCTGTACACGTTTGCTTAAAAAAAAAAAATCCATTCTAGAGCTCATGGAGGAAGTTAACCTTGCTTATAAAATAGTATTTACAAAGTATAGCATAATTTATAATACACACAGAACAGCTTATTGGTAAGAGCACACATTTCTCTTTCACTCCACCATACATAAAAAAAAAAAAATCATACAACTCACCATGGTGCATTTTGAGTTGTTTTGTTGCGAAACAAAACAAGGCCATCCAACCCAAATCTGCTGCAGTTGTCACGGTAACAGAGAGGCACGATGTAATCAGTCCCAGCAGTCATTTCTGGTTCTGTTTCCTCTATTCTTCTGCTAATACAGCCATTTAACACAGAAAAGCAGACGCACTGCCCTGAGAGATAAATTGGTCATTACAATTTTTCATGTTATTGTGACCATAAAATGTATTTCCCAAAAGCGTAACACATGCTACTTTGTTTTTATTTTATGTTTCCTTTTCATATAACTGACAACTCACCTTTGGGCGTTAAACAAATGCTAATATTCTCAAAGCGAATACAAAACACCGTCATTATAGTTCCAAATTAAGTTTAAAGGCGAAACCACGTCCCCTGAGGAAAGCCACTCCAGATACACAACAGTGCAGTTTTATTTCATTTTCTTAAATATTCAAGGCCGTGAATATATCAATATAAATGAGCATGCATAGGAAATGGGTTGCTCTTTGGACTTGAGTGAAGAGAATATTACATTATTAATAAAAAAGAAGACTTCACATGGGGGGTATAGTCGTGCTTTGTTGTTTGATCGCTACAGAGATTGGAGATGCTTCAGTGTACCAGTCACGCTCCATCCTGCATTATAAGCAATATTAATTATGGATAGAGCGGCCATTCATATGTGCTTTTCATCACTGTTGTTTTGATTGTATGTTAAATCTTATGATGTTGTTTATACCATACAGCTCTGGAAAAAGGGACCGCCACAAAATGATCATTTTTTTCTGATTTTACTACTTATAGATATGTGTTTGGGCAAAAGGAACATTTTTGTTTGAGTCTATAAACTACTGACAACATTTCCCCCAAATTCTAAGTAAAAATTGAGCATTTATTTGCAGAAAATGACAACTGGTTAAAATAACCAAAAAGTTACATGTTTTCAGACCTCAAACAATGCAAAGAAACAAGATCAAATTCATTTTAAAACAACATAATACTAATGTTTACACTTAAGAAGAGTTCAGAAATCAATATTTGGTGCAATAACCCTTATTTTTAATCACAGCTTTCATGCGTCTTGGCATGCTCTCCACAAGTCTTTCACATTGTTCTTGGGTGACTTTATTCCACTCCTGGTGCAAGAACTGAAGTAGCTCAGCTTTGTGTTTGTGTTGGAATTCAACAGATGCTGGAATGGAATGGCTGTAATTAGGGTTGCAAAATTCTGGGAATTTTCAAAGTTGGAAACTTTCCATGGGAATTTTCGGGAATTAACGGGAACTTTCGGGAATTAATGGGAATAAACTGGGAATTATCAAAGTTGAAGGTTGGGGCATCAATATAGTTGGTAGAAAAAATATTGTAGCATAATCCTGGCTAAAATAATCAAATTTCTGTGAATAAAGTAGGACAGTATTTTGTGCAGAGCCATCGAGCCACACCCTCTACATGCATTTTGCATTCCTTTATCACATGCACAATAACTTCTAGAATTCTAAAGCACTAAAGCTACTTTTCTGAGCTCACAGCAAATACAGAACACACACACACACACACAATGGGAACACACTCAAAAGTTCGGAACAGGCTCACGAATGAGCGAGTGTAGAAATTAGTGGCCATTCGTGCAAACCTCAGGCTCTTTGAGCCTGACACAGAACCGTCCTCCACAAGATTGGACACAGACACGGACACAGACGCTGAAGAAGATGAGGAGTCTGATGTTGAGGAAGTGAACACTGTGGACATTGAGGAAGAAGCTTGAAAGTATTTGGCAAAATGGAGAACATGCAAAAACCAGGCTTGAGAAGCTTTGGGTAAATATTTTGATTGACAAAAGACTTCTTGACATTCAAGGAGAAAGCTGCTTTCATTTTACATTTTAAATTCAGGTTTTTGGACAGGAGGAGAGTTCCTTTCATTTTGAATTATAAGACACATTTTAGCCAATGTTCATGTTTTGTTGTTCAGTGAAGGAGATACGCGTTGATAAAGTTCTTCTTACAAATAAATCATGTGAGTCATGTGTTTTAATTGTCTCCCTTTTACAATAATGCCTGCTGATGACAAATAAAATGTTTATATTTATGTCGGTATATGACTCACAATAATTCCCATAAATTCCCAAAACTTCTGTGCAAAGTTACCAATTTGAAATTTCCCCAAATTCCCACACCAAAGTTTCCATGGAAATTTTCCGGAATCTTTCCGGAAATTTTCCGCCCCTTTGCAACCCTAGCTGTAATACATGTAGAGATGCTGATTTCAGAAAAAAATGCAGTGGTTTCTTATTTTTTCCAGAGCTGTAGACAGACTAATAAAAGAATATTCAAACGTGTGAATGAAACAAAACACAACTCCAGGTATGTATGTGAGGAGGTATTTTGAGGAATATATGACCAAAAAGCAGAGTGACCCTTATGTGAGTCTTTCAATTGCCAGTTCCAATGCTAAATCCAGTTGGTTTAAACCTAAATGCCTCTCTCTGATTTGAATGGTCACTATTGGACACTTTTTCCAGAGCTGTATATTAATATCATGGAACTTTTCTGGTAGAAGGTCAGGCACTTTCTTGTCTATGTGATGTTAGTTTAACGCTTTACTAAGAAACATTTCAAGCAAAGCCATCACCATGGAGACAAATATCTGATGGCACAAGATCAAGTTACAGGTCAGATCTCTGGAGACGTGCACCCGCTTCCAATAATAATGCATGTTTTTCAGGGGTAGTTTAGCAATTAAAAAAAAAAGAACAACATACACCAGTTAATGCCATAACATGGAATATGTCGATGGAGACAAGCAAGGGACGGGCTCTCAGTCATAAAAGTTACATAGTGAACCTTCAAACTTTCAATCACGGCACTAATTTTCATGAATAAAATGTCTAATTTTCAGCAAAAACGAGAGAGCGATTAACTGAAAAACTGTTGGCTAATACTAGTCAGCCTTTGACTGTAATGTTCTGTGAAATTGTTATAAGGTGAGCCGAGTTGTGCTGTGAAATTAAGTTAGTTCTTTCTGGTCTGAATTACATTAAAATAAAGATCAGATTAAAGTCAAACAAAGCCTCAGACAGAGCATGCCTACAGTTAGCATCACACCCACACCCCCGGGGAATGTCGATAGCATCAGCTGCAAAGTATCAATATGGTGCTCTATTTATAAACATCAGAATTTCCGATAATTGTTTTGGGCTTAATTTCAAACTAGGGATGCACGATATATCGGCACTAACATCGGTATCGGCTGACACTGAAATTTTTAGAAAACATATCGGTATCGGTCTGATATGTAAATCTGGGCCGATATTAATGACCGATATTTGACAGTACTATAAATACCTTGCTTTGAAAAACAAATAAAAGTTCTGTCACACTTCAGGCAGAGCACTGGGAGCTGTCCTTAATAAGGTCAAGCTGTACAGGGATCTTGGATATAAAACGTGTTTATCTTGTATCTGTCCATGTTTAAGTTTATTGTAATTTGACAAAACGTGTTGCAGTTCCTTTTCTTGGCAATACACAAAATGGCCCCCAAACCTGAAGTATATCTGGTGATATGGGAGCCATGTGAAATGCAGATTAAGAGTGACATGGTGATTTATTATCCTTGTGTTTTTTGTTTTTTTTAATCTAAACTTTCTCACAGGGGTTTTGTGAATAAAATAAGTTAAGCTTTATGGAGTCAAAACACGTTTTGAAAATAAAAGAAGACATTCAAAAATTCATTTTGCAAAATTTTCAGTCTGTATAAAATGTTATCTCAGAATATATATATATATATATATTAGGGCTGTCAAACGATTAATTTTCTTGATCGCAACTAATCTCAGAAATTTCATAGTTAATCGCGATTAATCGTGATTTATTTTGCATGTTTAAAATTGATATCTTGCAGTAAGACCGTTCGAATCTAAAGTTAAACTCACAATGCAAAGTATTTCTCACCATTTTTTTTATTTCAAAAAAGTGCAGAGAAAGGAAAAAGTAACAATGAACCAGTAATAGTGCTTACTTTGAGAAATTGTAAATAAATGATTGAAGCCCGCTCGAGCTGCCTACGGATGCGTAGAAGGAACAAAATACTAGCAAACTCAAAATAGCGCGTTTAACCGACAATGAGTTTAATTAATACAACCAAATGAGCTGCATATGGATGGTAGAATTGCGGAAAATGCTGGCAAACTCTGATCGCGATAAAAAAAATAGTTTGCGATCATAACTCTAATCGCGATTAATCGCGATTAACGTGTTAATATTCCCAGCCCTAATATATATATATATATATATATAAAAATCGATATCAGCTAATCGGATATCGGCTATAGCAGCAACATTAATATCAGATATCGGCATCAGCTAAAATTTTCACATCGGTGTATCCCAATTTGAAACTTTATACAGATTTTACTTTTTTATATACATTTTCTGTAATCGCCTCAAAAAAAGATTACAGTCAAACTACCTGCTTGAAAATGCTATCTGCTATTATGCCAATTTTTCCCCTCTGATCCAAAGGTTGACGCTTTGAATCCCGCTCTTGACATAAACGTCATTGCCCCACAGGTTGGCGATGCAATTCCAATTCCCACAGATGAACGTTGAATGCGATCATTGTGTCCTTGAGTAAGACACCCACCTCGCCCCCAGTGCCTGCGTACACTCGTGTATGAATGTGTGTGTGGATGGGTGAGTAGTTCCTTGATGTAAACCGCTCTAAGCGCCTCGAAGATGGAAAAGCGCTATACAAAAATGTGACCATGACCATATTTAGTATAACACAGTGTATGCTTTTTCACTGACTTAAGCAGTTGACTATTTGGATCACTTGTAGCAGTCCTTCATATGTCCCCATACTCCATGAACTTTGCCTTGGGAGCGCTCATCTCATCTGTCTCTTCCACCGCCGGAGCAGCAGCAGCAGTAGCAGACCACTTAGCTCCCCCCCGTGACCTGTGGATGACCTGCCTCTGTAAGACTCATTTCACGCAGACTCCCATAGACCGCTCCGATGATCCATAGACTGACGATGGGCCAGGCTGGCTCAGACCGGATCCCGATGATGAGCACGTGGCCATATGGAGCAGGCTGATGCATCAGCCACATCCGAGTCCGACTCCACAAGCTATTCCTGCTCCCTATAGGCACACAGCATAAGTGACGCCATTGGAGAGAGGAAAGATCACAGGCAACAGTATGGCTTTTTGAGTTTCTATTCACCAGGGAGCAATTAAATAAAAAATAAAGATATTTTAATTGTTTATATTTGTGTTTGTGTATTAGCAAATACTAAAGGACACCGTCTGTGGTACATATGTTCTTACAAGGCCTATATTACACAATTTTTAATCTGTTATAATGTTGTTTCCTCATCAAAAAATATACCCGAAGATGAGTTTTGTTTCATTCACACATGTTAAACCCTGCATATTTAGGCGTAGTTCTCAAAAGTAGTTCTCAATCAGACCCTGAAAAAAAAAAGTATTTATTTAGGAACAGGTATGTATTATTTAATAGGAACAGTGCATATTAATGAACATCTACAACATTGCAGTGTAAATACGCCAGATTATCCCAACTTCCAGCTTAAGATGTCATTATGATACAGGAAGTGCTCCACTGTGTTTATAAACTCCATATCTCTACTGAATTAAAGGTAAAAGGAACTCTTAACTTGAAAACTGCCACATTACATCACAAGGTGGAACAGAACATTTTGAGCTTTGGAGATGTAAACAGACAACAATAAAGGGTTACTGAAACATGTGTGAATGAAACAAAACACAAATCCAGGCCTGTTTTTGAGGAGGTAACAACATAATAATGTTTTTAATGTGCTTTTCACAGCCCTTAAAGACCAGTGTGGACTTTTGCCGTGACGCTAAAGCTAACAACAACTAGATCTGATCATTAGATTATAAAATGGTAAAATGATAAAATGGTTTCTAATTAGATCTAGACAGCGTACAGTGAACTTAATTTGACATCAAAAGCTGCTTAGGGTAGCAGGATTTTGCTCAAATACATGGGAACAAATTGAGTAAAGTTTTTGTTTTTGTTTTTATGGTTTAAAATAAGTTAAAGTGACTTATGTGTCTTTTTCTTAATTCAAGCAACATTAGATTTTATTTCTTATTTTGCAAAGAGTTATTTTTCATATTTTCAGTGTAGCAAGATGTATTATCAAATTTTAAGTACAAAAAGTCTTGCTCCATTGGTAGATAATATTAATTGTCATGTGAAATTTCCTGAAATCATGATAAAACCTTCTTAATACAAGTAATCATCATAACTCAAGTAGATTTTATTTTTTTGCAATGTGGATAGAACTTTAGGTAAAAGGTCTAAAAAAATCAATTTAAACTTAATTTCACTGAACACAAATAACCTGATAATAGTTTTGCCATCCATCAGAAATGTACCTGCAAGTGACTTGGTTCAGATTAAGGTTTCACTCAAAAGGTGAATGGAGTGTAAAATTAATACACAGAAATGCCACTTTATTACTATAGTATGATTAGTTTGGACCAAATTCTGCCATTGTGTTCTTAGGCAGGACACTTCACCAACCTTGCTTAGTGAATGCGGGTATGCTTGAATGAGTTGTGGTGGTCAGGGGGCTGATGGGCAGCTGTGTCTACAATAATATCTTACCATTATGAGTTTGGGTTAAAATGAATGAGGACTATCCATCTTATTCCGGAAATTGCTGTGGGCACTGCCATAAATATTCGGGTTGTATTATTTTGTATGGGGCTGCCGATCTTTACAGCAAATAAGTTCAATATGAACTATAAAGCAGTTTTAAAGCCTCCAGAAAACTAGTGCAGTGTGACTTGTTGGTGCACATGAAAATTGAGCATTTTACACAAATGAACCGACTTTGTCATGTTTGAGATGGAAAGCTTTTCCTAAATTCTCCATTGACATGAATGGGGTCCCTGTTTTACCGGAAGTGTCACCACAAAAATGTGTGGTATCGGAGCATTTAGAGACAAAAGTGGGCAGGGCGGAATAAGATGGATAGTGTAGCACCTTTAAGAGACTTTGACAAGCCTGAAAAGACATTAAAAGTGTAAGGCATTGTTGTTATTGTATAAATTACACACTATTTTCACAAGTTTTATACTGTAAACAATGTATGGAGCTCAACAGTGACTGCCCACTCCCTGGTTCTGAAAGTAAATTTGATATTCATTGTTCCCATAAACTTTTAAAAACCTATAACAGAGGTCTTCAACAGGGGGGTCGCGACCCCTAGGGGTGTCACGGAGGTACTGCAGGGGGGTCGCAAAATCTTTTTTTTCACTTTAAATTAATATAATTTTACATTTTATAGTGTAAAATACAGTATTAAGCTGTGTATTATTTCCTTGTATTGGATGTACCATAACAGAGTAGCAATGTTTATACATGACACTAAGCTCAATTTAATATAAAACACAATTCTATGCCATATATATAGCAGGGGGTCCCTGGCCCAGTTCGCCATCTGTTTGGGGGTCCCTGGCCTGAAAAACGTTGAAGACCCCTGACCTATAAGTTTATTTAAAATCTGTATCTGAAACTTTATAAACCATGTTTTAAGTTATTAAAATATTTTGTTGCATATCTGTGGTGTATGTCATTGATAAAGGGGGAAGTTAGATGATAGGCTAGAACCAAAACATAAGGACACGGCTCTCTGGGAGGTGGGAGACCCATAAAAATAATACAGCAGAGACTAGGTATTCAAGTTTGGGTGGCTGATGCCATATATTGATGGAAAAAAGTGAAAATAAACAACATATACCCAATATTTACAATATTTACATCTGCAGATTATGATGATCAAGCTTAAGAATTAGGTTAATGGTTTTAACCTCAGGTTCATCAATTCAAGTGCACTTGTTTAGATATGTACAATATGGTTCAATTACTACCAGACAACAATACACATGGCAGAAGTAAATGTATAGTCCCGGAATACAAAACTCCCAAACAAGAGGGGGTAATAGTCACTTTACTAGTGATATTTCACAATTCACAAAATTGCAGTATTTGCCACAGCAGTGTGGGCTTATTGTCCATTTATGTTACCAGAATATTCATGAGAAAGGTATAGTCCATAAGCGCATAAAGAGAGTTTGTGTGAGAAGTGAGAAGTGTGGGAGTGAAATGGCTGCATCAGCCCCTACCAGACGCAAAAGGCTCTTTGGGCTTTCAGCTCGCCATCGGGGTGGTTGTACACAACTTGGCATACCTGGCCTGTATAGGACAAACAGGACTAATTTTAGCATTTAAAAAAAATCAACAATAATCAAAAACAATAATAGTACTTTGACTTCTTGGGTTATTTTTTAAAGACAATAGAGTAACGTGTATTTATCTTGTTAACATGTTTCGGCTGCTACCTGCAAGCCATCTTCAGAGCTGTCACTGGTGGTGGTGGTGGTGGTGATATCAGCTGTTGTTATTTCCTATATCTACAATATCAGACCACTGTAAAAGAAATAACCACATTATGGACTGGAACAGGGCACGGGGTCATTGGATTGGAAAACAACAAGTACAAATGCTGGATCAGGAAGGCCACTGAAATCATGAAACGCACTGAAATCATGAAACGAGGCACGTACAGCATTAACCGTGACGACGGAGCGTTCCTCCTTTCACACACCTGGGACACTCTACTCCAGAGAGCCCCGGGCGACGGGAGGCGTGGTCAGTCTGAGAGACCTGCCAGGCCCATCAGGCTGACTACCCCTACAGGAAATAACAACAGCCGACCACGCCTACAGGAAATAACAACAGCTGACCACACCTACAGGAAATAACAACAGCCGACCACACCTACAGGAAGTAACACCAGCTGATATACGACTTCACCACTAACGCCCGTGACAGGTCTGAAGATGGCTTGCAGGTAGCAGCCGAAACATGTCAACAAGGTAAATACACTTTACTGTATTGTCTTTAAAAAAGAACCCAAGAAGTTAAAGTACATAAGAAGACAAAATGAACATTTTGGTTTAACAATAGTAGTAGTTTGGTTTAATAATAGTAGTAGTAGCGCTTAGCTCATTTAGCTATAGGCCATGCAGTTCGCTTGCACTCTGGTTTAGCAGTGTACACATTATGTCAAGTTTTAACCAGTTTACATAAATACAGCGATAAATAGTTCAAAATGGCTAAATATACTCTTTGCCTTAAAGTGCACTGCATAAACAAAAGTATAGAAACTAATGGAAAATTCCATAATGTAAATAGTCATAGTAGCTAGCATGGTTTTAGCCAAGCTAAAGACAAAGGCTACTATGGCCTTTGGTAATCCGTGCACACGGTCTCCATGCGCCGCCGCAAAGTAGCGGTAAAGACTCCTACAAGTTACATGGATGTCATTACTAAAAAGAGAAAATAACGACAGTTTGGTGCAATACCTGTGCAGTTGTCCTGTCGAAGGGGACAGGTAGGTCGTATGGAGCGCTACTAGGAATGCGATTGGTCAACTCTATCTCGCGAGAGCTGCGCGAGCCAGTGGTGCGTTCACTGACCGGCACCGAATATTTATTGGACCGCAGATTGCACATTTTAAACCTGGGTTAGACATTTTCACAGAATGTTGCTTTTTAAATGAATGTACTTTTTGGACAACCGTACTATGGATTTGTTAGCAAGTAGCTAGTCAGCCTTTGCAATAACTTTGAACTTTTAAAGGTGCACTGTGTAACTTTTTGGTTGGAGGTCTGTAGGGTTGCCGTCCCTTGAAAAACGGAATCGTCCCATATTCAGAAACAAAAGTATGCATCCTGTATTGAGCTGAAAAGGGACACACTTCGTCCCGTATTACCGTGTGAATCAAAAATAGTGTGTAAAATGTCAGCTGAATTAATGATTACATGGCGCTTTATAAGAAAAGTTATGGTAAACTTATTCTCAGCAACTCCTGCTCTGTGACCAATGAGCTGACAGGACACTCAGCTCTGTCCAATGAGCTGACTGTACACTCACATACCGCTCATCTCATTGGTCGAGGTGCTGTTGCTTGCATTGCAAAGAAGGTACCGGAAAACAACAAAGCAGCATGGACCACAGTGACACCCACAGTGCTTTACAGGTCTCGAGCAGTACACCTTCTAGCAGCAATGCAACTACTCCTCCAATAAAAAAACAGAAAAGAATATTACGAAGAAGGAAATACATGGGTGGAAAAAGTGTGTGATAACATCTATAAAGTGCACTGGACTGTGTGTCGGCGGACTTTTTCCATAGGCCATGGTGGATTAACTGACCTTAAGCAACATGCTTCCAGTGGTGGGCACACAAGAAATATAAGACACTCCAAAACTAGGGGAACCCTAGACCAATTTATTGTCCACCAGGAACGTCAGAGGCAGATATGGTATGTAAAAAAAGATTTTTAACCCTCTGATTAAGGTTAATATGGGAAAGTACAATGGATATGAATATGAATTGTATGGAGAAATATAATATTTTCTGTGCAATAATAATAATAATAATAATAATACATTTTATTTATAAAGCGCTTTTCAAGACACTCAAAGACGCTGTACAAGAGGTAAAATCAGTAATAAAACAAGTAACAAAACAATAAACAATCAGAAAAACATTAAACATTAAGAAACATTAAAAGCAGTTTTAAAAAGGTGAGTCTTGAGCAATTTTTTAAAGGTGGGGAGGTCAGAGCAGTCACGGATAGGTTGTGGGAGTGAGTTCCAGAGGGTGGGGGCAGCAATGGAGAAGGCTCTGTCACCCCAGGTTCGGAGCTTGGTCCTGTAGGGGAGGGACAGGAGGTTGGTGTCGGAGGAACGGAGGGAGCGGGATGGGGTGTGGCGGTGCAGAAGGTCAGAGAGGTATGATGGGGCCAGGTTATGGAGGGCTTTTCAATAAACAAGTACAGTTGCTAGATGAATATATTCAATAGATAAATAATACATAAAATTAATACATAGATCAATAATAAAGAATACATAATATACTTTATAACCTTACACATTTCTTACAAGTTCAGATTGAAAGATAGTTAGATAGAACATGGATCATTCGTTATTTTGTATTAAAAATAAATTGCTGATAATTATTTATTTTCCATGTGTTCATATCACTCAAATATGCGTCTAAATCAATTCAGGTTTGAGTCAAATATTTAAAAAATTGCTTTACACATACAAAGAAGGGCTAAAAAGATTCACTACACCAGGAAGGGTGAAGGCAATCGGGCTGGTCAGCCCTGCCAATGAGGTGTCCCTTATTCATTTTTCAGGGAGTTGGCAACCCTAGAGGTCTGTCACCTGTTTGTTTCTATGAATATGGGTTGCTCTGCCTTGAATATTCCACAGTATGACAGTAAACAGCTCTACCTTACACTTATTCAATTACAGGTAGTTTTATAGCTCAAAAATACCTACAAAAACAGGGAGTGGGGTTGCCACTCCATAGATTTGACTTGTAACTCATGTTACTGGTCTCCATGAAGATAGCAAGGGTTTAATGCCATACTGTGAAACATTCCAGACAAAGCAATAACATCTCCAGTGAGAAGTCTAGGGGAAAAAAACAATGGAAAATGTATCTTTACTACTTTACTTTTACTAACAAAACAGAAGGATTGTTCAACTTGATACTCTTGTTATTTTTTAATTTAGCATATATCCAAAATAACATATCCTATATTATCTCCTAGACAATAAATATATCACCCACCTCTGTTGTGTTTTCAGCTGGTGTCACCTTTTGTAATGACAGCATTTTGTTTACAACCTCTGCACAGGTCCTCACTTCCGCCACTGCTCTGCAGGCAGTCTGAGCTCCACGCGGGGAAAAGTACACAACAGCTCAATTATTCATAACACGTCTGCATCTAATGGGAGCCAGCCACAAACCTGTGCCACCTCTTAAAAAACTAGACTCATATTTGTGTAGATCAAAGCCAAAAAACTGAATACTAATTGATGGCACTGCGCTATTTCTAATGTTCAAAGTCACAGTAACAAGCCTCACCCCTGTCATTCCCGCCTGTCGTTCGCCCCTGCCATGCTCTGTGGCGGGTGCAAACTGTGAGCGGGTGATAGTGGCCGAAGGCATGCGCCCCACATAAGAAGCAGAGAGATTTTTTTTTTTTTTTTAATAAACTCAAATGTCACAAGTCAAAAGGCAGCTGAATCGCCCCCTGCAGGAGACCCCATGGAGAGGCCTCCTGGAGTGCGGAGTAATGGGGTGTAGATTTGGTGCACTTACTTAGAGACATGAAGTCATTTCTTTAATAACATTGTACACTTAAAATGATTTGTTTTTATATCTTCATTAGAGTTGCAGATAGAGGCAGCTCGTATTTTCTACATGATTCTAAAAACAGGCACAATATAGGCAGCTATCCATCTATCAGCTAGATTCTTCTGACCAACTCAGACACAAGGCTGCGGATGACAAGGATGACTCAGTTAAATATGTAACGCAGTGGTTTCCAAGCTTTATGTCTTGAATGCCCTCTAAACTTTGTCTTACTCTTCAAATACCACTGGAAATTATTATTTACTATTACCAGACAGAGGGACCAAGTTTGAGCCAGTCCACAGTGACACAAGGAGTTTGTTCAAGGTGTTAGACAACCCCATAGAATAGAACCAACAACCTACACATCGTGAAATGCAGGAGCACTGCCACCAAATTTTACTTTATCAATATGTTTATTTGGTCAGGACCATGCGCGTGAGTGAGCAAAAAGGAGAGCCTGTAAATGTGCTGGATTGTAGCTATGAGCTCATGTGTTGTCACACTCACATAAGCTTATTTATACGAGAGTGTACTTTGTCACTGGAGGCAAGGCTGGAAAGTGCCTCTCTCAAAGATACAACAATAGCACACACGCCAGGTGAAGTTAAAACCGCAGAGTGCTCTTAATCCCTGCACCCTTGTGGCCTTCATTTTATGCTTTCATGCATTTGTTGCACAAAAACCTAAGTGAATGCAAATTGTTCTGTTTACAGCTGCCAAATTGAGGCCATTTCATCACTCAAAATAATATTTCGCTTTCCCATACACACAGACACTGAGGCTACATCCACACGACAACGCTCCTGAATTTTCGCATCCACACACGTCGGATCAGTAAATATTCACGTCCAGACGAAAACGGAGCGCTGAGTGGAAACAATGTAATACATACACCACACCGACATGTGGTGCTGTAAACAGGAAACAGCCAGAGCCACCGGAAACGCAATACTATAAAGAGTGCATGCCCATAAAGTCCTTTCTCTTCCACAAACAAGCATTGTTTTCCAAAAGCTGCGTTTTGCTCGTCCACACGATAACGCGTCCACTCTGGAACAGGGTTTCAAAAAACACAGTTTTCGCCCCTACTAAAACGCCAGTGCCGTGTGGACGAAAGGCCAAAACGAATACAAACTTCTCCGTTTCCACCAAAAAACGTCGTGTGGATGGGCCCGAAAGCTAAGTGCTGCCTATAGAAACAATGACAGGGTGAAACCGAACCACCTACCTTTGGGTTAGTGGTTGAATGTTAACGCACCACCATGTGTGCCACCTCACACCCACAAGGCAGTCCAAGCAAACACCCTACCCCATTGTTCTAAACAGCAACCCTGCACTAAAGGATAAGAATTTGCTTTCATTCACACACTGGTAAAGCCTAAGTCTGCGTCAGTGATCCAAGTTACACAAGAACTATTAATATTGCATCCTCTCTCTGGTCGGGTTGGGCGCGAGCATGTGCTTCTTCCCCGTGGGTGGTGCTCCAGAACAGCGGTCTTCATTATAACCCTACAGCTCACCCCTCTGTCTCATATTACACTCTGCTACCACAGTCTGTTTCACACAAGCTTCCAAAAAATGTTAGTCCTTCCGAAATCCACGCGTCTGTAAGTGAACCAACACAAAGTCCACTTCCTCCAATGTAGTCTCACGTCCGAAGGAATTAAGTTAATATCACTCTTTGGTTGATTTTGAATTTTTTTTTTCCCCAGCTATGTATCAATATTTAAAGAGTAGTTTAAAAGCAAGGAGTTCATTTGTGAATCTTTCAAAAGTAGAGAAGTGGATTGCGTGTCTGTGTTCTCCAGGCTCTGAAGGCTCTGAAGAGAGATTCCCGCCTCGGCAAAGAAAAGTAAGGCATAAATGTCATATTTTATTCAAGGCCACTGCTCTTCATCATTCAAAAAAAAAAAAAGAAAAGAAAAAGATGTCTCAAGTCACTTCCCAAACTGCGATGCCTCCTGTCAGTCGTAGTGCTCTGAACTTTTGACATGTTCTGATACTGTCCTCGCTTCATCCGCCAAGTCAGCCCAGGCAAAACCATGGATTAAACATTCTTCTCTACAGAGCAGGGCAGGTTAGGTCGGGCCACTGAAATAACAGGCACATTATAATACATATTTATAGTCAGAGGTGGAAATTTCTGAAATTAAAAGTTTCTGAAGTAAAAGTTCTGTTACCATAAAATACTACTATTGTATAACTTTCCGGTGGAAGGTCCGCCATTTTTTTTTTTTTTTTTTTTTAATGTAAATGTTACTTCTTTGTCTAGAACAGTGCGACGCCCGGCACATATCTGGCAGCTCGGACTTACAGACGCCTACACCAGTAGCATGATTAATTGAGCTTTTCAACCCCCGGTATGTAAATGATGGATAAATCCAAGAAAAGAAAAGTTTCTGAAGAAAATGTTTAATGCGACTTAGGCAGATTCATTTGCTTTCACGGCTGATGAGACTGGTTTACCAGTCTGCTTAATTATATACGCTTCAGTACACGAGATAAAATGATGACGGAACACAGAAGCAGACGGCACTTTTGGTTTGCTGCGGGTGGATCATTTATTATTCCTATGAGGAAGACTCAAAAATACATTGAGTATTTAATTTGAAAGTAAGCATCAACTAAGTGTCTTTTTTCAAGATTTCAAAATGTTTTTGTTACATACAGAAATAAAATTCCGTGTTCTCTATAGCAGGGGTCTTCAACGTTTTTCAGGCCAGGGACCCCCAAACAGATGGCGAACTGGGCCAGGGACCCCCTACTATATATACGGCATAGAATTGTGTTTTATATTAAATTGAGCTTAGTGTCATGTATAAACATTGCTACTCTGTTATGGAACATCCAATACAAGGAAATAATACACAGGTTAATACTGTATTTTACTAGTCTGGTTAACACCTGACCATATCACAAGTGAGATATGGGTCTGGAAACTCGCTTCGAAAAATCCCGTAGCGGAGGTGTGGTTAGCGATCGCCAACGGCCGTTTATTGGGCGTTATGAATGTCTATCATTGAGCGTATACGTAAGTCCATAGCCAATCATGTCAGTTGTCAGTTCAAACTACAAGCTTCCGTTTGTCATGTAGTACGCGTCACCGTCTTGCCACACCTCCCCCGCTCTCTGATTGGGGCCCTAAATCTGGGACTCTCGCTTGGACGAGTTTCCAGGCCGCCTTCCAGTTCGAAACGAACGGAAGCGGCCTGGGAATTCCCAGGCTAGTATTTTACACTATAAAATATAAAATTATATTATTTTAAAGTGAAATCAAAAGATTTCGCGACCCCCCCTGCAGTACCTCCGTGACCCCCCTAGGGGTCGCGACCCCCCTGTTGAAGACCTCTGCTCTATAGCATTTCATTGATTTCATAAATGCAACACACTATAGTCTTTCATACATAGCATACAGGTAAAAAAAACAAAAAAACAAAGATACACAGTGTTGTCCTCATTTTAGATGTCAAAAGGGTTTTGTGGCTCTTTGGGTATTTAAAGGAATAGTAAAGTTTTTACAATCTGAACCTTATTTCGGCAATAATTATTATCACTTATTTTATTAGACTGTATAACTCCACTATATAGTCCAAACGTACAATATCTTTTTTCAATACTCTCCTAGTTACGGTTTTATTATTATTACTTATTTTATTATTACTTATTTTATTCCATTCTTGCCTTCATGCACTTTTCTTTCTTGTTCAAACTGTCCCTACCTGGAGCTACTGTGGCAAGTAAATTTCTCCTGTGTGAGATCAATAAAGTCTTATCTTATCTTATCTCTTAAAACAATGTGATTTACTCACCCATTGTACTTTCGTGTCATTTGGAACATTTCCGGATTTTGTAGTTTAGCGATATCCGTTTAACGTGAGTGCTCGGGGCATACGGTTGCGGTCACCAAATAACACAAACTTTAGCACTTTTCAAATGACAAAAGCTCAGTGATAGTCTACACTTTCGTTTGAGTCAAAAGTGGCCTGTAATCCGATATCCAGCCATGGTTTCGACTGGTTTGTGTTATTTGGTGACCGCAGCCGTATGCCCCGTGCACTCACGTTAAACGGATATCGCTAAACTACAAAATCTCCGGAAATGCTCCATATGACACCAAAGTACAATGGGTGAGTAAATCACGTTGTTTTATTACCGAAATAAGATTCAGATAGTTAAAAACGTTAATATTCCTTTAAGGTTGTCGCCCCCTGGTTTAGAATGTCCCACAGGATGGCATTAAACTGATCTATTTCCATGGAGACAAGCGCACAATGAGCACACTAACTGTAGGACTGCATGTTTTTCATATTTTTTCTGATCAGTAAAACCTGTAATAGAATAAATGCAACATAGATGAGTTTACTGCCATACTGTGAAACCTTTCAGGCAAAGCAATAGTATCTCCATGGAAACAAATTTGTTCCATATTAGGAATAGGGATTTATTTATGGACAAAATAGCGAACATTTTAAGAACGAAATGATGAGGCTCACTGCAATTGAAGTCAGAGTGGATGGAGTGAGAAGCACCTCCATGCTCACTTCCTATTTGGAGCGCAGCGGCTAGCGGGTTAGCTATATCCATTTATATATACAGTCTATGATAAGACACTTACTCAAGCAGAAGAAAAAAGATGCAACTTGAAAAGGAGGAAACTCACTCAGACACGGCTGGTATTTGTTGGTGTTGTCATGGCAATGGCACTCTTAACCATTCACACCAAGTACAATGTAATAAAAGTTTCGGCTTTCACAGTACCACCAGCTTTAAGGGCCTGTAACGGGGCTTTTCCAGGTCTCAATTTAAGGACTAAGCCAGGTCTAAAATTATGGGACTACAATCAAACAATGGGATTGTTTTGATAATTATGAGTTTAAAAAATTCTTTGAAATTCATGCACTTCTACACTGTGGGGTTTGTGAGAGAAATACTCTTTTTAATTATTCAAGTCACTGTCACTTGAAAAGTTGTAATTTTAAAAGTAGTCTGAGCAATTGATCGACATATAATCTGTCTATCCATCCATAAAATTAAAGGTGCACTATGTCACTTTTTGGTGGAGTTATACTTAGAGTTTTATTATGAATTTTTATATGAATGTATGAATTTATATATTAATATTTTATTATGAATGTTCCACAATATGGAATTAAACTTTCTATCTATCTATTAAACTTATCTCCATGGAGACAAGCAAATCTGTGGAGGAATGGGTGACCCTAATTTAACAGACTGGTACGTGTAGCACTCAATTCAGAGCGCTATACATATGAGCCTGTTAAATTATTAAATTCTACAAATGTATAAATCTGTGATGGCTCTTGATGAAAGCGTTCGGAAAGTGCAGAATGTCACGACGACCATTTGAATCTGATTAGTGGACGGCGGAACAAGCTGAAAAATCAAACTTTAGTTAAATCCAGTTGAGAGCAAGGAACAGACATCTTCCCTGTCCACAAATGCACAAAGTTCTTCAGTCTGCACGTTTTTCCACAAACAAAATAGTCTGTATTGACACTAAAATATAAGTTTGTCTGACAGAATCTAGTTTGCTGTTCAAGGTTAGGATGACCCTACTCACAGTAAAAGCACTTTTTTCTTTTTTCTTTAGCAATACAACCACCTGTAAATGCAACCTGGATAAATTCAATGCCATACTGTGGAAGCAATCACATCTCCATGGAAACAAGCAGTGTGTATACCCTCCAGAAAAGCTACATAATGCACCTTTATTTGCAACTTATTTAGAATGTATTATTATCATTTATATTTTTGTTATTATATTATATTGTGATGTTTGAGCTACTGTCCAAATAATCTCTCTTGTGGATCAGAAAAGTTTGTCTAAGTCTTTATTATTACATTATACACCTGTGTGAAATATTTGTTTTTCCTGTATCCAGGAACAGTGCAAGAGGAAACCTAAGGAGCTAAACTATGTTGCCAGAAGTGTTTGCTCACCTGCTTTGACTCGCATATGAACTTAAGTGACATCCCATTGTTAATCCATAGGGTTTAATATGACGTTGGTCCACTCTTTGCAGCTATAAACAGCTTCAGCTCTTCTGGGAAGGCTGTCCACAAGATTTAGGAATGTGTTTATGGGAATTTTTTTTACCTCAGTCTCAGTCTCCACTCTAATTCATCCCAAAGGTGTTTTATCGGGTTTAGGTCAGGACTCTGTGCAGGCCAGTCAAGTTCATCCACACCAAACTCTCTCATCCATGACTTTATAGACTTGCTTTTGCTCTGGTGCACAGTCATGTTGGAAGAGGAAGGGGCCATCTCCAAACTGTTCCCACAAAGTTGGGAGCATGGAATTGTCCAAAATGTCTTGGTATGCTGCAGCATTCAGAGTTCCTTTCACTGAAACTAAGGATTCAAGCCCAACTCCTGAAAAACAACCCCACACCATAATCCCCCCTCCACCAAACTTTACACTTGGCACAATGCAGTCAGACAAGTACCGTTCTCCTGGCAACTGCCAAACCCAGACTCGTCCATTAGACTGCCAGATGGAGAAGTGTGATTTGTCACTCCAGAGAATGTGTCTCCACTGCTCTAGAATCCAGTGGTGGCACTTTACACCACGGCATCCAACTCTTTGCATTTCACTTGGTGATATATGTCTTGGATGCAGCTCCTCGGCCATGGAAACCCATTCCATGAAGCTCTGTACGGACTGTTCTTGAGCTAATCTGAAGGCCACATGAAGTTTGGAGGCTTGTAGCGATTGACTGCAGAAAGTTGGTGACCTCTAAGCACTATGCGCCTCAACATCCGCTGACCCGCCCCATCAGTTTACATGGCCTAACACTTTATGGCTGAGTTGCTGTCGTTCACAATCACTTCCACTCTGTTATAATACCATTGACATTTGACTGTAGAATATTTAGGAGCATGGAAATTTCACAAATGTTTGTAGTAGGGCTGTCAGTTTAACGCGTTAATTAGATTAATTAACTCATTGACTGCCGGTGACGAGTTTTGACGTCATGTTGAATGCGAACGTTGACTGCCGTGATGAATATATTCGTCAAGGACGTTTTTCAGCGGGGTTTGCTAGGTGTAATTTACACCTCCCAACGTGTAGGTAGCGATCTTGTATCATTATCTGCCGATCGGAGACGCGGAAGAGAGGAAGCGTGTAGTGTGTGTACTGTGTATTGGCGAGAGAAGCAATATGGCGAGGCGAGGGAACCTGGAAAAGCAGATAACTCTTGATCAGCGCCTACGGAGCGGTCTGATCGGTCTTGGGACCCAGGATCTTGGATCAGAGGATCACAGAGACATGACGGATCAAGCAGCGAGGTCGGGGCAGAGATCTGCTCTGCCCGAGGCAGGGGACGTGTCGTGCGTGCGCTGCGCAGAGCAGGAACTCAGATCAGAACTACGACAGCGCAAAGGAAGAGGTTTACTGACTTGGAGCAGTAGATCCTCGCCTCCAGAGAGGCATGAGATGAGAAGAATTAAGTTTACATGATGCTTCTGTGTGGGAATTGTAATGAATGAAGTTCTATGTGTGTGTACGTGCATGTGTACGCGTGCGCGCACATGTGTGTGTGTGGGTATAGCTGTGTGTATGTAAAAGTTTGTGCATGGGCTTGTGTGTATGTACATATGTGTGTGTGTGTGTGTGTGTGTGTGTGTGTGTGTGGATATTAGTTTTTATTATGCATCTGTACTCTGAGCCTCAATATTGTTGTGAAGTGACAAAGTTCTATTTTATATGAAATATAAAATATAAAATATATATCCTGTAAACATTTCTTGCCACTAATGATTTGAAGGAATTTTCAATTCACAGAGCCTTATATTCTTATATTTGTAAATAAAAAAATGTACTTTGTCATCAAAAATCTCTTTCTCTGTTGTTTTAGATGTTTGAGGTGTCACTAAATCCATAAGTATTGATGTCAAAGTCGCTGATCTGCTAGAAATCACTCTTTTTCTCCACTTTGTGGTCAAAAAACAGCGTTTTTGCTGAAACTACCCTATGTTCTACTATCAATTACTTGAGAACCAAAAAGGTTAGAAGCATAATTTTTTTCACCAGGTGAAAGAAGAGAGTCTACACTTTATTTTGATGTGTGCCATGTTTAAATAGTCAAAGAACTCAGTATTCTGTGAGTCTTGTAAAATCAGTGAAAATGCACTAAAACATTATAAAAGCGTAAAAAAATTAACGCAATTAATTATGAACGGCAATTCAATGCGCGTGCAATTTAAATTTGGCGTGCAGGGCCTTTGAACGGCAAGTTTATTTATAAAAATGTGATGGAGCAGGTCCATTCCTAAGCCTGTTGTCCTCGGGGAGAGCACGTGAAGATGCGTGCGCCCATGTCCGTATCTGCTGCGCTCCGCGCGCCGAACCCTTTTCAGTTCCACATAACCTCTCCAGCGTGTTCTGCCATGACTAAGGCTGCACACTTAGAAGCGCCAGTTTTGCCCATCCAAATTGCTAAACCTGATCATTTACTTTACGCCTTCTTCCTCCTCCCGCGGTGCGATCTGGTGCGATCTAGCAAATCCGTGGGATCCGGGGGTCATGTGAGCCATGAGTAATTTGCACGGGTAATTATTTGTATTCTCTGTATATTTGAAGCTTTGTATATTATTTGACATTGCATGAAAGCTACTGTATGTGCTCACCTTTTGGCACCAAAAATATTCGCCATTTAATAGTGGAATGGTGTAAATGAGCTTTCGAATGAATGTTATGTAATGTGGGAGGGGGAATGGGGGTCTGCCAGCAGTCTTGTCTTGTGTGCACGGAGAGAAAGAGAGTGAGCCAAAGACTGAAAAACTAAGAGACTTAAAGGGGAAGTCTGCAGTCTTTTCACTGTACCACTATAAATCACACATTTGACACCTTTTTTGCACTGTGGGAGAGCACAATAAACCACCTAAAAATTTATTAAAATGTGATTAATTAGATTAATTAATTACAAATCCTGTAATTAATTATATTAAAAAAAATTTAATCGCCTGACAGCACTAGTTTGTAGAAACAGTCTGAATGTCCAGGTGCTTGATTTTATTCACCTGTGGCCATGGAAGTGAGTGGAACACCTGATTGTGATTATTTGGATGGGTGAGTAGATACTTTTGGCAATATAGTGTAGTTCTGGAGATTTGAGATGCTACAGGCTTTTTACACCATATGTGGCAGACCTTCCAGAGGAAAGACTTGACCCTACCTGACCAGTCCTCCAGTTAAACTGCGCTAAGACCTTTGACTGAGACACAAAGGCGACTGTGAAGCACTGTGTGAATGTTGCTGCATTTCCCTCAGGATCAATAAAGTTTCTCTCTCTCTCTCTCTCTCTCTCTCTCTCTCTTTAAAACAAGATGAAAACATCACATTCAAGTCCATTGTGCTTGAGGAATGAATAAATATCAGACCAAATTAAAAAGCAACATTACTCTTCTCATAAAATGAAATTATCAAGTAAATACTACATTTAATTGCAGCTCACTATGGCAACACACTGCTGACCATTCCAGCTAGTTAGCAAACTCACTCCTGCCACCCTCTCTCGACAGCATCCATGTTGTTACTCCATCCACTGGAGCTGCCATTTTGAATTTCCTCCATGATGGAAATAGGAAACGTGAGAACCTGCAGAAGCCGCGAGCGTGACATCATCGAAGCGCGCTGCAATGAACCTCTCCTGGTTGGGTTTGAACAAGACATCTGAAAGGCTTGTTTGAGGAGGCTTAGGATGAGCAGAGCGTGGCTGGTGCATTCTGTTTTAAGTGGCAGCTGTGAGCGAAAAAGAAGAACAACTAAAGTGAATACAGTAGAGCCAGTCCTCGGGGAAGTCTCACAGTAAGAGAGAAGGAGAGGGGGAGGGAGCTGTGGAGCTGTTGTAGTGTTGTGAATATGATGGCTGGTGCTATGAATCAAACTGAATAATACTCATTTATTGTTTGCGTTTTATGATATTGTATTGCATGTTAACAGGACTGCTATGTGTTTGGGTGGGTTTTGGGAGTTGCTGGTTCAAACTCTGCTTGAAAAGATGCTGTTATTGAATCATTTGGCAAGACACTTTATTGTTGATGGTATCCTGGGGGGGTCAATATTGCAGACTGGCAGACTTGCTTCCATCAGTTTGTCCCAGGGTACTTCTGTCTGTTTATCTAGTTAAAGGTGCACTCTGTAACTTTTCTGGTTGTCTACAATGAGATATCAACCAAGTGACCTTCTCGCCGTACAGCAAGAAGGCCCTGGGTTTGATTCAGGAGTGGTGTGTGGTCTTTTTGTGTGGAGTTTGCATGTTTTCTCCATGTTTCTCCAAATTATGAGTCAGATCTGTGGAGAGGCAACCCCATGACAGTGAAGAATGCATGTCTTTTTAATAGAATGTGCCAGAGATGTAATAACATGCTGTGGAAAATTCTAGGCAAAGCAATAACATCTTTGTCAGGGGTTTCCAAACTATGGCCTGAGGGTCAAATCTGGCCCACAGACCAATTTTTGTTGGCTCTGAGGGATCCTGGTGGATTGGCTGCAGTGATCCTAGGCAGTACTTTTTAATTCAAGTACTGCATGTCTATCACTGAAACCTGAATAACATCTCATTGCACTGTGATACTGTCAGGATCACAGTTTTTTCCTTATGTCTCCCTCCTCCCTTCTGTGTCGCTGTGTGCCTGGGGCTGCATCTCATTTCTCTTTCCATGGTTCCTTCTCCTCGATTCTGCAGGAAATGGGTGAGGAAGTCCTACCCACAGAGGAGACACAGCGAGGAGAGAGAATATAAACTTCTCACTGAGACCAATAAAGTTTGATTCTTTTATCAGATGTCTGCCTCCTGAAGCCTCCCTCATGTTTATTCCTTCATTCTGTGGTTTTCTATGGGACACCGCTAAAATGACATGTTTGATTGACAGCTGAAAAATGAAGGATCGAAGAGAGGAATCAAAAGAAAACTGTCTGCATGATGTTCAGTAAAAAAACAAAACTGAGTTACAGCAGTCCAATGTCTTTCTGGACAGAGTGGAACTCAGTCCACTCAGTTTAAATATCTGGGACTGACGTTGGACCCGACATTGACATTTAAGAAACGCCTCACAGCAACTGTTAATTTTAACTTTTTTTTAACATTTTAGACAGGCAAGATCCTTTATGACTCTATATGTGGCACGGATGTTTTTACACTCCATAATTCTGTCTCATATAGCAGTGTTTCCCAATCAGGGGTACGAGCACACTGCAGGGGGGTACGCGGCAGTGTCGCTGCCAGGCGCAGGGGGACATTTTTTTATGTGTCCGCACAGGGAGACCAAGTTTAGCCTATGTGTGCTTCCATTTCGTAAAGAAATCCGTCTCAAATACTGAGAAACATGTGACAGTCACAGTAATCAGTAGTTTGATTTCTGCGAGAATATAACTTTTATTGTGACAGAGCGCCCGTAGCTGCCCCGTCATTCCCCGACCGGTGCACCTGCGTGAAGTTGGCCCCCCCATCAAACGCACAACTACACAAAAGCTATGTCAATCGTTTGGAGTTTTGAAGATATTAACGATTCTTTTATACGTGAAAAGTCCCTCAGTCGTCCAGGTAGAATCCATGATCAAAGGAGAAGTTCAACCTGTCTACCTGTTAACCTGTCTCCCATTTATAATGGGATTCTTAGACCAGTCAAACAGAGCCAGGGCAGAGGGGTGGAGAGGGTCGTTAGACGTTGAATAGGGGGTCGAAACAGCCGTCAGAGTAATTTGAAAAACAAAGAGACAGATTAGGGGGATCGTTTTCAGAGCTTTTGTCATTGTCAGACACGCCTCCCGGCAGCTAGATATAAGCAGGGTCTAACCAGTACAATAACCAGAGCTGACGAAGCCTCTCGGATGAGCGGCGAAACGTTTTCAACCAAACAAACTTTGTCCAGTTGACAAATTGAACTTCTCCTTTGATCATGGATTCTTTTATAGGTCAAATTGGGGTCAGCCAGCCTCCCAGGAAGCTTAAAAATTCTCGAAAATGGTCGAAAATGGTGTCAATTGTTTGTGCCTCATTTGTGCTGTTTTGTGCTGCAAAAAGTTTCGTTTGTGCTGCTTTAGTTTTTGAGGGGGGGCTGGCTGACCCCAATTTGACCTATAAAAGAATCGTTAATATCTCAAAAACTAAAGCAGCACAAACGAAACTTTTTGCAGCACAAAACAGCACAAACGAAGCACAAACAATTGACATAGTTTTTGTGTAGGTGTGCTTTTGATGGAGGCCAACTTCACGCAGGTGACCGGTGCCTCCCTCTCTGGCCCGAGAGCGCGCCTTAGCCGACAGAGCGCGCAGAGCCTCCCCGCCTGGTTTGCGAAGCCAGGCTCCGATACAAACTGTTACCCTGCAGGACTGCTCACAAACTGTTTCCCCACTACCTGGACTCTGTCCCCCATCCAGTGCGTTCGAGGGTGCACACTCTGCGCCTACGGGTTCACACGCTCTCCTTAGTGTCCGCTGTCTCCGCGCTGCTCTCTGGGTCAGGGGCCAAACCGGGGCACTTCCTGGTCATGCAATAAATAGCGCATAGTGGCGCTAGTCAATAAAATCATACCATATGGGGGGTTATTTAAGTAATTTCGTTATTATGTTGACTTACAGATGTTTTATTATAATGGGTACAGTTTGGCATTGGTTTCAACCTTAAAATCCCACTGTCTTAATTGGTTAGCCCAAGTTAACTTTTGTAGAATTATCAACACATATGAAAGAGGGGGTATTCGAGGTATGACAAAAAGGCTCAGGGGGTACACAAGACAAAAAAGGTTGGGAAACACTGTCATATAGAGATCTGCAGAACCACATGGGCACAAAACTCAAATCAGCTGAATCACATTTTTAAAAAGCTGTGAAAATATTGGACAAGAACCATTCTCAATTCACCACTGCACTATTTTAGACAAGTATAACTTGCTTAATTTTAAAGATTTTGTTCATTTCAAATATGGATGCTTTATATATAAAGATTTGCATAGGCTCCTCCTCTGTTACAAGATTTTATTAAAACTAAGACTGTCAGTGGGATGGGAACTATGGCTACGGCCTGAGGGAACTGTGAGGTCTACACAGACCCCGGGGCAACTGTGAGGTACCACACAGACACTCTACATTCGGACAAAGTGTCTCTCATTAGAGGCACTAAGTTCTGAAACATTCTCCCATCATCAATAAGAAAAACTCCAACGCTGGACACTTTGAAGTAACACTTGAAACAGCGGCTAAAGGAAAACCAGACTTGTGGACACTTTTAATGTTTAACTGCTGCTATTGTCACTTGTCGTTGTTTTTATTGTTTTTGCTGTGGTGTCACCTGCTCAGGGACGACAGATGGAAATTAGAAATTTGCATTTTTGATATAATCTGACGTATTTACACTGTGATGTTGTAGATGTTCATTAATATGCACTGTCCCTATTAAATAAACAATAAATACAATAAAAACAAAAAAGAAGGAAGCGAGGAAAGAGAAATGAGACGTGGCCTGGAGCTGGGCAGAGAGTCTGGCACCACCCTCACCTATGGTTTCCACCCACTACTCACCATTAATCCATTGCCAAACAAACTCCAACCTCTCCAGTACAAAGAATTGGCTCAGTCATTCACATGCTGCCAGATCGTCAGTTTATCCTCTGCGGTATAGTTACTGTTTGGTTGTTTCTTGTAGTATTTTTGATTTTTTACTGTTTAATTCAGACTCTGTTTAGGACATCATTTTCCAATAAATCCAGTTCATTTTTGAGTTGCAGCTGTCTGTATCATTTGATTCACCCATCATTATAACAGAAACAAATTAGTTTTTCCAATACTTTTTAAAGGTGTTTGTCAAACTTATGTAAAATGCGTCTATTTGAAAGTCTCATTGCTGCGCTCCACTACGAATATCTTTCCATTTGCAACCCTTGGTGACAAAAGTTTGGACACTCCTGGGGATCTATGTATACAAGCAGGTGCCAGTGCTGGTGCCAGATCAAAAAAGCGGGATTGTGGGCCTCTGAAAGAACAATCGTGGGTTTCAGATGGCGTCACAGCATTCTATAGGTCAATATCAATTAATACAGATGGGGGGCAGTTAAAATCAAAATGTCAAAAATACAAAATGATCTTATAATACAGTCATTTCTTGGGTTTAGTCCAGGGGTGTCAAACTCATTTTGGTCCAGGGGCTGTATCCAACCTACTAAATAACAATAAGTCCAAATATATGTGCAGAGAAATGCAAATCTATTACAGACTGCTGTTTCTTCAGTCCCAGCAATAATTCGTTTATCTTCTGTCTTCAATTCTCTGTTCAAGTTATTATATTGTTCGAAATGCTCGTCTCGTAGTGGGGTTTAAGATTATATTCCTTGAGCACCGCCATTTGTTGCAAACACACCAAGCGTACAGGTTTCCCATTCACCACCAATTAGTCCATTTTTCTTGGAAAATCCTGCGCTCGGTGACCACTTTTTTCATTTTTGACATTTTGCTAATGAGGGTGTCACGGTCAACAGTCAAAACGATCGTCCTTTAAAGGTCCCATGACATGGTACTTGATGCTTTTATATGGTGCCTTAATGGTTCCCTAATACTGTAAATGAATCCTTCTTCAAAACAACACTGAGTGCATGAGAAAGACACATGTACACAGTCAGAGTCAAAAAATAACTCTCTGAACACTTCATTCTGGGCCTTGTTGCTTGAATGCAAATGAGAAGGACACAGATTGGTTAGAGGAGCGGGTGGGGGGGGGTAAATGCGCCCGCTGGTTCCTTGTTTTAGTGGTGCGCTGTGCCTGGCCCCACTTCCGTGTGTGTAAGCGGGAAGGAAGAAAGGAGAGGCATTTCAATGAAAAAAAAACACATTTTCACAGAAAATAAAATTAAACCACTGCTGTTTCAGAGGTCCAGAGGCTCAGATAAAGGACTTCCGAGCCTAGAAACACTTGCACGTGCCTCCAGGCAAATAAAAAAAATGCATTTCGCATTGCATAGCTCATTCACGGTCCAAACTCTATGGGCGTGATATACAGAGACGCTGAGTAGAGACACAGATGGGGGGTGGAGCTGCATTTTATGATCTGACGTCAATGAGTTTCCTTGTTCAGAATCGCCCGTTTGAGTTGTGTTTTTTTCTAACGCAGAAAAGGACCGCAAATGCTCAGTTTAGACATTTTGCAACTTTTAGCCATGGGGAGGGGGGCCCTAAACAGGGTAGGGGAGCTCACATTTACGTTCAAAAACCTCAGAAAGTGAAAATTTCATGCCATGGGACCTTTAAGAGCATTTGGAAGCATTTGGAGGCAAGTCTTCATTTGTGCTGCTCTGGTGGGAAGCCATGCACAGAGGCACTGGAGATGCTGCTATGCTAAGCTGTGCAGAAAATTACCAGTATTTTAATAGAAAATTAAAATATTAATTTAATAGAAAATTTAAATATTTTAATAGAAAATCAGCCAAGGGCCTGATTAAAGGTCTTGGAGGGCCAGATCCAGCCCCCAGGCCGCATGTTTGACACCGCTGATTTAGTCAGTACTTGAAAATACCAGGTTCAACATTTGTGACTTGGCAAAATACAATGTTATCTGGAAATTATTGGGAAATCTGCCCCTTGTGTGTGAGTTTGACATAATCACATTTTAGAATCTGAAAAGTACCAGTAGAAAGAAAGTTTGAATAAATGACCACTTTTACTGACAACAATGGATAATAGACATTAATCAGACTGTTGAAATCTAAACTGTATTCATGACTCTGTGTTTTGAGATGGCATTCACATTTAAATCTCATGTTTCTTAAATTCTCACACCTCACATCTGCACCGCTGCTCTGTGATGACAGCTGTTATCACTGCCATCCATCTCCCTTTCCCCTTCTCTGAATATATTTCTCAAACATGTCCGCCTTTGCATTAAGTATGAAAAGTCCTGTTTTCCCCTCACTATGCCAGACTCCATTATAATCCTGTCGTCTCCGTCTCCTTACATTTTCATCACAATTCCAGTGTGTCATATTTTATTTATCACACATTGATTCCAGCTATGTTCTCCCTTAAAGTCCACATGACGGGTTTTCATGTTTTTCTAATTAAGATTGGTTTAGTGGGATAGTATCTGTGCTCAGCATTGATCATAGTTTTACAAAATCAGTGAAGTGGCACTTTGGAGCGCTGTTTTAAAACAGAATACCTCAACCAATGTCATCAAGACTGAAAAGGAGACGAGCAAGGAACACATTTTTTCTGACAGTTTCAACATTTATTTAACAAAATTGTTTTAAAAATGTTTAACTGTTTGTTTTTAACTGTTTGTATTTTAACTGTTGCTTTTAACTGCTTTTAACTGCCTATAATGTATATTATACTTGTTATAAGGCGACCTTGAGTGTCCAGAAAGGCGCCTAATAAATAAAAGGTATTATTATTATTATTATTATTATTATTAAAATAAAGCTTATCTATATGTATTACTAATAAACTGTAATAAAGACAAAGTTTGGGCTCCTTGTTATTATGGTTGCTGCATAGAATTAATGAATGAATCTTTGAATTTATAGCGCCTTTCAAGACACCCAAAGCACGTCACAGCTCATTACTCAGCCACTCCACACTCAATGGTAAGATACTATTGTAAGGACACAACACCTTTTTTATTTTATTTTTTTTCCACTGGTGTTCCACTGTGGCACCTGGAATTCCCAGCGGTCTCCCATCCAAGTACTAACCAGGCACAGCTCTGCTTAGCTCTGCCGGGATCAGGGCTTGACAAGTGAGCTTTGGCCATGTTTTAAATGTAGTGACATTAACTGTGTTTTTTTCAAAGTTTAAACTCAGCTTTATTTTCAAAATCCATATGTACAGGTTGCACACACAGGATTTGAAATTGCAGCGCCCCCTAGGCCCACAGTGAACATAACAAGACAATAAACACAATGACTAAAACATCACATATACCCGTAGCCAAAGTACAAGACAAACACAATGCCTAAAACATCACAAATACCCGTAGCAAAAGTACAAGACAATAGACACTATGACTAAAACATCACATATGGTAAAACACAATATGTAGCGTAATAAAGCTCAAATGGTGTTGACGTATGAGTTGTTTTTAGCGTTGTTTCTGCTAATGTTGAGCAGAAACTCCCGGCTGTATGTGCGCTTTTGAGGAGGCTCACATGTCAAAGATGTCGACGAACAAAAACAACGATGTTTACATGACAAATCACATGAAAACACTGTAACGTTGGGACTGAGAGCAGCCGCTGCATGTGTCCGCGCCACCATCTTTTTGTGAATTGTCATATGGACTTTGTGCACTATATTACACAGACATACATTAAAGGGATATTCCAGGATTTTTGACATGGGGGCTCATTTCCGAGTTAGCCAGAGTGCTGCAGAGATGTGGAGACACTTTTTAGCAAATTTCATGCAGTCCTTCCAGCTGCAGAGTTTTCAGATGCTAGGCTAGCGCAAGTCAATGGTAAATGGTAGCCGGATTTAAATCAGGGTTACCCACTCCATAGTGCACCCAAAACAAGACAATTATAACGGCAGACTGTCGATGTAAATATATGTTGATTGAGTAATTTTTGAAATCAAACTGACTGCGAATAGCATGAATCATTCCATATCTGAGGGACTAGCTTCGCAGCAGCAGCGGAATTTTACTTTACTCTAGTTGGTTGTGAAGTGACCAATCACGTAAACAGAGAAGCGAGAAAAGACGTAGTAGGGAAAACCACAGAGTGAAGAGGTGAATTTTAAAAGAACTACCGGGCAAAATAGTGTTTCAGTGTGCATTTACAAAATGTACAAATAAAGCCCGCAGGTGGGCACCACAAGGTTTTCACAGCTTTCCGGTGCACGATCGAGAAAGGACGCGACTGTGGCTTGTAGCTGCTGGCTTAGACATCAACACACCGATGAAGACGCTACATAAACTGAAGATTTGCAGTGATCATTTCGGACCAGACTACTACACCAAATCCCTTGGAAAGCCTAGTCTGACAACCACTGCAGTACCATCTGTCTTTCCAAGCGCAAGATCCCGTGATGGTTTGTACCTTTTTTACCCAAGCTTGCTCCTGTCGTTATGTTAGCCTGCTGGTCAAAAGGCATGCACGCTCATAAAGTTGTTGCTAGCCCGTGAACATTCATGTTGAGCACGGAACTGAAAAGACAGCCCCGCATTGATCGTTCATTCCAACGAACAATGCAACAACCCGGTTTTCTGTAGCTGTAGCGGGGGCTAACTCACCGATACTCTCTCGCGTTCTGCCCTTTCAGCATCCATCTATCTCAACTCTTCGTCTGTATATTCCAAGCATCGGGGAGACCTCCATACATGGCCATGTCTGGATTGTAGAACAGGGCAGGCTACTGTACTCTACGGCTAACGACGACAGCTGAAGGTAAACAAAAAACAGCTGGAAACCTAACTGCAAGGTGATACCACTCCGCCCATGCCTAGCTAGATCGGGGAAAAACGCGCTGTTGCATAAGGACATAAATCCTTTAAATTACAAGGTTGATTATATTTCTAAAATTGTTCCATCAACACAGACATTTGCATCGACAGTCTGGCGTTATAGTTGACTTGTTTTGGGTGCACTATGGAGTGGGTAAGCCTGATTAAAATCATGCTACCATTTACCGTTGACTTGCGCTAGCCTAGCAACTGAAAACTCTGCAGCTGGAAGGACTGCATGAAATTCGCTAAAAAGTGTCTCCACATCTCTGCAGCACTCTGGCTAACTCGGAAATGAGCCCCCATGTCAAAAATCCTGGAATATCCCTTTAAACTGACATGTTTACATGTCATTGTGTCCTTATCAAAACATACCTGTTTTAAGTCACATGAGTATTGATTATTATTACTCTGTGTACATCTCCAAAGCTCAAAATACTCTGTTCCACCTTATGATGTCATGAAGTGCTAGTTTTCAAGTTAATAACTACATACCTTTTACCTTTTGTTCAGCAGAGCAATTCCAAGGCTGATATAATCCAAATGAATCTACTGAAGGTGTATTAAGTTTAAAAACACAGTGGAGCACTTCCTGTATTACCACATGACATCACGAGTGTTTTCAGTATGAGGATTTGTGTATTAAACATGTGCGAACAAAACAAAACTCCAGGTATGATTGTGACGAGAAAACAGCATTATAACATAGATCAGAAAATAGCGTCATACAAACCCTTTAAGATATTTTACTATTTGAACACATTATACCAGGAGTCTTCAACGTTTTTCAGGCCAGGGACCCCCAAACAGATGGCGAACTGGGCCAGGGACCCCCTACTATATATATGGCATAGAATTGTGTTTTATATTAAATTGAGCTTAGTGTCATGTATAAACATTGCTTCTCTGTTATGGTACATCCAATACAAGGAAATAATACACAGGTTAATACTGTATTTTACACTATAAAATATAAAATTATATTATTTTAAAGTGAAATCAAAAGATTTCGCGACCCCCCTGCAGTACCTCCGCGACCCCCCTAGGGGTCGCGACCCCCCTGTTGAAGACCTCTGCATTATACGATAACACCCATTGCCTCGATCCTCTCTGTACTTCCAAGATCCATTATGCTCTTTGCAGTTACGCGCCGCCCTACCTGCTCTTCATAATTGCGTCTGAGCGTAATCAAATTATGCTCAGTAGGACTAATGTAATCTCATCTTCTTATTGCATTTCTAAATTGGTAATTAATAACAAATAGCAGATTCAGTGAAGGCCATGGCTCGGGCGGCAGACTCCACGGCGCCGCATGGACTCAGCTCACAGAAAAGATTGATGTAAAGAGGGGGACAGTACTGTAGACATTGTGGAGGAGGCTAGACAGACACAGGACAATGAAGTAAAATAATATTAGGGCATTTCTGAGAGGGTAATAGATGAATGGGATTGTTGGAAAGCAGTACTGAATGATTCATGCGGATATAGGGCTAAAGCCGTGGTTATACGAGGAGTACTGGGGGGAAAAGACATTGTTTTGAGTCGGTTTTGGCTTGTTTGGGTTTGTTTTAGTTAAAGTGGCTATATTCAGATTTTGTTTTCCATGATATATATTAAAAAAAAGGAGGGAACAAAATGAGATGACTGTTGTTAGCATGCTAGTTGTTGAATTACCCTTACAGCAACACTCCGCTCTGGTGTCTAAAAGTTGTGTCTAAAAGTGCTTATAACAAGAATCAGGAAGTGAGATGTTAGCTGTTAGCATTACCCTGATAGCAACAGCGCTTATAAACTCATCTCCGTGAATAATTTAATTAGGAAACTGGGAATACGTTAAGAAAGTTGGGAATAAGTTTGGACCATATTCACATTTAACATGATTCGGCCCTGGCTTGAGCCAAGTTTAGTACACGTGTATATGATTCTGTCCTGTTTAAGTCAGGTTTATCCCCGGTCTAGTTAGGGATGGGAATTGATCTTGGAGTTGATGGGATTTTTATTATTCCAATTCCATTATCGATACTGCTTAACAATTCGATTCTTTATCGATTCTCTTATCGATTCTAATTTGGGGAAAAATGGAGAACAAACGGTTTGATTAGCACCAAAATTAGCACTAGTCTTGGTCTAGTCCTGGTTTGGTCCTGGTCTAGTCCTGGTCTACTCCTGGTCTAGTCCTGGTCTAGTCCTGGTCAAGTCCTGGTTTAGTCCTGATCAAGTCCTGCTTTAGTCCTGGTCTAGTCCTGGTCTAGTCCTGGTTTAGTCCTGGTCAAGTCCTTGTTTAGTCCTGGTCTAGTCCTGGTCTAGTCCTGGTCTAGTCCTGGTTTAGTCCTGTTCTAATCCTGGTCAAGTCCTGGTCTAGTCCTGGTCTAGTCCTGGTCTAGTCCTGGTTTAGTCCTGGTTGAGTCCTGGTCTAGTCCTGGTCTAGTCCAGGTCTAGTCCAGGTTTAGTCCAGGTCTAGTCCTGGTCTAGTCCTGGTCTAGTCCTGCTTTAGTTCTGTTTTCGTCCTGGTTTAGTCCCGGTTTAGGGCACAGGCTAATGTTGACACAAGCCGCTGCTTTCACCTAATATCTCCATTTGATGCAGAAATAATATGATAATAATATGACTCACCCAGTGTCGCTCTGTTGTCGGAAAATTTGCGTGTCTCCACGTGTATTCGCGTATTCGCTCATATCCCTGGACTTTCTGCTGCTAAGTATCCGACCGCACTTTGTACACGAGCTCCGGAGAAACAGACCTGTCCCGAACGTCTCCTGAACGTGTCAAGTGGAAGTTAAAAGTCCATTTTCACAAACGTTCTTCTCATCATGCGAAAACAGTATATAAACTCTGTATCAGTGAAGCGGCGAAGCACATATCAATCCCACCACTTTTGTGAGTAATTCGTGCTGGCTGGAATCGATAAGAGATAAGATAAGATAATCCTTTATCTCACAATGGGGAAATTGCAGTGTCACGACGCAAGTTTCAGAAACAGTAGGAAAATATGAGCATGCTTCAAAATTAAGATAAATAATAATAATAAGTCTGTACAATCAACTAAATAAAACACAACACTGTAAGGTTAAAGGCACAGAATAGTTCGATAAACTGCTAATCGATTCCGTGGAATTGAAACACACGGAACTGGTTCTCAACAGGAACCGGTTCTCGATTCCCATCCCTAGGTCTAGTTCAGGTTTACCCAAAGAATGCCTTGTATTTCCATTGTGGCAAACAAAAACTTGTTGGCCCATAATTGAAAAGTCGTATACCACATGCTGTGTACATCATGTTTAATTATACCTATTATTAAACCAGATCTGTCACAAGACTTTTGTAGGTCTGGTTCTATAGGACTCCACAATGGGAGTGTTTTGACAATCATGCTTGGAAACTGATGTGTGTGTGTGATGTGTGTGTGTGTGTGTGTGTGTGTGTGTATGTTTAATAGACAGCTTTCTCCCTTTGTTGCAGTTTGAGAAAACAATACCTTGAACAGAACAGGGTTTAAAGACATACTATACCTTTTATGACAGTCTGTCATACTTGTCTACAAGTATATGCATTTGTAAATGTATATGGCATTTATGCATTTGGCGCCTTCTGTTGTAAATAAATAAATTTAAAAAAAAATCTGAAAGAACCCTTTGAGCTGTGTGGTGTCACCTGCTTGTCTTCATAGTTATGCCTTTAGCTAGATCCATGTATTTCTGTGAGAATGCATTCCCCAGCTTTGTGTTTTATAAGAACTACAACTTTGTGGATATATATATAACTTTTTTTTTCACTTTTGCTTCCTCTGTCAAATGAAAACCTTGCAAATAGTTGAATTATATGTCATTCACAGATGAGCAGCCTTGTGAAAATAAAAGCTTTTATCACTCCACTTTTGTGCCAAACTAAAGCTGAAAGAGTCAAAGTCAAGCAGAGACACTTGATGTTTTTAAAAGAGCTAGTCTCATTTTTGGATGAATATATTAACTAATATTTAAAAATATTCAAAAAGGCCATAAAATTGAATACATACATGTTTAATTTGTGTGTTTCTGTTGAATAAAGTCAGACATTTCAGCCATCACGACATGTTGCTGCTGTGTCCTTGGTCATTGTATCATTAGATCAACATGATTTAAAGCTTTTTTTATGGGATAATAAGTTTAAGCAGAACTATTATGCAAAAATTGACTTTTCAGAGCTTCTAACCATTTTCTATCGTTTCCCTTCTCCATTTACTCACCTGAAGATGTACTTGGAGCACTGTGTCTGATTCGTGCATGCTTAAGCAATCTTCAATTGCTTATTTTCATTCAAGATTTTCATTTTGCCAGAATGTTTTCATCGCCATTGTTATACGCCCATTGTTATATGCCCACTCCTCTGTGCTCTGTATAACAAATCAGTTGCTCACTATGTGCTATCTATCAAAGTGCCGACTGCTGCACGACTCTTTGTTGTGATGACGTCACAGCGACATCAGCTCACGTTTGGAACAGCAGTTCTCTAATGCACAATTGAGTGGACTTGTTTCTTTTATTAAGTTGTTTTAAATTGAAAACTTGATGATGCTGTAGAAGCTAAATGCATTGTTCGCTCTAAGCCCAATAAAGGAATAATCGGAAAGTCAAACAAGTGTGTGGTAAACTTCTTTTCTGGAATTATTCAGTGTTCCTGTTGTTACCAGCACCTGGAAGCTGTGCATGGAGTTTTGAACTTTTGTTTTAGATGAAGATTGAGATTTAAAACTGTTCAAATTATAACAGAAAGATCCACGGGTGTCATAGATTATAACTATATAGCAGACACAAGCACAATAGGTTTTCTTTAAGGTTTTAAACGTGTCTGTGGCATTCAGGCAATATAACATAACGAGTGTCTTGCCTGAGGACACAGCAATAAAAAAGACAGGACTGAGAGGTCATGGGGTAGATGGATGGAAGTAAGGCTGCCAATCTGCACCAACACTCACACCACATTGATACTAGGCAAGGTATCTTGCCAAAGGACACAACTACTCGAGCCTCTACTGCCCCCTGTGGCACTGGGCATTCCCAGTACCATGTCCTACCCAGGTGTGTCCTTGCTTAGATCCTGAGGTCAGGCGAGCTCAGGCTTTGACAAACAGGTCTGACCACTCCACTCTTGAGTGTGATGGCACAGCTGATTGCTGCATATTGAGGTGAATAATCTCCTTGTGTTTTTCCTCTCCTGATGATAATAGACACTTCACACCAACTCTGGGAGTGAATGAGCATCAGATCTATATATAGCCTGGAGTTGTAATTGTTTGTTAGTTGGAAATTGTACATGGCAACCACAGACAAAGAAGTGGGTGAGTGTGACTTCACCCATAGCGTTATTCCACTTAATAATTTGATAAAAATCATTTGTTTTTTTCTTCAGTGGTCTGAAGGCTACTGTCTCACATGAATTTACCTGTTGTACATTGTGTTTGTATGTCTGTTATTAAAGATCCCATGACATGGTACTTCTTGATGCTTTTATATGGCTCCTTAATGGTTCCCTAATACTGTAAATGAATCCTTCTTCAAAATCAACACTCAGTGCATGAGAAACAGAGATAAGATGAGAAAGAGTAATTTTTCTCCCTCAGAACAGGTCATAATGGGAGTTGTTGCTTGAATGCAAATGAGGAGAAAAAAGCTGGTCAATAATAGAGGGTGGGGGCGTGGCCAAAGTCTCCGCTCTCGGCTCTAGCTCTCAGCTGATCCATTTCCTTGTTTTTGCACGGGGGGAGAGATTTCAAGCGTTCCATTGAAAAATAAACACATTTCCACATAAAATCAAATTAAACCACTGCTGTTCAAAGGTCCAGAGGCTCAGATAAAGGACTTCCGAGCCTAGAAACACTCGGACGTGCCTCCAGGCAAATAAAAAAACGCATTTCGCATTGCGTAGCGCATTCACAGTCCAAACTCTATGGGCGGGATATACAGGGACGCTGAGCGGAGACAGAGGGAGGGGTTGGAGCTGCATTTGCCGATCTGACGTCAATAAGGTGCCTTGTCCGAACTCGCCCGTTTGAACACTGGTTTTGTGTAACGCAGAAAAGGACCGCAAATGCTCAGTTTAGACATTTCGCAACTTTTAGCCATGGAAGGGGGGGGCTAAACAGGGTAGGGGAGCTCACATTAACGTTCAAAAACCTCAGAAAGTGAAAATTTCATGCCATGGGACCTTTAAGTTACCGGATTCTACAAAAAATGTAATTAACCTAAAAGGAGCAGCTAATGATCAGTTAATTGCAGACTTGGTAGTGATTGTATTGGTGGTATAATTGAGTTAGGAATGCATGTAACACCTATTACCTTTTCAAGATTTTTTTTTAGATCAATTGTACTCAAATGACGGTCCACTACATACTAGGCCGAGCTGGGTTGCCTCTCCGCTGATCTGACCAGTAACTTAGTCTGCTGGCAGCACCTGCTCATGTCCATGGTGGTAGAGTCTAGGAAAAGCACTAACATCTGGATTGTTGAGAGATTTGTGTTTTCAAGCTCATGAGAATCCATCTTGTAGAGCTTCCGACTGATCCACTGAAGTCCACATTGTGTTGTTGTATTAATGTAGATAATTATTTTATAATTTACGCATTTTAAATCTCAATTTTGAACAAGAAACAAGGCCACTGACTCCTGTGTTAGAACACTGCGGTGCCCAATTGGAGCTGATGTCGCCGTAAATGTCATCACAACAAACGAGGTCGGCACCTCCTATGGACATTAATTAGCAGATTTTAAAAATTTGACTAAAATGACTATGTAAGGCTGCTAAAATCCTACGCTTATCACCGATTAAGATCATCTCAAACTTCAAAGTTCAAGTTCAAAGTCAGCTTTGTCGTCAGTTCTGCCATGTGTGCTCGACATACAGTGAATCGAAATTTTCGTTTCTCTCTGGCCAAGCAGTGCAAAAAAGACAGTGTACAAAATACAATATAAAGACAAAACAAAAACTTCTAAAACAAACATCTAAAAGCAGTGCAAAAGAATAAATAAATACCTATTTACAGATGTCCAAAATGTGCAGTGTGCATCAAAATGTGCAATGGAAGATGCAGCAGTGAAATGTGCAGTAATATGCAATAGAATGTGCATTGAAAATAAAGCAACAGTACTAATTCCAGTAGTAAATGTGCAACAGTGCAACAGTAGTCCTTAGCAACATTCTCCAGTCTAATTGGAGAATGAAGTACAGTGTTCAGAAGTCCAGAACAGTGGGTTTACGCCAGTAGCGGTGAAAACGGGGGTTGATTGGAGCAATAAAGATTACTCAAGCATGCGCAAATCACTTTAAATACAACTTTGAGCAGGTAAATAAGACAGAAAAAATAACTATAACATGATTAAAAGCCCGCATAATTGGTCTGTTAATTGTTAAAGTAAAATAAAGTCACATTTTAAATCATTGCCAGCTTAAAGGAAAAGTAACGTTATTTTACAATCTGAGCCTTCTTTCGGTAATAAAACAAGTCGTTTGACTCACCCATATCACGTTGGTGTCATTTGGAGCTGTTTGAAGAAAGTTACGTTGTGGCGTTTCTGTTAGCATTTGTTAGCATTTGTATTCGGGGCATTACTTTGCGGTCTCCAAATAACACAAACTTTAGCACTTTTCAAATCATAGAAGCCTGATATCTTAATGAAAAATTTCGTTTGAAGCAAAAGTGGCCTGTAATCCGAGGTTTATCCATAGTTTTCAGCTTTGCGTTTCCTATTTGGGTCCCCGGAGCAGTCCGCGCATGCGCACTGGCGTCCTCATCTACTCGAAACTATGGCTAAATCTCGGATTACAGGCCACTTTTGCTTCAAACGAAATTTTTCATTAAGACATCGGGCTTCTATGATTTGAAAAGTGCTAAAGTTTGTGTTATTTGGAGACCGCAAAGTAATGCCCCGAGCAAATGATACAGCACCATGTTAACAGATACGGGATCATTACTAGAACAGAACGGCTCAACATAAGTTCTGCTCCAATTGACAGAAAAATGCTATGGGTGAGTAAAACTACTTGTTTTATTACTGAAAGAAGGCTCAGATTGTAAAATAACGTTACTTTGCCTTTAACATCTTCATGGAGATCCTTTAAGCCATAATAATAATAAGGCTGTTATCTCCTCAGAAACACACCTGGAGGTTTGTTTCACTCACACATCCTTTATCAATAGTCTGTCTACATCTCCAAAGCTCACAATGCTCTGTTCCACCTTGTGATGTCATGAAGTTGTACTTTTCAAGTTAACAGCTCCTTTTACCTTTAGTCCAGATGGACACTTCCAAAGCTTGCAAGTTTAACAGTATGGTACCATTTTATGATCACGTTTAAAGTACATTATGCAGTATTCTGATGCAGGAGAGGAGTTAAGTCAGATGGTTCATCTGACCACCCCCGGCCCTTGGATCCTGCCTGTAATGATAAGTAATAGATCTATGTATTTCCCGCTTGCATCATATTAAAATACATCATGGGTGCAGACGTGAGCGCTAAAGGTTAACTGTCTCTTTAAATGCATTGGTGTACAGCGAAGAAGTCACATGATCAAAGCCCTATCGAGGGAATATCGAGTTCATTCACCCACTGGTAGTTAAAGCTCCACCGGAACACGCAGGCCTGGGTATATTACGTTAACTCGCATTGTTTCAGACAGAAATGAGATGAGTGGGTGATAATGGTTAACTCAGAGATCACCAAGCGGATAAAATACCATCCGATGAATAATGAATGAAGAATTTTATACTGATTTTTAATTACTTGACCTCAAACTTTTATTTAATGTGTTCAGTTTGTAGTTTCAGAGGGAGAGGTGAAGCGGGGTGGACCACCTCTACACGGCCAATCACCGCCAAAATGTATTTTTTCTGTTATATGAGCCAGTCAGAGTACTGTATTCTGAATACTTAGACTACTTAGACAAACTTTATTGATCCACAAGGGAAATTATTTGGGTACAGTAGCTCACACATCAAATATAATATATAAAAGAGGGTAACAAAAAATAGAGTCAAATGAGACATAATTATAAAAATAAAAAATAATAAGTGTATATGTACAAGTCAAAATAAAATAGAAAAATAAATAATAAAATATCAAATCACAGCTATATCCAGGAGACAAGAACGGCAGTGCAATAATGTACTGACTGACAGGGCATAAGGTTATCCGTTACTTAAAGGGATATGCCACCCCCAGGTCAAATTTGGGCATCTCCCCACAGTCCAGAGACTAAAATAAGTGGTGGAAAGCGTTTTCCTGCTCACCCAGCCATTGTCCGAGTCTGTCGCCACTGACCGCCGCGGTATCTGCAGCTACTCCGCCTTAGACTGGAGTCTAACGTCGCCAGAGAAAGATTTCGGCCAAAAGGAATTAATTTGCTCGATGCGTTTCCCAATTACTTTCTGTGTAGTGCGCATTCATATCGAGTGCAAATAAATGTGCAAATCAACACGGAGAGCTTGCCTTGGTCATTTTGGGTGGGAACTATTTTCCAGTGCGGAAGAATACAGTCGAATCACGCACCACGTTGTGCAACAGGGGAACTCCCTTCCCGGTGCGTAACTGGGATTCCCCTGGCAGCGTGCTGCGTGATACGGCTGTATTCTTACGCACTGGAAAATAGTTCCCACCCAAAATGACCAAGGCAAGCTCTCCGTGTTGATTTGCACATTTATTTGCACTCGATATGAATGCGCACTACACACAAAGTAATTGGGAAACGCATCGAGCAAATGAATTCCTTTTGGCTGAAATCTTTCTCTGGCGACGTTAGACTCCAGTCTAAGGCGGAGGAGCTGCAGATACCGCGGCGGTCAGTGGCGACAGACTCGGACAATGGCTGGGTGAGCAGGAAAACGCTTTCCACCACTTATTTTAGTCTCTTCACTGTGGGGAGATGCCCAAATTTGACCTGGGGGTGGCATATCCCTTTAAGATTGAACTGTTGTACAGTTGTAGGGAGTATTATAGTATGAATGTAGTAACTCTCTGTATCTCTCACTGTTTGAGTGGACCTGTCGGAGCCTGTTGGAGAATGAGCTCCTCTGTCCCTCTATGGTCTGTTTCAGTGGGTGAGCAGGAGTGTCCATGATGGAGAGCAGTTTGTCCAGTGTCCTCCTGTCCCTCACTGTGACAAATGTCTCCAGCTCACAGCCGATCACGTGACCAGCTTTACAGATTTTACATTATGTTGCATTTAAATTATAGTGTAAAGCAAACAAAAAGACCCTCATGTTAAAGGAGAATTAGGTCGTTCTCACACCTGCCTTGTTTGGTTTGTTTAAAACGAACCAGAGTTCGTTTGCTCCTTTGATTCGGACCTTTTGGGCTGGTGTGAATAAAAAACCAAAATCTCGATCCAGAGCAAACAAGCAGTTCCATACGAACTCTGGTGCGGTTCGTTTGAGGTGAGAATGCAGACCGGACTTGATCCGACACAAGTTGGCTTTTTGCTTTTTTTCCCATCGTATATCGAGCATTATGGGAAACCGAGGCTGACGAAACAAAACGAAACAAAACGGAACTTACGAGGCTTACTTACGTTTTGGGTGAAGAACAAGAGTCAGAACTTGATGCACGCACGAGTGCTGTCCTCCGTAGTCGTCTTGCCCTGTGTCTTCATCGTTTGGAAATTGATTGTAAAATAGTGTAAACCTCATGATGCAGCTCAAACATTTGTGCGAACTGTAAAAACTGAGCAAACCATATTGCTAAGGCTAGATTGAAAACAGCACGTAACACCGTTATTCTCCTCCTTCCGGGTTTGGACACGGCGTTTGGACAGGGCTCATTTTTGTCCAATGGCTGAGCGACCTCAGTACACGTGGTTTTGTTTATAGCTGTTAGTTCGCTTGGGGAAAAACTGCAGTGTGAAAGCGAACCGCACCAAAATAAAAAATAAAAAAACATTTGGTCCGGACCAAAGCAAGTGAACTATCGGACTTTCCTGGTGTGAAAACGACCTTAATGTTTTGTTACAATCTGAGCCTTATTTCGGTAATAAAACAAGTTGTTTTACTCACCCATAGCACTTTGGTCTCATTTGGAGCATTTCCGGAGATCCATCCATCCATCCATTTTCTTCCGCTTATCCGGGGCCGGGTCGCGGGGGCAACAGTCTAAGCAGGGACGCCCAGACCTCCCTCACCCCGGACACTTCCTCCAGCTCCTCCGGGGGGACCCCAAGGCGTTCCCAGGCCAGCCGGGACACATAGTCCCGCCAGCGCGTCCTGGGTCTTCCCCGGGGCCTCCTCCTGGTGGGACATGCCCGGAACACCTCCCGAGGGAGGCGTCCAGGAGGCATCCGAAACAGATGCCCGAGATTTGCTGAGATGTTTTAGATTAGCGATATCCGTTAACGTGGGTGATCGGGGCAAGACGTTGCAGTCACCAAAATAACACAAACTTTATCACTTTTCAAATCATAGAAGCTCAATGTCTTAGTCTACACTTTCGTTTGAGTCAAAAGTGGCCTCTAATCCGAGATTTAGCCATAGTTTCGAGTAGATGAGGACGCCAGTGCGCATGTGCGCAGTCACAGCTGTTTTGCAGATAAGAAGACGCTCATAACTTTTCTGTTGCGAGCGACACATGGCAGAAGATTCGGACTTTAAGACTGAAGAGGACTTATTTGAGTATGATGGCCGTCCCTATCGTTTTTGAGTATACGGATGAGGAGACAGAATGGATACGGAAAGAATGAAGTGGAGACAGTTTTAGGAGCAGCACACCACAGAACAGCCATCGGTATCCCATTACTTCTCAGAATCGTGCGCTGAATCCGCTGGCCTTCTTTTTTTTCTTTTGCTGGTAAAAAATCGTCCTGACTGAAGTGGGGTACTGCAAACACAAACGTCTTACAGCTTTGCCTTTCATGTTTGGGTCCCGAGAGCTGAGAGCTAAATCAGCTGTGTTATTTTGGTGACTGCAACGTCGTGCCCCGATCACTCACGTTAACGGATATCGCTAATCTAAAACATCTACGGAAATGCTCCAAATGACACCAAAGTGCTATGGGTTAGTAAAACTACTTGTTTTATTACCGAAATAAGGCTCAGATTGTAAAAAAACGTAAATTCTCCTTTAAACCGTGCCACTCTGTTTTGTCCTATGTGTTTGTGACTATTGTTACTGATGACTGCGTTTTCTATTCTGTTCATGTTCTTCTATTTAAGATGGCGCTGCTCTGCTGGCGACATGAAGTAGGGCTCTGGTTGCACGTCATATTGTATGTCTCTCTGTCTGTACTGCAACCTTCCCTTACCTTTAAGTCAAATTTCTCCCTAGTGGGAGGCTAATAAAGAAACCTAACCTAACCTAAAGTGGCAACATGGGCTTAATAACAGCTTTATATTTGTTTCACTGATTTTAAAGCATTTCCTTTCACTAACTGGAGATGGCAAAATCACCACAGAGTTGTCTGTTTTCTCTCTGATTCTGTGCAGTTTGAAGCCTAAATTACATGATCAAATAACATAAATTAACATTTTAAATTATACAGTTACTCAAAATTAGTATTCAGAACACATATTCTCAGTACATGTATTCAGTTACTTCCCAACAATACTGAAAAAATCTTTATATATGACAATAATCAGATGACGCATAGATATTTACAATCACATTTACATCAGTAACATAATGTAAAGCGCTTTGGGTGTCATGAAAGGCGCTATATAAATGCTATGAATTATTATTATTATTATTATAATAATAGTGAGTCTCATATGTGTTGTTGCATTGCCTGGGATGTTCCACGGTATGGCATTAAACTGATTTCAGTCTATCACAACCAGTCGTTATAGAAAGCCATCCAACCCATTATTTGTTAAACTTAAAGTGTTGAAAATGTGTGATATTGTCGAATTAAGTCTCCTTAAAGTCATGTATAAAGCAAAGTGCAGAGTGTTTCCTGTAAATATTCAAAAACTGTTTGAGATGAGAACAAGCCACTACAATTTAAAATGAGCTATATGTTTAAAAAACCCAGATACAGAACCAAGATTATGGAGCGAAGCGTCGCTGTGAAAGGAGTTCATTTATGGAAAAGTCTTGACAAAGAAATCAAAGAATCAAGTACAACAATGGCAAAAAGAAAACTAAAATGAAGCTTTCTGTTTACAATTGATTAATAATTGTGATTGAAATGGAATGTATTGATGAAATGTTTTATAGTCACTATCTGTGTTATTGTCTGGAAAAGGAAAGAGGAGCAGATAACATAAGATTACTCTTCTTTCTGCTCCCTTTCATTCAATTTTTGTATTGCTATCACACTGATGATGTTCTTTTTATACTTCATGAATGAAATAAACAAACTAAAATAAAATAAAAATAAAATAAATGTCTGGATCACGGGGATTCATCGTTATATAGCTGGCCTACTTTTCATTAGTGCTGTAATAGATATCAAATACACTGATTATGCTAACATTAAATAGACCATTGGTAATAGGCAGAACTAATGAAAACCTGCCAGAGTGAATTTACAACGGGAGCATGAAAAGATTTGCTCTGTTTTAACCATGGCAACAAAAGGCATCATGACATGGCTGAATGGGAGATTAATCAACCAGATGGGCTACCGAAGAGAACAGCACAAATATTGGACCTCATGTCAAAATCAGCATACTAAAAGGTCTGTCATTTGCGTCTCTCCATGGAGATGTTGCCTGGAATGTTCCACAGCACGGCATTACACTTGTTTATCTCTCCGGAGACAACAGGTAACACCACAGGGCCAAGTTACATGTCAGATCTGTGGAGAGGTTAATCCACTTATAGTATGAATGCGGGAAAAAAAAAATATATATATATATATATATATATTGAGTACTGTAATTTCCGGACTATAAGTCGCTACTTTTTTCTCACACTTTGAACTCTGTGGCGTTTACAACGATGCGGCTAATGTATGGACGGATTATTTGTTTATGAACACAGCAGATGTGTGTGCGCAGCCTGAGTGCAGAAAGAGCTGCTGTCTGTGTGGTTATGAAGCTAGCGAGTGCTGTTGTCAGCCGCCATGTGATAAATTAACATGGCGATAAACTTTCATTTTTATGCTAAATGAACATTAGTGAGTGGGATACATCTTAATGTATGCGTTAAATGCAGGTGACTGTGTAAATGACGAGAAGAAACGTTTCAAATTTCAGTAGCCGATACAACTAAGCCCCGTCACAAGGAGAGCCTGAAATCTGCTGAACTCCTACCAGACACTGACATGATCACGGACATGATCCCAGACACCGACATGATCCAGACACTGACATGATCCCAGACACTGACATGATCACGGACATGATCCCAGACACCGACATGATCCAGACGCTGACATGATCCCAGACACTGACATGATCACGGACATGATCCCAGACACCGACATGATCCGAGACGCTGACATGATCCGAGACGCTGACACGATCCGAAACGCTGACATGATCCCAGACATGGACATGATCCCAGACACGGACATGATCCCAGACACTGACATGATCCCAGACACTGACATGATCCGAGACGCTGACATGATCCCAGACACCGACATGACCACAGACACCGACATGATCCCAGACACCGACATGACCACAGACACCGACATGATCCCAGACACATGATCCCAGACACATGATCCCAGACACATGATTCCAGACACATGATCCCAGACACATGATTCCAGACACATGATCCCAGACACATGATTCCAGACACATGATCCCAGACACATGATCCCAGACACATGATCCCAGACACCGACATGACCACAGACACCGACATGATTCCAGACACATGATCCCAGACACATGATTCCAGACACATGATCCCAGACACATGATTCCAGACACATGATCCCAGTCACATGAGCCCAGACACATGATCCCAGACACATGAGCCCAGACACATGATCCCAGACACATGAGCCCAGACACATTATCCCAGACACATTATCCCAGACACCGACATGACCACAGACACCAACATGATCCCAGACACATGAGCCCAGACACATGAGCCCAGACACATGATCCCAGACACCAACATGATCCAGACACTGACATAGTCCCAGACACGGACATGATCCCAGACACTGACATGATCCAGACACGGACATGATCCCAGAAACTGACATGATCCCAGACACATGATCCCAGACACCGACATGATCCAGACACTGACATGATCCAGACACTGACATGATCTCAGACACTGACATGATCCAGACACGGACATGATCCCAGAAACTGACATGATCCCAGACACATGATCCCAGACACCGACATGATCCAGACACTGACATGATCCAGACACTGACATGATCTCAGACACTGACATGATCCCAGACGCTGACATGATCCAGACAGGACAGCGGCTCTTTCTGCAGGAGACATGCGCAGTAGAGCACAAAGTGACGGGGTGCAAGAGTGCAGGGTGAAGAGATGACGCAGGAAGATGCTCATTTGATTTTGCTTTGAACAGTTATTTTGCGCTTCATGCACACACCCTCCTCATGGAAAACACATGAAGAAATGCTTATGATGCACCTTTTAAATTAAAGGCAATCAATCTGGCTGTGGAAGAAGGAAATCGAGCTGCTGCACGTGAGCTCAGCATCGGTGATTCGATGGTGAGACGCTGGCGATAGCAGCTTTGATGAACTGACTCAATGCAAAAAGACGACAAAAGCTTTCAGAGGCGATAAAAGCAGATGCTCCGAACATGAAAACTTCTTGAAGATGCGGCTTATAGAGAGGTGCGGCCTATATATGTACAAAAATAAAATTATTTTAAAATGTTGTTGATGATGCTTATATTCAGGTGCACTCAATAGTCTGGAAATTACGGTAAATGAAAGATGGATATGTTTAATGCCATACCGGGACATTCCAGACAAAACAATAACATCGGCGCGGAGACAAGCGGGTGGCAGGCCCTCCACCAGAAAAGTTATAGTCTTTGTATGTAAGAATTTTCATTTTATATTCCAAAAACTTAACCTGTTTCCCAAGATAAGCTAAACATGTTTAAATCAAATATTTTACTGATGAAGCAAATGATTCAGTGCATTTTCAGGTCCAAAAGTCAGGTTTCACTCACTTTTCCACATATTTTAGATTTTGTATCAACAACTATGTATATCTTTTATACAGTAGTGTTGGATTTTTATGTTAAGAAATATGCAACAAGTCTCACCATATTAAATATATACCTCAGTTATAATGCGCCCTCAAGTACATTACGCTTCAAGGGCCCATGTCTCGCTATTTTCGCAAGTTCTTCAAATTGAAAACACCTTGCTGTGCTCCACTGTATTTTTAAACTCCATACACCTTCACTAGAATCATTTGGATAATTTCAGCCCTGGATTTGCCTATCTCTACTGAGCAAAGGGTGGAACAGAGAATTTTGAGCTTCGGAGATGTAGACAGACTAAAAATAAAAAAACACAACAATGTAAGGTATGTTTTTGAGGAGGTAACAGCAGTCATAAAGATCAATTTTGCGTAATATATGACTTTTAAACAGTCCTACGCATATTGCGTTCATATACAGCTCTGGAAAAAAAAATAAGAGAGCACTGCTTTTTTTTCTGAAATCAGCAGCTCTACATGTATTACAGCCATTCCATTCCAGCGTCTGTTGAATTCCAACACAAACACAAAGCTGAGCTACTTCAGTTCTTGCATCAGGAGTGGAATAAAGTCACCCAAGAACAATGTGAAAGACTTGTGGAGAGCATGCCAAGACGCTTAAAAATAAGGGTTATTGCACCAAATATTGATTTCTGAACTCTTCTTAAGTGTAAACATTAGTATTATGTTGTTTTAAAATGAATTTGATCTTGTTTCTTTGCATTTTTTTGAGATCTGAAAACATGTATCTTTTTTGTTATTTAGACCATTTGTTATTCCAAATAAATGCTCTAAACCAGGGGTCTGCAACCTTTACTACTCAAAGAGCCATTTGGACCCGTTTCACACAGTAAAGAAAACACTGGGAGCCACAAAACCCTTTTGAAATTTAAAATAAAATAACACTGCATATAACGGCTTTTTTTTTTTGCCTTTGTGCCATAGAATTTGAAAATGAATGAACTAAAATAAAATACATTTTAATTAAATACAGTGGTCCCTCACTATATCGTGGTTCACTTTTCGTGGCCTCACTGTTTCACTGATTTTTTTATGCCAATTTTATTTCATAGTGTATCAACGCGTGAAAAGTCCCTCAGTCGTCCAGGTAGAATCCATGATCAAAGGAGAAGTTCAATTTGTCAACTGGACAAAGTTTGTTTGGTTGAAAACGTTTCGCCGCTCATCCGAGAGGCTTCGTCAGCTCTGAGCTGACGAAGCCTCTCGGATGAGCGGCGAAACGTTTTCAACCAAACAAACTTTGTCCAGTTGACAAATTGAACTTCTCCTTTGATCATAGTGTATCAACGCACATTTCTGTGTCCTGATTGGCTAAGGGACTGTTGACCTTTGCCGATTCGTCAGTCATTCTCCTCTGTGTCTACTGTACAGAATGCGTTCAGTTTGCCAGATTTATATAAATGTTCAATCGCAGTGTGACTCTGAAGTGCTGTATGTTTGCAAGTTTTCTCCCCGACAAAACCCGCCACAGCGAAGCGGTGCCAGGACGAAGAGGCTCGGTCATAAGAACTGTACACATGAAATACACTTTGGTTTCTTTCTCTAATACTGTGCTTTTTTGTTGAAAATCTACGAAAGTTTGAGCGTTTAAACGAGAGAGAAATGTGAGAAAACGTTAATTCCAGTCTGAGAAAAGTGTAGAATGTGTGTGGTGACGCGTTTACAGCCTTAAAACATGGAGAATAATTGTAAAATATAAAGCTGATGACTTCGCGGATTTCGCTTATCGTGGGTTATTTTTAGAACGTAACACCCGTGATACCGTGATAGACGAGGGACCGCTGTACTGAGCCGCATCAGAGGGATCAGAGAGCCGCGGGTTGCTGACCCCTGCTCTAAACGATAATATTTTTATCGTTGCTGACCCCGCTCTAAACGATAATATTTTTATTTGGCATTTGAGGGAAATGTTGTCAGTAGTTGTCAGTAGTTTATAGACTCAAACAAAAATGTTCCTTTTGCCCAAACACATACCTATACGTAGTAAAATCAGAAAAACTGATCATTTTGCAGTGGCCTCTTATTTTTTTCCAGAGCTGTAAGTCATAATAGCATATATGCATGGGACTTTAAAAGTCTGTTATTTTTAGATACTCTTTGTGTTGAACGATGATACTGATTATGCATTGGTGTGTAACCCAGTCTGAAGTGACGCATCCCTGGGTTTAATATACGCATAGGAAAAGCAGTAGCTGGAGACAAAAACAACGAAAGCCAACGTTCGGATCGCAATCAGGAAGCGCTTCACCTGAACAGAGGCTGGAGGCTGCTGTGTTTCCACGGTAACCACTCTCGGCAAAGGACCCAAATCATCTCTGTGTGTCTGAATATGCAGCGACCAACGAGGATCAGTGTGTCTACTCTGTGAATAAAGCCTGCTACTATAATGGGGTCTTTTGGGGTCAGGGTGTTTCGTAGTGTGGATTTCAGTTCGTTTAGCTGGAGTTAATTCAGATTTAGTGCATTTTCAAGGCATTATATTATAGTATTTTGTGATCTAATGTTGTTTCTTTATCAAAAACATATCTGGAGTTGTGTTTTGTTTCAATCACACATGTTTAACACACAAAACTGCATATTTAGGCTGAGTTCTTCTCTCAAATGATGCTCCAATTTGTTTTTAAACTCCACACACCTTCACTAGAATCATTTGGATGATTTCAGCCCTGGAATCGCCAATCTCTACTGAACTAACAGTAAATGGTAGCTGTTAACCTGAAAATTACCACTACATGACGTCACAAGGTGGAACTGAGAATTTTGAGATTTAGAGATGTACACAGACTAATAATAAAGGATTACTGGTAACACTTTATAATAACGGTCGCTTATAAAGCATTAGTAAAGCATTAGTAACACTTCGTAAATAATGAACTAATTATTACTAAATATTTAACAAAACATTTACAAATATTTGTTAATGAGTAAGAAATATATTAACAAATATTTGTTAATGTGTAACAAATATTTAGTTAATAATGAACTAATTATTTAGCAAAACATTTACAAATATGAATTAATTATTACTAACTATTTAACAAAACATTTACAAATATTTGTTAATGAGTAAGAAATATATTATCAAATATTTGTTAATGAGTAACAAATACTTAGTAAATAATTAACTAATTATTTAACAAAACATTTACAAATATTTGTTAATGAGTAAGAAATACATTAAGAAATATTTATTAATGACAACCTAACTAATTATGTTTTTGTAAATGATTATATAGCCTACAAAAGCTCACTTCAATATGTGTAACTCACAATTACCGCTTATAAATGATCTGTTCATGTCTACAAACTATTAACAAAGCTTTTTGGACCCGCTAATATAAAGTGAAAACACATCCTCATCTACAAAAGCTCAATTCAATATGTGTAACTCACTATTACCGCTTATAAATTATCTGTTCATGTCTACAAACTATTAACAAAGCTTTTTGGACCCGCTAATATAAAGTGAAAACACATCATCTACAAAAGCTCAATTCAATATGTGTAACTCACTATTACCGCTTATAAATGATCTGTTCATGTCTACAAACTATTAACAAAGCTTTTTGTACCCGCTAATATAAAGTGAAAACACATCATCTACAAAAGCTCAATTCAATATGTGTAACTCACTATTACCGCTTATAAATGATCTGTTCATGTCTACAAACTATTAACAAAGCTTTCTGGACCCGCTAATATAAAGTGAAAACACATCCTCATATACAAAAGCTCACTTCAATATGTGTAACTCACTATAACTGTTTACAAATGATATGTTGATATTTACAATTGACTTTTGCATATATAATAAACTGATATTTTATTTAAAGTCAGAAAATGAAAAAACAAACAAACAAAAAAACAAATGAAACCACAGGGCCTCCACAGGGCATGGTTAACACAATAACACAATGACTCAATAACAAATTACAAATAGGTGTGATAGTTTCAGAATAATTTCAGTATAGTTAGCTCCTCCCTGCAGCTAGATATAAGCAGTGTCTAACCAGCACTCTAACTAGAACTGACGAAGCAGCGTGGATGAGCTGTGAAACCTTTTCAACCAAATAAACTTTGTCCAGTTGACAAATTGAATTTCTCATTTTATCATGGATTCTACCTGGACGACTCAGGGACTCTTCACACATCTTCAAACAAACTATTGAGGAAATACAAACTACAGTGGTACCTCACCTTACGAATGACCCAACAAACGAAATTTTCAAGTTACGAAACGCCTTCACGTCAAATTTTGGTCTCTAGATACGAATGAAATTTCAAGTTACGAAACGCGAAATCTCAAAAATTCAAATAATGCGCGCTCAGCCACACACATTATAGCTTTTCTCAGACTGGATTTAAACCCCTCTCACACCTGTCCCCCGTTCAAACACCCAAACCTCCACAGATTCCCAACAAAATGTATTAATAGTGAAGTGTGGGGGGAAGCGGGAGGGGAGAAGACTGCGTGGACATGTGTGATAGCAGCATGACCCGGCGCGGAGCTGGTCCAGACCAAGGTCTAAACCTGGACTGGACCAGGACTAAACCTGGACCAAACCAGGTGGATTAAAGCGCGCGCGGTCTATTTCCTGGTTTTGTTTCAAGTCACAGCTGAGGGGAGCAGCGAGGAGGAACGCACGCAGTCTGAGCGCATGAACGAGACCCATGCAAGAGCCGCGGTGAGTCCTAGACGCACGCACGGCGCTCCTCTAGACCTGGTCAGGTCTAGAGGAGCGCCGTGCGTGCGTCCACCCCTGCCTCGCCTCGAGCCACAGCGAGCCCCCGCTCGCACGCAAGAGCCGCGGCGGTCCAGACCCGCTCCAGACCTGCCCGCGTAGGGTGCTCACAGAGCAGCGGCTCGCTCTAGCCGCGACCCGAAACGAAACAAGGAAACAGACGCGCGCGGTGCCTCAATCCACCCGGTCCAGTCCTGGCCCAGTCCAGGTTTAGTCCAGGTTCAGTCCAAGCTCAGTCCCGGCTCAGTCCAGGTCTAGACCTGCCAGTGTCCGCCGGGCCATGCTGCGCCAACACACGTGTCCGCCCTCCCCCTTCCCCCCACACTTCACCACCAATACACCCTGTCGAAAATCCACGAAAGTTTGAGTGTCCAAACGAGAGACAAACGCGAGAAAAGTCCAAATCCAGTCTGAGAAACCAATCAGGACGCAGAACACAATGTTACACTATAAAAAAAAAAACTCGGGGCCTTGGAACGAATCAGGCTTTTTCCATTGAACTAGCTACTCAACTTACGAATTTTTTACTTTACGAAACCACTTCTGGAACGAATTAATTTCGTAAGATGAGGTACCACTGTATTAACTTTAACAATAATGAAATATAATAGCAGCCTTGGACCTATAGCCTCTTTTTAAGGGGGAGAAGTTGCCCACTTTTCTCTTTCCCCTCAACTTTCTGAATTAGGTCAGGGTCATTTGCGATCGCTTCCTGGCACCTCTCAATGAAACGGGACAGCTTTTCTCCTTGGGAAAAATCTCCACAAAGCTCCTCAAACTTTGTAGGGAGACAATCGCCAATTCCGCAATGGGCGCTCCATAGCAGATTGTATTTCTGTCCACTCCCACGGATCTGTAAGAGTCCCGGAGGTTTTTTCCTCTGTTGTATGCATGTAGCACCTTCCTGTAGCGCTTCAATATATCCTCGGGAGTCGTGGCTACAAATACATAAAAACACACACAAAAACACAAATAATGAGTTACCATATTTTTGGACTGCAAGTCACCCTTTACTTTAATGGTTTGGCTGGTCCTGCGACTAATGCTCAGGTGCGATTTATATTTGTGGTGCAGAAGCCACGAATACCCTATTATTGCTCTGTTTCGTATTTATTATTATTATTATTATTATTATTGTTTTTTCTCCTCACACGTTTGAGCCTTTTTGAGGAGTTTGCCATGTAGGAAAACTCCTGTAATTTTGGGCCCAAGGACACTATAGCACCCCCTAACGCATGGAGCCTCGTGGCTGGCATACACTTTCAGCTACATGCATGAAGTTTGGTAGGGATGTGTATCTCACTAAGACGAACAAAAAAGGTCGACACAAAGCCATGGCCATGCCCAACAGAGATAATTGGACTTTTGTGTGATTGCACATACAATAGAATTTTAAGTACTCCAAAGCCATACATCAGATTTGTGTAAGTTCTGGTGTATGCTCCTCCTGTGCTCTGGAGGTGTGACTTCAGTGGGGAGTCTGAAGAGGTGTATTTTCAAATTTAGCTTGCTCGAACTGTCTTTCCAGGATCTCCTACCCCACCTTTAACTTATGCATGCAATTGTGTACTTTATGACTTTAAAAAGCTACTGTTATTTCCCATCTACTACAGTATTAGCTAAATCCATTTTGCTACAGGATAAACAGAGATATATTACATTTGCACCTATTAGCCATAATTGATAGTCATAACTAAAACCCTTTCACAGTTTGTCCCTCCAGGAGTCTGCAAGCCTTCGAGATGTGTTTGGTATAAAATGCCTGACTTTGTATCAGATTTTGCAGTGTTTTAGCCATTACAATTAATAAAATGCTGCACAAACACTACAACTTATTGTAATTCAAAAGCACATTGAATCTAAACAAGAACAATGAAAAATTGGAAAATACCTCTCCTAATGAAAGTCTTGTCCTTTTTAGGCTTCTTCCCCTTGCTCTTCTTCTTTTTGTCCTTACTGTGCTTTCTGTGTCTGTCCTTATTCTTGTTCTTCTTGTTCTTGTTCTTCTCCACATCAGATGATGAGGAGGAGGATGAGTGAGATGAAGAAGATGAAGTCTCTATGGAAGTTGATGAAGAGACTGACATCTCTGATTCGGACACATCCACAGTTGCGGCACAGCTTTTTTTCTTGTCTATTGCAGAGGAAAAGGCATAACATTAAAACACAGTTGCGACATCATCACTTTGTTTCTTGTGATGTACGATATAGTCAGTATGTACAATCTTGCTACAATCAGGCAATTAAGTGTTTTACAACATGGATTTGTTATTGTATGATTTTGCATGTGTGTCTGTGTCCACAGCTGGGCTTACACGGTCTGATTTTTGGCTCATTTTGAGACGATTTTTCACTTGTGCAACTATTTTGGGGAATAGGTTTCATATTCAGCATAAGCAGACTGTTCAAAAAAGTTAGTTTGGTTGGTACATTATAAAGTGTATCATTTGTTACTCTTTGTTATGTTGTTCTTGCCCAGTGGGTCATTAAATAAAGCTTTACTCTAATAATTTAACTACAATACTTACACTGTGACAACTCCTCCAAAAGAGTGTCCCTTTCTGATGTCAGCTCATCTAGTTTTCTTTTTAGAAAGGTCTCTCTTTTTTTAACCTCTTCAAGCTGTTTCATCGCAGTTGGGGCTGTCACTGCATGACAGACAAAGAAGGGGAGAACATGTCAATAGTATTCCTTAAAACTGTACATAGGGTATGTCTTTAACCCTTTTTAAAAAAAAAACTTGCCTCCAGTTTCTCCATCACTGAATGATTTATTTAACAGTTAGATAAGAAAATATTTTTTGGATTTTCAAATATGGTAATAACACTCTGATAGCCTACCAGTACAGTGGTACCTCACCTTACGAAATTAATTCGCTCCAGAAGTGGTTTCGTAACGTGAATTTTTCGTAAGTTGAGTAGCTATTTCAATGGAAAAGGCCTGATCCGTTCCAAGTTTTTTTTTTATATAGTGTAACATTTTTTTTATAGTGTAACATTGTGTTCTGCGTCCTGATTGGCTAAGAGACTAGACCAGGACTAAATGTGGAATAAATCAGGTCTAGACCAAAACTAAACCAGGTCTAAACCTGGACTGGACCTGGACTAAACCAGGACTGGACCAGGTCTAGACCTGGACTAAACCAGGATTAAACCACCACGTGCTCTTTGCTGGTTTCGTGCGGCTGGTTTGTTGCTCGGGCTCCAGAGGACATGGTCCGGGCGCCGTGGTTCTATCTCGTGCTTGCAGACCCGGTGCCGGTCGTGCAGACCAGGACAGGGATGAAAGTGGCCAATCATGAAAAAAGCGGAAAGTCCCCCCCCCCGCTGGAAAATTTTTAATTTCTGAAATTTGGATTTCTATATGCTATATGTTAGCAATAAAATAAAACTGTACATAAAAGTACAAAAACACACATTTTATTAACAGGTACTAGTAGTATATATATTGGATTTGTTTTTGCGTTACACTTTGTCTAATCAGAGGCATTGAGGAGGAGCTTATGCGCGCTGAAAGGCGCAGGTGAAAAAGTGAGGAGCGACGCGTTAAGTGAGGCACGGGCAGGTAGGATGAGGTATATAGGATGTTTTATAAAGTTTAACCTGTGTACACGCAATGGTACAGGCTGTTATGAAAGAGCTGCGCTCACTCGCTCGGTCCGCGGCTCCAGACACGGGCTCGCGTGGCCCGCAGTTTAATACGAAGTTTAATATGAGATACACGTACTTTTGTTCTGAATACGGGACGATTCTGTTTTCTGAAGGGACAGTTGGCGACCCTAAACACAACTATACATATATATACACCCAAAATCTTTCTTAACGAATTTGCACAGATGTAAAAAAAAAAAAAAAATATTACCCCGCAGCTGGAAAAAAAAGCGGAGATCCGCTAAAAAACGGAACTCTTTCATCCCTGCCAGGACTAGCGGTGCTCCTTGCGCGCCGCGCGGTGAGGTGCTCCTCGCGCCGTGCTCCGGAGTCGTGTCTCCCCCCACGCTTCATTATTTAATACATTTTGTTGAAAATCTATGAAAGTTTGAGTGTTTAAACGAGAGAGAAATGTGAGAAAAGGTTCATATCAGTCTGAGAAAAGCGTATAATGTGTGCGGTGAGGCATTTAGAGCCTTAGAATATGTAGAATAATTGTAAAATATAAAGTTGTCCTACTTCAGGGATTTCTCATTGCGGGTTATTTCTGGAACCTAACCCCGTGTGTGTTGATATAGTGTAATTACGTTGCAGGGCGCGCATCTGAGCACGCATTATTTGATTTTTCGCGTTTCGTAACTTGAATTTTCTTTCGTATTTAGAGACCAAAATTTAACGTGAAGGTGTTTCATAACTTGGATTTTTCGTTTGTAGGGTCTTTTGTAACGTGAGGTATCACTGTACTTAGTTAATATCAGCAGACATTAACATTGGAACCCACTTTTTAAAATCAGATGGTTATAATATTGATTTAAGATTTTCAGATTTTAGATTTTATTGATCACACACACGGGAGAAATTCACTTCTGCATTTCCCCCGGGGAGGGCAGTACCGTGAAGGGTCTTGCCCAAGGACCCACACTGGCTTGCTCATTGCTGGTGGGGATTTTAACCCAGGTTCCCGCGGGTGAAAGTCACGTGACATACCAGTTTTGTTTCCACACAAACGGAGATTTTTGCTCTGAAAACGATTCTTTCTAAAAACTCAAAAGTGGGGATTTTGGAAATCTCCGGTCTCTGTTTTTAAAAATACCAGTGTACGTGTAAACGGGGCTTATGTTGGAAAACGGAGGGAGAGAAATATTAGTTTCTCAAAATACCTAGCACGTGTAAACGGGGCCTGAGAGTTGGATTTTAAAGCACGCCGTACCAGAACGATTAAATGAAATGCCGACCCAACAAAAAGCTAAACCAATCGGCTAGCTAGCGAACTTTTGGCTAGTTGGTTGAATGACGCAGCTAAATGACCAAATAACCCTTCCTTTGGGCCACATTAAAAGGTGTAATGTACGGTACTAAATATGAGAGCACCGTAACATACTCAGGCTTTCACATTATACATTGAATGACTGAATTATGGTGACGTAAGATTGTGTACAACTTACAGGGTTCTCAAGTCTCACGCTTTGAGAGTGTGACACACGCAATTCGACGTGTTCACACGCTCACACACCACAGGTGGTATTTCTCACGCAAATTTAGTTACGCAATTCAAGCGCAGCGCACAGCGCTTTTGTGCCCAGAAAATCGGTTAGATAATGCAGGCACCGCGCGTTTTAGCGAAAAAAAGTCACTCACACCCCCACTCCTTGGGAAAAATTGTTCACTCGCAACCCCCCCTTCCTCGAAAATTACGCAGTCTCACGCACGACCCCGCTCAGAGCCCTGTTATATTTAACAGGTTGCATAATACAAATATCCACACAGATGAAAATGCTTACCTGTGCTACAGCCACTGTCCTCTTCACTCAACCTTTCCTCCAAAAACCTCTCTGGTTCTGCCAGAGTGTCGGGAGCTGCGGAATCTTCAGCGGCCCCAAGATCATTTGCGATAAGTTTGCGCTGTCGCCGCGTCCTATGTCTACGCGCAGCCATAGCGAAAGTAGACTAACACATTCTGGCGCTACTGCCAATCTCTCCCGCACTGCCAAAGTCACGCTTCTGAAACAACCAATCAGAGTGATCTCATCTAATAGTATAATATATTATGCCTATGATTATAATTATTTATTCAGACGTAATAACAATGCAAAAATAATATGATCAAATTGTTTTTAAAACACGAGTCCCGAATTAATGATAGATAACATTATTTATATTTTTAGGTATGATGATGCAGTGGGAGGGACCATGCCTGTCGTAATATCTCCGTTCATTGGCTATTTCTGTCGGGACTAGGATCAAATTGATTTGGCGGGCGATTCTGGCGGGCACACATAAGAGATCGTAAGAAAACATGACTCACTTAGCTAGAAAACTGAAAGAGCTTACAGAGGGAAAGAAAACAGAGAAAAGACATTTGCGGCTGATTAAATGGTTGCAGAAGAAAAAAATTCTTGCTAAGAAGATGAAATGCAATAAATGTGGACATAGAATGAAGATGAGAAGGAGCGATTGCAACGACTGCTTTGAATGGTAAGTAATGTTAAGGTTAAGTTAAGGCAAATTGTTTTGCAAGGGAATGGGATGAGCCATTGTGGTTTTCATACGCCTTTGACTCTCCAACACTTTTTCCTTACAGGAGGTGTCAAAGGCACCACAGAAAAGTGAAGAAGTCCATCAGGGACAGGTCCATTTTTAGCCGCACTAAAATCACCCTGTTCAACTGGCTGAAGTTTGTGTACAGGTAAGTTTCTTTTCGTCTCCTTTTTTGGATTTTTTATTTTTTTTTCCAGATGTGAATGGTATGATGGCATGTTAGGGCAATATAGAGAGGGAGGTAATATTTCGAGGAAAAATTAACAAATTTACGAGAGATAAACTTGGACATTTGTGACATTATTATGTAGCAAATAACATAGGCCTACATCTAAAAAAAAATAACATACATCAAATGTGAACACATCGGTGTTTCCCACCAACTGACAGTGCACATACGCAGCAAATCTGAAGTAGACTGAATACCAAACTTTTCCTTTAACAATGTATAACAAAATGGAGAAAAAGGAAAGAGGTCATGGTTTAATAATTTAGAACAGAAAAAAAAAAAACTACTTGGATTTTTGAGAACCTCCATTTGACTTATGAATGACCCTAATGGTAACATCGATCATGTTCCACACACCAACAATGACTTGTTTAGGTTTGTTATATGGTTATGTGATATATTTTTGACTTGGAGTTCAATGACTACTGAAGTGTATTAGTATTATTGTATAAGTGATCAATTCATTATAAAAGTAGGAGGTTTAGTACCTAAGAGCCATTTACAAAATAAAACAATTAAATGTGTTGCTGCCTCAGGTGAGTTCTCCTTGAGGTACAATACAGATAAAAAGCTATGGAGCCTTTATATCCTCCTGGGACCCAAAGAAAAAGGTGTATTTCATTTTTTTTTTTTTTTTCTATTTGGAGGTAAATGAACACTTTAGCATTTACATTTTGTTAATTTTATTTTTATTCATAATGTTGTAACGTGTCCTCTGTAATGGACTGTAATAGTGTTAAATCAAACACGTTTTTTTGATGACCAACATCTTAATTTCTTATTTATTTATTTATTTATTATATTATTATTTATGTATTGATCTGGTTTAGACCTGGTTTAGACCTGGTTTAGTCCTGGTTTAGTCCTGGTTTAGACCTGGTTTAGACCTGGTTTAATCCTGGTTTAGACCTGGTTTAGTCCTGGTTTAGACCTGGTTTAGTCCTGGTTTAGATCTGGTTTAGACCTGGTTTAGATCTGGTTTAGACCTGGTTTATTCCTGGTTTAGATCTAGTTTAGACCTGGTTTATTCCTGGTTTAGACCTGGTTTAAACCTGAATCAAATTTGGTTCAGACCTGGTTTAGACCTGACTTAGACCTGGCTTAGTCCTGATTTTCTCCTGGTTTAGTCCTATTTTGTCTCAGTTTATTCCTGATTTAGTCCTGGTTTAGTCCTAGTTGAGACCTGGTTTATTTATTTATGTATGTATTTATCATAGTGCAGCCACAAACTAGAGTGTATCTCTAAACACTTAAAAGACTGGTTAATTCAATGTCCACTATAAAGGACACAAAATAATGGGCCGGGTCTCAGGAGGTTAAACTGGCTATCGCACATGTCCTGCTGCTTCTGTTTTTCATTAATTTTTTTAAATTTTAAGGTTCTGTCAAGGACTTCGGCTACGTCAGGTTGACATGATGGAAGATGGCATCACGGGAAGTTCCAAATCGCTGACAAAGATGGCCAAAAAAATCCGTGAGGTCTGTGTGGCTGCAATGGAGAAGTTAAAAAGGAGAACAGGACAGCGCATTGGGGGACGAAAGCAGTTCATCACAATAGATGAAAGTGCTTTCCGGCACAAGAGAAAAGTAAGTACACTTACTGTGATTATTAGCTTACAATTACATGGCATAGTATAAACAGGGTTATTTACATTGCTTTTAGAGTCAGTCTTTGTTCCATGAAGATGTTTTTTTGTACATTGCTCATGGGGTTATCATTTGTTTTTCAGTATGGTAGAGGCAGAGTGGCTGGTGCCTGGAAGAGAAAGAAGTGGGTGTTCGGCATGTTGGGTGTATATAAACGAGGCACCAGGACAAAGCCAGTTCTCCGCCTGGTGGAAAGGAGAACAAGGAGAGACTGGTGCCTCTGATAGTCCACCATGCAAGGAGAGAATCAACAATAATTAGTGATGAGTGGCGTGCCTATAGACAGCTACCCCAGCTAGGCTATAGGCATTTTACCGTGAATCACAGCGTTTCATTTGTGGATGCCCAAACAGGAGCACACACCCAACATATAGAGAGGGCCTGGAGGACCTACAAAGAAAGAGTTTGGAGGCTGCGGGGAAATCGCACAGAAGAACTGCTGCAGAATAATCTGGCAGTGATCGAATGGCAGGAGTGGCTAGGGAAATGTCATCGTAATGGACCCTTAGGCCGCCTCTTCCATGACATTGCCAAAATGTTCAAAGTTAACTCTTAATACAGTGGTACCTCACCTTACGAAATTAATTCATTCCAGAAGTGGTTTCGTAACGTGAATTTTTCGTAAGTTGAGTAGCTATTTCAATGGAAAAAGCCTGATTCGTTCCAAGGCCCCGATCCAAGTTTTTTTTTTTTTATAGTGCAACTTTTTTTATAGTGTAACATTGTGTTCTGTGTCCTGATTGGTTTCTCAGACTGGATTTAAACTTTTCTCACGTTTGTCTCTCGTTTAAACACTCAAACTTTCATAGATTTTCAACAAAATGTATTAATAGTGAAGTGTGGGGGGAAGCGGGAGGGGGGAGAAGACTGCGTGGACATGTGTGATAGCGCAGCATGACCCGGCGCGGAGCTGACAGCAGGTCTAGACCAAGGTCTAAACCTGGACTGGACCAGAACTAAACCTGGACTAAACCAGGACTAGACCAGGAGGATTAAAGCGCCGCGCGCGGGTCTATTTCCTGGTTTCTCACAAGTCACAGCTGAGGCGAGGAGGACCGCATGCAGTCTGAGCGCATGAAGGCATTAACGAGAGCCATGCAAGAGCCGCGGTGGTCAGGTCTAGAGGAGGTCTAGACCACCGCGGCTCCTGGTTTAGTCCAGGTTTAATCCTGGTCCAGTCCAGGTTTAGACCTTGGTCTAGACCTGCTGTCAGCCCCGCGCCGGGTCATGTGCGCTATCACACATGTCCGCGCAGGCTTCTCCCCCCCACGCTTCACTATTAATACATTTTGTTGAAAATCTATGAAAGTTTGAGTGTTTAAACGAGACACAAACGTGAAAAAAGTTTAAATCCAGTCAGAGAAAAGCGTGTAATGTGGCTGAGTGCGCATTATTTGAATTTTTGAGATTTCGCGTTTCGTAACTTGAATTTTCTTTCGTATCTACAGACAAAAATTTACTGTGAAGGCGTTTCGTAACTTGAAATTTTCGTTTGTTGGGTCATTCGTAAGGTGAGGTACCACTGTACAATGTTTTCATGTTATACAAATGAAATGCCAGTGTTAATGTATTTCTGTTCTGTATTATATTTTGTTCTGTATCTGTGATCAACCTGATAATAAATGACATAAGGTAATAAAATACAAAATAATCATGGTTAAGTTTGAGATTTTATGAATACATTGTTGACATGAACAAAAGATTTGTAAAAGGTAATTGTGATCGGATAGTTTGAAGCTTATATGTTTTCACAGATCATTTGTAAACGGTAATAGTGAGTTACACATATTGAAGTGAGCTTTTGTAGATGAGGATGTGTTTTCACTTTATATTAGCGGGTCCAAAAAGCTTTGTTAATAGTTTGTAGACATGAACAGATCATTTATAAGCGGTAATTGTGAGTTACACATATTGAAGTGAGCTTTTGTAGGCTATATAATCATTTACAAAAACATAATTAGTTAGGTTGTCATTAATAAATATTTCTTAATGTATTTCTTACTCATTAACAAATATTTGTAAATGTTTTGTTAAATAATTAGTTAATTATTTACTAAGTATTTGTTACTCATTAACAAATATTTGATAATATATTTCTTACTCATTAACAAATATTTGTAAATGTTTTGTTAAATACTTAGTAATAATTAATTCATATTTGTAAATGTTTTGCTAAATAATTAGTTCATTATTAACTAAATATTTGTTACACATTAACAAATATTTGTTAATATATTTCTTACTCATTAACAAATATTTGTAAATGTTTTGTTAAATATTTAGTAATAATTAGTTCATTATTTACTAAGTGTTACTAATGCTTTACTAATGCTTTATAAGCGACCGTTATTATAAAGTGTTACCGGATTACTTAAGCATGTGTGAAAGAAATGAGGAGGTAACAATATTCTAACTAGGGCTGTCAGTTTAACGCGTTAATTAGATTTATTAATTACACTGCTAATTAACACGTTATAAAAATTAACGCAATTAATTATGAGCAGCAATTCAATGCGCACGCATTTTAAATTTGGCGTGCGGCGAGCAAATCCCTGCCAGGGCTTTTGAACGGCAAGTTTATTTATAAAAAGAACGAAGACGGGACTATCAACAAGAACGCAGTGATTTGGAGCTTTTGTAAAAAATAATTTTCCGATCACCGAAGCTGCTCCAGCCTGACGGATCATTTGAACAATAAACACGTCCGGACAAGTTCCATTGTTACCGGTGATAGAGCGAGCGTGAGCGCACTTCAACAAACCAACAAACCACGCTGCAAAATTTGGGAAACAAATGAACAAAGCAAACACTTGAAAACTGACAAACTCAATCACAAAGTGGGATTGTTCACTCGCTCACTCACAATCTCTCTTTCTCCCTCTCACTCTTTCTCTCACACTCTTAAAGGTCCCATGGCATGAAATTTTCACTTTCTGAGGTTTTTGAACGTTAATGTGAGCTCCCCTACCCTGTTTAGGCCCCCCCCCCATGGCTAAAAGTTGCGAAATGTCTAAACTGAGCATTTGCGATCCTTTTCTGCGTTACACAAAAACAGTGTTCAAACGGGCGAGTTCAGACAAGGCACTTCTTTGACGTCAGATCGGCAAATGCAGCTCCAGCCCCTCCCTCTGTCTCCGCTCAGCGTCCCTGTATATCCCGCCCATAGAGTTTGGACTGTGAATGCGCTACGCAATGCGAAATGCGTTTTTTTATTTGCCTGGAGGCACGTCCGAGTGTTTCTAGGCTCGCAGGTCCCTTACCCGACCCTCTGGACCTCTGAAATACCAGTGGTTTAATTTTATTTTCTGTGTAAATATGCTTTTTTTCATTGCTAACTCTCTCATCTGTCTCTCACGGAAGGGCAGACACAGCGGAGCCGAGCTGCGCTAAGCTGCGGGGGAAAACCGCCCCCCCGCTCCTCAGCCAATCTCTCTGTCCTTCTCATTTGCAGTGAAGAAGCAACACCCACAATAAAGAATTTTAGACACACATCTAGCCTCATGAAGACTGTCAGAGTCATATCTCATGCACTGAGTGTTGATTTTGAAGAAGGATTCATTTACAGTATTAGGGAACCATTAAGGAGCCATATAAAAGCATCAAGAAGTACCATGTCATGGGATCTTTAAAATGTGATTAATTAGATTCATTAATTACACATCCTGTAATTAATTAGATTAATTGTTTTAATCGCCTGACAGCACTAATTCTAACATGGCTAAAAGCTCACAAGAGTCAATTTTGTGAAGTATAGGACCTTTAACCTGCCTTGCTTATAAGTTTTGTATAGCACAAATAAACAAATTTGATGAATACATGATTAAAGACTACTCTAACATACACAGACATTGTTTTAAAGGCGCTGTACCTGATTTTTACTCTCTTAAAAATATGAAAAACAGAACAGAAGTTGATGTTAAATGGTTTGCAGAGGTCTAAAGTTATTCCTCGCTTACCTTATGCATTCTGAGCATTCTAATTATTCACCGTGATCAATTTCTAAGCACGTTTCACAACTTTGAGAGACATGAGTGGAGTTTACCTTGATAGTAAGGTTAGCAACAATGAATTAGCAAGCTGGTTGTGCACTTTCTGATTATCAAAATAGACAATGTTTTATAATTACATGCAGACAGATCACAATGGTTTTAGTTTGACCTCAACTTATACAATATCTCTGCACTGGGGCAAGACACATTTTGCTCATATACAGCTCTGGGGAAAAAAAATAAGAGACCACTGCAAAATTATCAGTTTTTCTGATTTGACTTATAGGTATGTGTTTGGGCAAAAGGAACATTTTTGTTTGAGTCTATAAACTACTGACAACATTTCCCCCAAATTCAAAATAAAAAGATAATATTTTTCAGATCTCAAACAATGCAAAGAAACAAGATCCAATTCATTTTAAAACAACATAATACTAATGTTTACACTAAAGAAGAGTTCAGAAATCAATATTTGGTGCAATAACCCTTATTTTTAATCACAGCTTTCATGCGTCTTGGCATGCTCTCCACAAGTCTTTCACATTGTTCTTGGGTGACGTTATTCCACTCCTGGTGCAAGAACTGAAGTAGCTCAGCTTTGTGTTTGTGTTGGAATTCAACAGACGCTGGAATGGAATGGCTGTAATACATGTAGAGATGCTGATTTCAGAAGAAAATGCAGTGGTCTCTTATTTTTTCCCAGAGCTGTATATGAACCAAATCACATGCAGGCTCGTTAAATTTTATATTGCGGAACATTGCAACAATTCTTGGTTTTTATGATATCGCTATAATCTCTCATTTCTATCTAACCCACACTTTAGTTCTTATATCGTTCTGGGCCTGGCCTAGACCCGGTATAGTTCAGGTTAAATCCTTCTTTAGTTCTTAGTCCTGCTTTAAATCACCGCTGACATTTGATCCTTGTCAGTGTGTCCTGACATTGTGTCATTTGGCAAGACACCTTAGGTTGTCAAAGATGAGCGAATAATGAATGAATAATGCGACAAATTGCAAAGGGATTTTGAGTGCAGACCACTGACTATATTATGAAGTGGACTTCATAGGGAATTTGACGTCACCCATAGTGTTCGGCTCCAGTCAAATGAAGCTCAATGAGGCTTGCAAGTTCCATATTAGGAATAGGCATTTATTTACAGACAAAATAGCAAAATAAAAACACCACGATCATGTACAGCGGATTAATATGAATATTTTAAAGGCAAATTAACGTTTTTTTTACAATCTGAGCCTTCTTTCGGCAATAAAACAAGTAGTTTTACTCACCCATAGCATTTTTCTGTCAATTGGAGCAGTATCGCAGAACTTATGTTGAGCCGTTCTGTTCTACTAATGATCCCGTATCCGTTAACATGGTGCTGTATCATTTGCTCGGGGCATTACTTTGCGGTGTCCAAATAACACAAACTTTAGCACTTTTCAAATCATAGAAGCCCGATGTCTTAATGTAAGATTTCGTTTGAAGCAAAAGTGGCCTGTAATCCGAGATTTAGCCATAGTTTCGAGTAGATGAGGACGCCAGTGCGCATGCGCGGATTGTGCTATCAGCTCCCGGGACCCAAACATGAAACGCAAAGCTGAAAACTATGGATAAATCTCGGATTACAGGCCACTTTTGCTTCAAACGAAATCTTACATTAAGACATCGGGCTTCTATGATTTGAAAAGTGCTAAAGTTTGTGTTATTTGGACACCGCAAAGTAATGCCCCGAGTGCTCAGGCTAACGGATACGCTACAACATAACTTTCTTCAAACAGCTCCAAATGACACGAACGTGATATGGGTGAGTCAAACGACTTGTTTTATTACCGAAAGAAGGCTCAGATTGTAAAATAACATTACTTTTCCTTTAAGACCAAAATGAAGTTACAGAGAGAGGGTTAGCTGTGTCCATTTATAATTACATAGTCTATAGTCCAGACACATAAACTTGAAATCATCACATTATTAACGATGCTGATACTAGGTGTAGAAAGTTTTCGAGAGACCTGTTAGAGACCTGGTTTGGTTCTTGTTGGTTTTTGGGGTCAGAGAACTCATGGGGGACCTGGCCTGGACCAGACCCGCTTTAATCTTGTGGACTCTGTGTTCCTCTGCTTCTCGGTGATAAGTGAGAGTGTGAGAGTGGAGCACGAACTTGTAATGAGGCCTGCACTATTACACATACACACACGAACACACACACAGGATGGGGCTGTTACACACTGTTTGGGTACTACACTGAGCGAGAGTCAGAGTTCTATTTCTGTCACTCCGGCGCCACCTACAATACACTGGAGAAGGCTTTTTACCTAAAGTGAACTATTTGAGCTGTAATTATTCACACATGGAGTATAAAGTTTGTGGTTCTGCCCTCATTACAAGTATTGCTAAAATAAAAGCAATTTATTTATGTATTTATTTTCATTTTGGATGTTATTATTGTTGCACTAAAAAACTTACTTACGTCTTTACGGTGAGCGGGCTTGCATCTCCACAAACCTGACTTTTATTTGACCTGGAGGAAGAAATCGTCCTTCTTTCTTCCATGGAAATGTTTTAACTGTAATGTTCCACAGTATTGCATAAAATGTATCTATCTCCATGGAGACGGTATGGCTTAACTTTGTATTCCATGGAATTACGCAGGTGAGGTGCCATCTCCAGAAAGTTGCATGTTGTGTCTTTAAAGTCATTATCAACTATTTAATACAGGGAGGTCCACCACATGTTTCCATGGAGATATTATTGCTTTGCCTGAAAGGTTTCATAGTATAACATTAAACTCTATGTTGCATTTATTCAGTTACAGGTGTTTTACTGCTACGGGTGATTCTCCAACTACAGTCAAATTTGGTCATGATATCTTTCAGAAAATCCAACACATATTTTTAGAAATATTTAGCGAGACTTGAGAGCCCTGCATAAAATATACTCAAAATACACAATATAAAATGGTATTTTCCTCATTATTTGTACATTCAAAGGAAATATGAGGTGTCTGGAAATGACAACCAATAAACCTACTCTTGGTTTTGCAAAACTTGACCTTAATTTTGTTCTTGTTTCCCTTCCTTCCATGGAGCTAACCCTGCTATGCTAACATGAGCTCCTGTCTAGGGTGACCATTCGTCCGGATTTCGTCCGGACAGTCCGGTTTTAGAGCTGTCTGTCCGGCCGTCTGTCACGTGTCCTCCTTTTTTACATTTTGTCCTCCTTTTGGACCCTCGTCGGCCACCGCTGCATAAATCGTCATAAATCCTCACCCATTATTTACACTTGCTACTCTGCGATGTTCGCCGTTTCCCAATTCAGCGAATGCACGGTTCGGAGTGTGGTTTCAGTCTGCGGTGCATACTCGCTGAGCCCTGAGTGCAGTCCGGGGATCACATGTCCGTCTGCGAAATGGAACAGGTCCCGGCTCAGCTCAATGAGCCGGGTGGTCTGCTCCTTGTTCCCTACAGACAAAAATATGAATCTATTGCGACTCGTAATACTTGGAATTGGGACATGGCCAATGTTCCCCCTAATTTTTAATGTGTCTGAGCAAACACACACTAACTCCCTGAGCGCTCCTTGGATCCCTGTGAGCGACATCCGAAATGCGCCCCCCCCTTCTTTTTATGAAAAATAAATAAAATACTAATATATCTTTCAAGCACATGATAAGGAATTTCTGTGTCATTTGTCAGTGAAGTTACTGTTGAATCAAATTTCATTTCAGTCTTATGAGGGACTGAGAGTCCAAAACCTGGCCAAGGGACAAAGGACATATAGCAAAAACACTCAATATAAAACCACATTTTATATAATAAAAATAGTCATTTATCTATCATACATTTTTGTAAGTTCGTTTTTGTGTCTAGTAAGTGCAGCATGAATTAAAAAATGACAAACGTGTTTTTGTTTTTCCTTATTTCTGCCTGGGACACAAATTCTGTATTATTTGGAGAATCACCCATACATTCCCACAGGACATGAGCTCACCTCTCCACAGATCTGACCTGTTTTTGTGGGCACATGAATGGGAACATTCATGGGAGTTAATTGCCTGATCTCACTAAGCACGGCCAGATGTTGGATGGTACCACAGGAGTGCAGAAGTGGTTTTACTGCAAACTGTTATTGTGTCCTTAGGAAAGACACTTCACCCACATTGCCCATCATGAACATGGTGTCTGTGGGTGTTGGTGGTGTCCGAGGGGCCAGTGGGGCAGTTTGGCAGCTTTGTGTCCATCAGTCTATATTTATATACACCCTGGGGGTAGACTGCAATATAACTTGCTGTATTGGAAGGCACTGTATGAATCCAATCTTTATAATAAATATTAAAATAAAGTTGAATATTCTAATCAATCAATATGAAGGAAAAAAAAAAAAAAATGTTTTCCCATATCCCCCAGCCCTTCATATCTACCCTTATAGGTCCAACATTGAGCAAAATTGACTCTTGTGAGCCTTAAGCCGTGTTATAACGTGGTTTTTATAATGGAACTGCAATTTCATTCATTTGAGTGGCTTCAAACGCTCTGTTCCACCTTGTGATGTCGCGAAGCCGTCGTTTTCACATTAACAGCTTTTTTTTTTTACCTTTCAGTAGTTCACTAGAGATTGGCAATTCCTGAGCTGAAATGTTTCAAATGTCCAAGTGATTCTAGTGATGGTGTATGCAGTTTAAAAACACAGTGGAGCACAACATCACATAGTGTTTTCTGTTTGAGAGATGGACTCAGCTTAAATATGCAGGGTTGGTGTGTTAAACATGTGTGAATGAAACAAAACAAAACACAACTCCAGGTCTGTTTGTGATGAGGAAACATAATACAAATCAGAAAATAGCATAATAATATAGGTCCTTCAATACATGACGGTCTGAACAGAAGATGCAAAAGTGGTGTTGCGTCTTCACTCTTTAGTCTGCGTTTAGACGAGCATTTTCGGGAGGAAATCTGAAAAAGTGTGTGGAATTCGATTGGGTATGCATGCCAGGCAGCTAGGTGGCGCTGTGATACATTATCACTATGTGTAGAATCTTCGTTCTTCTCATCTGCGCCGCGAAAAGCAAAACAAAACATGGCTACCGGTAGCAAAAAAAAATAAAAAGTGTAGTCAGATGAAGAAGTTCAACTATTGCTTCAGACCACGTTAGACTACAAAGCAACGAAGGAGGAACAAGGGCTGGGAGTTTTGCGTCTTGGGCAGTGTAGACGAAAACGCTACGGCGGAGCTTATTCAAGTTTTCCACTTTGAAGGGCGGTTTCAGTTTTTTGCGTTTTTAAGCCCCCAAAATGCTGTTACCGTCTAAACTAAAGGCACTTCTGATAAAATATTTAGTCGTTTTTAACTGTAAGCGTTCTCGTGTTAACAGGCCCTTAGAATAGCATTAATATAAAATATTTAGCTTAAACTGCAGCTGTTTATTCCTTTTTGTCTACCCTTTTAAGCTCGGATAGCAACAGCAAATGAGAGACACACATGAAATGCAAGAAACACAAATCCACCACTCCTCCAACAACCCTATTAAAATCCCCCCAAATGAGAGCACTTTACAGGAGCTTAGTCGCCATTATCTTTGCCATGATAATTCTTTTTCCTTTTTCCTCACACTCACATTGCAGCTAAGGGGATGTGTAAAAACACGGACTTTCATAACTGCGCAGATGTTATAGGAGATCTGCGTATGTGCGAACGAGCCCCACTGCTGCGAATAAGACTCATATTTTCTAATTTGCGCTGACTGGCCCGCTCCCGTGTTTACATATAACAAGAACATGGAGGCACTTTACGGCTAATGAAGCTCTCAAACCAGGAGCATGTCTGTGTACTGTGATTCTGTGTTGGTTTAATGAAGTCCCTTTTGGCAAGAGAAGCGTGCGGCATTGTCGTTGGCATGGGTAATATGTAGTATGAAGACACGAGGGGGTAAAGAAAATTTAATTGTGTTATAGTGGGACATAGAAACGTTCGGGTTGGCTGTTGTAAAGTCTATGAGATATCTATTGCTTTATGCCCTAGAGGATACCATGGTTTATGTGTTTATTTGTTTCTCGTTAACTGTATTCGAGGGTAGTTTATTTTTCTCATTATTCTTTCAAAAAAAAAACCTGAATTACACAACGATTTAATTAAACAATCATCTTAGATTGATTTAAAGGGCCATACTATACGGTTTTGCAGTCTATGTTATGGTGTTTCCTCATCAAAAACATAGAACATGTTTGAGTAACCCTTTATTATTAATCTGTCCACATCTCCAAGGCTCAAAATTCTCTGTTCCCCCCTTGTGATGTCATGAAGTGGTAGTTTTCAGGTAATGTCAGGTAACAGCTACCTTTTACCTTCAGTTCAGTAGAGATTGGCAATTCCAGGGCTGAAATGATTTCCCTTGTGGATCAATAAAGTTTGTCTAAGTCTAAAATTATCCAAATGTTTCTAGTGAATGTGTTTTAAAGATCCCATGACATGGTACTTCTTGATGCTTTTATATGGCTCCTTAATGGTTCCCTAATACTGTAAATGAATCCTTCTTCAAAATCAACACTCAGTGCATGAGAAACAGAGATAAGATGAGAAAGAGTAATTTTTGTCACTCTGAACACTGGGCGTTGTTGCTTGAATGCAAATGAGGAGAAAAAAGCTGGCCAATAGTAGAGGGTGGGGGCATGGCCAAACGCTCCGCTCTATGCTCTGAGCGCTCTCTGATCCATTTCCTTGTTTTTGCACGGGGGGAGAGAATTGAAGGGTTCCATTGAAAAATAAACACATTTCCACAGAAAATAAAATTAAACCACTGCTGTTCAAAGGTCCAGAGGCTCAGATAAAGGACTTCCGAGCCTAGAAACACTCGGACGTGCCTCCAGGCAAATAAAAAAACGCATTCGCATTGCCTAGCGCATTCGCTTTTTTTTTTGTTTTTTTAAATGTGAATCTGGATGGCATCCTCTTCAGCAGTGTCGTGCATTAACACTGACTTACTCCTGACAATGTCCTGTGAGCCAAGTTCTGCCCCGGTTCTGACGCTGATGAAAGAAGGTCCAGAAAATTAGCGGGGACAGTTAATAAAGCTTGTTTTTCCTTCTCAAAACAATATTTGTCCAAAAAGTGATATATTTGCATCACAAACAGTTGTCCACGAAAAAGTCAGAAGTCATAGTCGCTTGGTGCTATTTTCTCTCGAGTCGTATCACTGCGTGCTGCCCCCAACTGGACAGCCGTACCTGTTTGTGTTTTAATACTCGTGAAGTAAAACGTCTGACTACGACACCAACGAGGAGGACGTTAGCTTCAGCAAACAGCCAGAGGGTTACCTGTATGAACCTGAATATACAGATGTAGAAATAAGGCAGAGGGAGTTGGAACGGGAAGGGAGAGAGACGAGGGACAGAGAAGTGACAGAGAGAGACCAACTGATGGATAAGTGGTGGTGCGCTTGTACCAAATGAAGGAATATCAACATCCAACACAACTGTCATTTGATGCCAACTGAGGCAGAAAGTTATTGCTGCCGCGAGTGGGATCTGACGCCAGAGATGCAGAAGGAGACTAGCGACTGCATCAGAAACCACTCCTAACAACTGGAAAATAGTTCCCACCCAAAATGACCAGCTGGCAGCAGCTCTCCGTGTTGATTTGCACATTTATTTGCACTCGATATGAATGCGCACTACACAGAAAGTAATTGTGAAACGCATCGAGCAAATTAATTCCTTTTTGGCCGAAATCTTTCTCTGGCGAGCGTTAGAACATGTCCAGTCTAACTTGCGGACCTGGAGCACCAGATAGCGCCGCGGTCAGTGGCGACAGACTCGGACAATGGCTGGGTAAGTCAGTGTTAATGCACGACACTGCTGAAGGGGACGCCATACAGATTCACATAAAAAATCCAAACTATCCCTTTAAACATATGTGAATGAAACAAAACACAACTCCAGATTTTGATGAGGAAACGACATTATAACATAGACCAGGAAAAAAAAACGTATTAGTATTTTATTTATTTATTATATCTGATCATAAAGAAGCTAGTTGTTGTTATTACTGTTACAGCAAAACTCTGCTCTGATCTCTGAAAATTGTGACAAGTACTTATAAACTCATCATGGTGAATAATTAGGATGCTTAAGGTAAGTGAGGAATAAGTTTGGACCACTGAAAAACATTTAGAATGAACTCTATGCATTTTAAACTGTTTTCCACTGTATGTTGATGTATTGAAGGTGCGTTGGGTCAATGTCAGGATTGTGGATCAAATGTATAGAACAAAAGTCTCTTACACATTCTTTTATACTTCTTTATGGAAATGTTGCTTTTCTTGGAATGCTCCACACAATGATGTTAAACTAATCCATCTTGATGATGTATTTAATTAGATGTGTTTTATTGCCAAAACCTTGAAAAACAAACATGCATTCTTAAAGGTGGATTGTGTAACTTTTTGACTGAGGGTCACCTGCTTGTTTCTATGGAAATGTCATCGGAATGTTCCACAGTATGACATTCAAGATTCAAGATTAAAGATATTGTCTTACAAGTGGGAAATTTTTCTTGGGCTTCCATCAATGCTGTACAATATATAAAAATAGAGTCCATAAATACAGAATATATTAAAAACACAATAATCCATAATAAAGTGCAGTATGCAGCGCAAACAATTAATAATAGTTCAGTAGGCTAACAGACACTGACACAAAGGAGTTCTTAAATCTGTTCATGCGACAGCGTGGGGCCCCGAACCTTCTTCTTGAAGGTAATAACTCGTAGTCCGAGTACAGAGCGTGCAGAAGGTCAGAATCTTACTGTCCTGGCGCAGAGTGGCCTGCTCATAGATAGAATCAGGTTCGCCCACAAGTTTAAACTCTGTGTGGAGCAGTCTGTTTTTAAGATGCACAAACAGATTACTACACCATGCTGTAATACTGTACCTTACAAGACTCTCCAAGCAAAAGATCAGCATGATCCTCTTGTCCTCACCATGAGCTCTTAAACGATGCAAAAAGTACAAACGTTGTAGTAGTCGACCTACAGGTGGTCCATGTGTCCACATTAAACAGCTCTAAGCAGGTGGATTTATAGCCATAAGGCAAAGCAAAAACATAGAGACAGATGGCAAAACATCCACAAAAAAGCTACATTAAGTACATCTTTATTTTTTTTTTAAATAAAAGTACAAAAAAAGCGAAAGCGTCTGTGCGTACGTTCCAGTGCATTTCAGCTGGTCACTACTATTTATTTAAAACCATCATCTAATAGTTCATTCCTGCCCACCTCTTATGAAGGCTGTGTACAAACAAACAAACAGCATATTTCTTATTCCATAACGTTGCCATGTATTTAATGACACAGTACATCTGAACACTTCTCCGTCTTGGTGTAAAACTTGGCTTCTTTTCATCTTGTCTTGTCAATCATGCTAACAAAGGCACCCACTGTGAGGGTGGGCATCACGACGTTCGGTCTTCAAACTGATCTGCGCCGCTTTCAAATCTCTCTTTGTCTCCTCTGAGCAATTACCAGCACGCTTTAAGGAGCTCTCTCATTCACTTTGACATTAATATAGACTAAAAACATATTTAACTGCGTTGCTAATCAATACACAACAGCAGAGGGAGGCTCGCGAGGAGGTGAGGAGGGGAGTGTACTGTCTATGGAATACGCATTATTTTCAGATTAAGAATGGATGGGGGTGCAGCAGCTAAGAGTGGTGATGAGGGCTCCGGGAGTAATTCGCTCACTTCTGTGATGTTTGTATTGTTTTTAGTGTATATGAGTCAGATCAGTGTGGAATAAAATTACTGTAGCGGGTCAATGTATTGGAATATAAAGATGTAAGATGCATGATATCATGAAGAAACTGCAATAATTAACACAATTGATGGGATCAATTCAATAAAAAAAAACAACAGATTTGAACAGTTTTGAGACAGCCATGTTTTTAATGAAATGCTTCACTTTTACTCATGTCAACAGATCCAGTCCCAGTGCACTTTAATTACATTTTGTATCAAGAGATTTCAAGCCAGTTCACAACTGTACTTCCTGTACTGCATTTCCTTGACACATGCATTTAAAGTTGCAAAATGTCACTTGTCTCGTGGGAGCACACCGCATACATTAAACTCATCCATCTTTCATTCAATTACTAGAGTTGTTATTTGCCTCTCTGGCCAATTGGCACTAACTGCTTGTTCCCATGGAGACAGATGTTTAACATCTGGTGTACACTGTCTACAAGTGTGGTGCAGTTTGGAACTCGTGTGGGCCCCGCAAGACTTAGAAAATCTTTAAAACCAATGTGCCCTGCCACACTGACCTCTGCGCCCTGCCACTCTCCTCCTAAATCCGAGGTTCAACCATCAGTCAGATTCTCCTCTCCAGCACCCTGGAATAGACCTTACTGGGGAGGCTGAGGAGTGTGATTCCCCTGTAGTTGGAACATACCCGCCAGTCCCCCCTTCTTAAACAGAGTGACCAGTCCAGAGGTACTGTCCCCGACCACGCAATGTTGCAGAGACGTGTCAGCCAAGACAGCTCCACAACATCGAGACTTAATATACTCAGGACAGATCTCATCCACCCCCGGAGCCTTGCCACCGAGGAGCTTGTCAACCTCACCTCACCTCAGTGACTTCAGCCAGGGTGATGAACGAGTCCGCCTCCGAGTTCCCAGCCTCTGCTTCCGCCTCAGAAGAGGTAACGGCGGGACTGAGAAGATCCTCAAAGTATTCCTTCCACCGTCCGACAACATCCCTAGTCGAACAGCTCTCCACCCGCACTGTAAACAGTGTTGGTGAAGCACTGCTTCCTGTGCCTCCTGAGGCGCCGGACAATTTGCCAGAATTTCTTTGAGGCCGTCCTATAGTCCTCCTCTATGGCCTTTCTAAAGTCCTCTCAACTCCGAGTTTTTGCCTCTGTGACCGCCCGGGCTGCAGCACGCTTGGCCTGCAACTACCCATTAGCTATCTCAGAAGTCCCATGAGCCAACAAGGCCCGATAAGACTCCTTCTTCAGCCTGACAGCATCCCTTACTTCCGGTGTCCACCACCAGGTTTGGGGATTGCCGCAACGACAGGCACCACAGACCTTACGACCACAGCTATGAGCAACTGCATCGACAATAGAGGCCGAGAACAATGCCCACATGTCCCCAGTCTCCCCCGGAATTCAGGAGAAGCTCTCCAGGAGGTGTGAGTTGAAGGTACCCCTGACAGAGGGCTCTGCCAGATGTTCCCAACAGACCTTCACTATACGCTTGGGCCTGCCAGGTCTTTCTGGCTTCCTCCCCCGCAGGTGGACCCAACTCACAACCAGGTGGTAATCAGTTGACAGCTCTGCCCCTCTCTTCACGCGAGTGTCCAAGACACGCGGCTGGAGGTCAGATGAAACGACAACAAAGTCGATCATCAACCTCCATCCTAGGGTGTCCTGGTGCCACGTGCACTGATAGACACCCTTGTGGCGTTCGTTACGGACAAACCGTGGCTAGCATAGAAGTTCAATAACAGGACACCGCTCGGGTTCAGATCAGGGAGGCCGTTCCTCCCGATCACCCCTCTCCAGGTGTCACTGTCATTGCCCACGTGGGCGTTGAAGTCCCCCAGGAGAACAACGGAGTCCCCCGTTGGTGCACTGTCCAGTACCCCTCCCAGATACTCCAAGAAGGCCGGGTACTCTGCACTGCTGTTCGGCCCATAAGCCTACATAACCTGTCCCTGACCCGAAGGCGCAGGGACATGACCCTCTCCTTCACCGGGGTGGACTCCAACACATGGCGGCTGAGCTGTGGGGCAATGAGCAAGCCCACACCAGCCTGCCGCCGCTCCCCGTGAGCAATGCCAGAGAGTCCAGTCCCCATCAAGGAGTTGGGTTCCAGAGCCCAAGCTGTGCGTGGAGGTGAAGCCTATTATATCTAGTCAGTAATGCTCAACCTCCTGCACGAGCTCGGGCTCCTTCCCCCCTAACGAGGTGACATTCCATGTCCCTAGAGCTATTCTCCATGTCCGGGGATCAGTCGTCGAGGCCCCTGCCTTTGACTGCCGCCCAAACCTCCTGAGGGTGGTGGATCCACAGGAGGATGGCCCCACGTCACTCGTTCGGGCTGTGCCAGGGCCAGGCCCCGTGGGGTAAGGCCCGGCCACCAGACGCTCACTGTCGAGCACCCACCCCAGGCCTGGCTCCAGGGTGGGGCCCCGGTGACGCCAACCCAGGCGACATAACTGGCCTTGTTTTAATATTCATCATAAGGGCTTCTGAACTGTTCTTAGTCGGACCCGTCCCCCAGGACCTGTTTGCCTTGGGTGACCCTACCAGGGGCATGAAGCCCCCGACAACATAGCTCCAGGGATCATTTGGGCATTCAAACCCCTCCACCATGTTAAGGTGGTGGTTCAAAGGAGGGGAAAAACACAACCTGTTATCTCAAAAGAAAATCATTCTTTTTCAAATGGACTCAATAATTATTCTGTGTTCAACAATAAACAAACCCAGCACAGAATCCTCCTCTTCCCTTCTGTCTTGAAGACTCCTCCTCTCTCCTCACAGCACCCACAAAGTGCTCATGGGTGCAGATGGGAGCTCATTTATCAAAGCACTCTCTTTGTAGATGCAGACTGCTCCACACCGTAGGCAGATCAACAACAAGAAGAGCTCAAATGTGACAAATATATGTTTGAAAACAGGGAAATACAGTAGTAAAATATTAAAAGGAGCAAAAACTGACCCAAAATCGCTTACAAACTCATTGCAGTGAATAATTGGGATCAGTGGCGGCTGGTCCATAGGGGGCGCTTGGGCGCCGCCCTTCCCAAGGAGGAGAGGAAAAATATAAAATGTATAATACTAATCAACGTCAATTTTAATTATTTGTGTGTCTCTACATGTAATCTGAATTATTCAAACAACATTTCCACCAAATGACTCTTATTTAACAGTGAATTTCCACCGACATAGTCGTATGGGGCTCGTGTCTAAAGCGCCCTCGAAGTGTAGCGAAATAGCCAATCGTGTGTTTGCTAGGGGAAAATTAAAAAATATGATTCCTATCAGCCTATCAGCATTGCCGAATAAAATGGTTTTGGGGCGCCCATGTGCGTCGCACCTGCTACAGAAAGTTTGGATTGCTATTCGCCCTGTCCCAGACTGATTAGTCACGTGATTCAGACAATAATTCAGACGTCCTTTCACAATAATTCATCCGCGTATTCCCTGCGGATTAATACGTGGATGAATTATTGTGAAAGGATGTCTGAATTATTGTTTTTAATGTATTTATTTTCTGTGCCATCGGTGATAAGATAATCACGAGCAAGTTGAAAGGTCAGTCAGGACTCTGATGATTTTGGAAGAAGTCACGTTTTCAGCTTGTCCCAAGTCTTAGTAATTAAACTGATTCACGGAAGGTGAATTTGATGCTTTATTGCCAGATAAGTTAAGTTTTCGGTCTGAAATGGCTTGTTAATGGACTTTGCGAGTAAGCTGAGAGGACCGTTCGAGAGACCGCGATGAGTAACATTGCCTGAGGGAGAGCGGAACGACGCTGACTGGATTTCCCTGCCGCTGCCTACGATTTCTCAACGCGCGAGTGGCGGAGGTACAGTACCTTTTTCCTGTTTGTTTGCCATTGCAGTGAAGGAGCCAGTTCCGTACCCAAGCTACGAACCAGGCCTGCAACGGTAGAACTTGGGGTTGGAGAATTATATCTGAGTATTTTGCCAGCTATAGGATAAATTGTTTATTTGGGCCCATTAGAATATTGTGACTGTTAAAGGTCCCATGGCATGAAATTTTCACTTTCTGAGGTTTTTGAACGTTAATGTGAGCTCCCCTACCCTGTTTAGGCCCCCCCCCCATGGTTAAAAGTTGCGAAATGTCTAAACTGAGCATTTGCGATCCTTTTCTACGTTAGAAAAAATCAGAGCTCAAACGGGCGATTTTGAACAAGGCACCTTATTGACGTCAGATCGAAAAAAGAAATGCAAATGCAGTTCCACCCCCGTCTGTCTGTACTCAGCGTCTCTGTAAATCACGCCCAGAGAGTTTGGACTGCGAATGCGCTAGGCAATGCGAAATGTGTTTTTTTATTTGCCTGGAGGCACGTCCGAGTGTTTCTAGGCTCGGAAGTCTTTTATCTGAGCCTCTGGACCTTTGAACAGCAGTGGTTTAATTTTATTTTCTGTGGAAATGTGTTTATTTTTCAATGGAACGCTTCTCATCTCTTCTCCGCGCAAAAACGCGGAAATGGATCAGAGCGGACAGCTGAGAGCGGAGAGTTTGGCCACGCCCCCACCCTCTACTATAGGCCATCTCTTTTCTCCTCATTTGCATTCAAGCAACAACGCCCATTATGGATTGTTCAGAGAGAGAAAAATTACTCTTTCTCATCTTATCTCTGTTTCTCATGCACTGAGTGTTGATTTTGAAGAAGGATTCATTTACAGTATTAGGGAACCATTAAGGAGCCATATAAAAGCATCAAGAAGTACCATGTCATGGGATCTTTAAAAATTTTGTGTGTTGAGGTTTACCCTTGAGATGTTCATCTAAATGCCTGAAAGCACTTTTTTTCATTAGATGTAATATAGTTCATATTTACTTATAACTTTGTTGTGGTTATTGAGTGTCATGTTTGTTTGAGGTTAACCATTTAAACACAAGACATATAGTACAAAAGTAGTTCATTTAAGAGTTTACTCACATTATACGAATAAGAATCATTTCATGCATTTCATGCATTTTAATAACCATAATACTGTACTAAAAGGTGTAACCACACTAGTATAAATGTGTAATAAGAACTCAGGTTAGTCTCTCTCACATAACAAACACAATAATAGGCAGGGAAATCTATTGGCACATCAGCCCCACCAAGATTTTTTTTCACTAGCCGCCACTGATTGGGATGCTCAGAATGTATTCAGTAAGTGAGGAAAAACTTTGGATCACTGCTAACAGTTTAAAGAGCCCGTATTACGTTCTACTGTGTTTTTAAACTGCATACACATTCACTAAAATAATTGTATAATTTCAGCCCTGGAATTGCCAATCTCTACTGAACTAGAGAGACTAATAATAAAGAATTACTCAAACATGTGTGAATGAAACAAAACACAACTCCAGCTATGTTTTTGATGACGCAACAACATTATAACATGGTTTAACGCTCAATTTTGCATAATGTAGAACAAATTTTAGGACAGAAAAAATCTGGAACAGCAGCTTTGGGAAAATGTTCAACAATTTGTAGAGCACACTGCTTTGCTTCCCTGAAAAACAAGTTTGTGTTCAATTTACAGTAAAATGATTACAAGCAAGTGTATTTTTTTTATTGCACCAAGAAACTAGGGCTTCTGAGGACAACGGTGTTATATCTAGATTTTTGCATTTTTTATTTATTTATTTATTTATTTTAGATCAACTTTGTGTTTTCTTCTAATAAGCGAAGTAATCCAAAAAGCTAACATGTTTTGGAGTTATGGAACTGCATCTCAGGGGAAGACGAAAAAAGTGATTAAAGAACACCAAAAGAAATGCAAAAAGGAACAGCTAACAAAATCCGAGAAGGACTAGACCACACCAGAAAACTAAGTGGCGTAACAAATGGAGGATACAAGAGGCTATTGAAATCAGGAAATGACCTGCATGGACCATCAACAGAGACAAGGGGCTTTTACCGGAGACCACTGCCAAATAAGCTCATTACTTCTTGGATGACTTGTCTTATTAGAAGAGAACACACATTAGTTACTAGAGCTGGGAGGATGGATACGAGTGTGCTCTGGTCATGGGGATGCGGGGATGTTGAATCCAGTGCAGTGTGGCCCAAGAGGAGTGAACTGGGGCTGGGACAGAATGGCTGATGGCTGCAACCTAATAGACTATTCTCTATAAATCTCCACCTTGAACGTTATTGTGTGTGTGTGTTTCTATATATAATTTACAATCGTGTTGGAAACAATCAGAATTTTGGAAGAATTATGAATTATAAGTGTAGTAATACTCCTTAACAGCAGCATTTTTGTGTGTACGCTGGCTCCTGACTGACAAAATGTCTGTATGAAGGAATTAATGGTGCACTTTTTATGCAACGTTTTGGTTGGAAGTCAATCACCTGCTTGTTTCTATGGACATGTCATTGCTCTGCCTGGAATGTTCCACAGTATGACATTAAACATATCTAGTTTACATTTATTTAAAGGAATATTAAAGTTTTTACAATCTGAACCTTATTTCGTTAATAAAACAACGACATTTACTCACCCATTGTACTTTGGTGTCATTTGGTTACCTGGCCAGCCAAATGATATCTCTCTGTATTTCCTATACAGCACGATACCATCTGGACACCCTCCATCCACTCTCGCTCCTCCGGTTAACAACGGACTCCGTGATTCTGATTCGTTCAAAGATGGTGACGTCAGTGCACCCGCCTTTGCCCGCAAAGTCACTCTTAGGCAGCGGAAGTTCCGCCTCAGTTTTGAATCAAGATGGCGCAATCTCTGATTGGTTCACTTAGCTGTCTGTCTACGCGCAACTGCAGCGCATTTTGGACCAAGCGTTACCAGACTCACTCGCTGGTACAGCGATGAGTCATGGATTCTTCCAGGCAAGTCATTTGGAGCATTTCCGGAGATTTTGTAGTTTAGCGATATCCGTAACGTGAGTGCTCGGGGCAGGCGATTGCAGTCACCAAATAACACAAACTTTAGCACTTTTCAAATCACAGAAGCTCAATGTTAGTCTCCACTTTCGCTGGAGTCAAAAGTGGCCTGTAATACGATATCCATGTTTTCATTGGATGATGAGGACAGTGCGCATGCACGCATTCACAGCAGATAACACGACACTCTCAGCTCTCGGTTACAGTCATAAACATCTCCGCTTGAGAAAACCCGAAATGGTGCGAACATGCATTTATCCCGGTTGTGAAAACCAAATGACAGCTTGGATGAAGTTGAGCTTTCACAGGCTTCTTCCACATCACAATCCGGAGTTACTGAAGCTGTGGCTGGTTGCTTTGAGAATGGACCTGTGGGATTTCATTATTTGATTACATGTATATTTACATATGAAAACTGTAATCTCTCTGTGTACAAGTATACTGTATGACTTTTGTCTAGTGTTCCTGTATGTAATTTTTAACCGAGTGTTCTGAAAGCAGCTAAGTGTAACGCAATACGTTACATAGGCTGTGCTGGCTACATCACCTGTTCCCATCCATCAAATATAGGCTGACTTCAACTATAGCTAACTCGTATGTCATTGGTTAAAGCTTGGAAGCTACACTATAGGTCTCCTTACAAGGTTGGGGACTCTGTGCAGTAAATTTGGAACACTGCATAGCATGCCACAGATCTGTATTTAAGGGGCCACAGTGGAGAGCTCTCTGTGTGATGGGGACTGAAGGGCACACAATGACCAGTGTGTGGTGTGCCCAGGGACGACCTGTGTGGCCAAGGAGACAACATGTAACTGAAGATGTCACCATTTACGTTTGTATATCTGCCTAATTCGACATTAAATGCTGATAACCTCAATCTCCAGATTCTGCCTTTCTTCAGACCTCTTTTCAAAAACTGACAGACCCAAACATGAAAACATGGATGGATATCACATATATTACAGGCCACTTTTGACTCCAGCAAAAGTGGAGACTAACATTGAGCTTCTGTGATTTGAAAAGTGGTAAATTTTGTGTTATTTTGTGACTGCAATCACCTGCCCCGAGCACTCACGTTACGGATATCGCTAAACTACAAAATCTCTGGAAATGCTCCAAATGACACCAAAGTACAATGGGTGACTAAATGACGTTGTTATTAACGAAATAAGGTTAAGATTGTAAAAACTTTAAAGGTCCCATGGCATGAAATTTTCACTTTCTGAGGTTTTTGAACATTAATGTGAGCTCCCCTACCCTGTTTAGGCCCCCCTCCATGGCTAAAAGTTGCGAAATGTCTAAACTGAGCATTTGCGGTCCTTTTCTGCGTTACACAAAACCAGTGTTCAAACGGGCGAGTTCGGACAAGGCACCTTTTTGACGTCAGATCGGCAAATGCAGCTCCAGCCCCTCCCTCTGTCTCCGCTCAGCGTCCCTGTATATCATGCCCATAGAGTTTGGACTGTGAATGCGCTACAATGCGAAATGCGTTTTTTAAAATTTGCCTGGAGGCACGTCCGAGTGTTTCTAGGCTCGCAAGTCCCTTACCCGACCCTCTGGACCTCTGAAATACCAGTGGTTTAATTTTATTTTCTGTGTAAATATGCTTTTTTTCATTGCAAAGTCTCCCATCTGTCTTCCTGTGTTAAACACGGAAGCGAGCAGACAGCGGTGCAGAGCTGGGGTTCAAGGGGGGAAACCCCCCCCCCCCCCCGCTCCTTAGCCAATCTCTCTGTCCTTCTCATTTGCATTGAAGCAGCAACACTCAGAATAAAGCATTTTAGACACATATCTAGCCTCATGAAGACTGTCAGAGTCATATCTCATGCAGTGAGTGTTGATTTTGAAGAAGGATTAATTTACAGTATTAGGGAACCATTAAGGAGCCATATAAAAGCATCAAGAAGTACCATGTCATGGGACCTTTAATATTCCTTTAATTACAGGTGGTTTTATAGCTCAAAAATACCTACAAAAACAGGCGTTCTGATTGTGAGCACACATCTGAACTGTAACATGATCACGTTACAGGTCAGATTTGGTTTGGTCTGCACGAAGATAGAAAGGTTTAATAGCATAAAGTTAAGCATTCCAGACAAAGCAATAACATCTCCATGAAGAAAAGCATTCGACGGACCCTCCACCAGAAAAGTTACAGAATGCACCTTTAAGTACAGATTTATTCATAGATATTCCTGAATGAGACTCATTGCTCCAGGTCTTAGCTTCACATTGTGGGTCCAGCTCAGACAGAAGACTCCCCTAACCTCAGTTTCTATTTTTATTGCTTTTGGACCAGAGCACGGTCCTTGAAACTGGCCATCTGTCCCTGCCCAGCCCGTGGACACTCTGAGGAGACATAACAATGAAAACACTGATAGTACAAAATCAGGAGTGTATCCAACCAGCACATTGTATTGTCCTTGGGCAAAACTCACCGCCCACCTCAGCCATGTGTGAAGTGGTGTGTGAATGAATTATTGATTATTTACCAAATAAAAGTCTACTTTGGTTATTTTCCTGGTAATTTGGTTATTTCTTAGTATAATTTAAAGGCCCTGTATTAAGCACAATTGACTTTTGTGAGCTTTAATACCTTATAAAGTTGTAACCTCTTCAAAAACATACCTGGAGTTGTTTTTTGTTTTATTCACACATGTTTGAGGAAGCCTTTATTATTAGTTTGTCTACATCTTCAAAACTCAAAACACTCTGCTCCACCTTGTGATGTCATGTAGTGGCAAGTCAACAACTCTCTTTTACCTTTTTTCAGTAGAGATTAGTAATTCCAAGGCTGAAATTATCCAAATTATTCTAATGAAGATGTAGGAGTTTAAAAACACAGTGGAGCACTTCCTGTATTATCCCTTGACATCACAAGGTGGAACAGAGTGTTTTCACTTGGAGAGAAGAATAGGATTTGTGCGTTAAACCACCACGTATCATCATAAAGAGGGATTTAAAACATTTTTCAGAGCAAGGGTTTCTTCTTGATTTAAGAAACTGCAAATGGAATCATGTTTGTCTAATTCCAGATGCTGAATTGGCTTTTTTGTGTGTGTTTTTTTTATGAAATTTTTAACGTTGTTAATGCACATGCTCCAAATTCCGAATAAAAGGAAGAAATAATCCTTGGTTCTCATCTGAGCTTTCAAACATTATTTATCAAAGCAACAAAGCTTGGGCAAAAGAAAGAAAGTCCAGTCTTATTGATAATTGGCTCACCTTCAGAAGGTTACGAAATAGATGTTCTTACCTAATTAAAGGGACAGTGTGTAAGATTTGTACCCGTTAATTACCGAATTGAAGATGCCCATTCAAAAATACAGTGTTTTCCAAGTCTTTTCACTTCCATCATGAAATCAAAGATTCTGTTAGACTTAGATATACCTGCATAAAAGGGGGATCTTCCCCATATAGAGGCAGCCATTTTGATTACGAGAGCCGCAGAAGGACATTTGGGCTCCGCCTTCGCCTTCGGCAAGGCTCGTGGTTTTCACACGAGATAGTACACGTTTGGATAAACAACGACAAGCATGTTGCCGGATCACATGTCGTAATGGATCTAACACGTGTTTTGGACTAAATTGTTTTACTGGATTTTATTCGCTGGATCCTTACGGACAGATTGAGGCCAAGCTTATGGTGAAATACAGAGTTTGACCTGTCCAGAGCCTTCAAAGGTAAGCAAAGTAACAAACCTTGTTTTGTGCTTTTCCGTATAAAAGCCCCATGTGCTCGGGGAGTGATTGTTGTGCCGGGAAATGAATTGCATAGTCAAAAAGATGAGACTGTAAGGTTTCATTTGATGCGTAGATTGTCATGGTACATGATCGGGAATGTGTGCTCTCATGCGAAAAAAAAGAAAAAAAAAACAGTGAACGGGACCGCTTTTTATTTATACAGTAGTTGTCGGCGAGGGCTCGCACAGGTGCGCTTCACGCGTGTGTGTGGTTCGTGCGTGGGTACGCGAGCTGTCCACGTTACGGCACGCCCGGGTGACCCTCGAGCTCTGCCGTAGCTAGAGCAGGAACTGCAATAGCCACCATCCACCTATGCACCACGAATCCTACACACTGTACCTTTAAGAAAGCCAAAGCAGAATATTATTTATCTATTACTACTGACAGTCTGAATGACCCAAAATGTTTTTGGAAAACAGTCAAATCTCTTTCTGTAAGTGATAAATCTCAGTTTTTGCCAATTCCCATTGTTAATGAATCAACTGTTGTTCGAGATAGACATGAAATGTTAAATTGTTTTAACAAATACTTATTTGTTGACCTTCTGGCTATTTTCTTTCAGCTTGCAGGCCTTCCTCTTTTAACTTTCAGCCTATCACTATTGAGGATGTGCATAAACAGCTGAAACATCTTGATACTAAAAAATCACATGGCCCAGATCTTTTGGATCCCTATTTTTTGAAAATGATTCTATAGCAGAGCCGCTTACACACATCTTTAATTTGACCTTGTCCACTTCAGAAATCAATAAAATATGGAAATCTGCTTTTGTATTTCCACTTATCAAAGGAGGTGACCAAAGTGTCTTAATTAATTATAGACCAGTTTCAAAATTGTTAGTTGAACAATTGTTGTTGTTAGTTGAACTAACAATTGTTAGTTAAATGAACAACTAAAATCATATTTGATTTGATTCCGAATTTCAGTCGGGATACAGGAAAAGGCATAGCACCATGACAGCAGCATTGAAGGTTGTAAATGATATTTGCTCAGCGTCCAATAAAAAACTAAATTGTGCTTCTATTTTCTTTGATTTGTCCAAGGCATTTGATTCTGTAGATCATCAATTATTAATGTGATGACTTGTAAGCATTGGACTTTCGGAACAAGCAATCAGATGGATTTTAAATGATCTTTGTGACAGATCTCAAAGGGTTAAATGTGGTGACCAGTGTTCAGATGATCTGACTGTTATTTGATGTGTACCACAAGGGTCTATTCTGGGACCACTTCTTTTCACTATATATACAGCGTGTGCAGAATTATTAGGCAAGTTGTATTTTTGAGGATTAATTTTATTATTGAACAACTACTATATTCTCAATCAACCCAAAAGACTCATAAATATCAAAGCTGAATACTTTTGGAAGTTGGAGTGGGGCTTTTTTAGTGTTGGCTAGCTTAGGAGGATTTCTGTGTGTGCGGATAACTATTGCTGTGCAGAATTTTTAGGCAAATTAATAAAAAACAAATATATACCCATCTCACTTATTTATTTTTGCCAGGCAAACCAATATAAGAACTCAAAATTTACAAATAAACATTTCTGACATTCAAACACAAAACAAAAACAAATCAGTGACCAATATAGCCACCTTTCTTTACAAGGACACTCAAAAGCCTTCCATCCATGGATTCTGTCAGCTTCTTGATCTGTTCACATCAACACTGCGTGCAGCAGCAACCACAGCCTCCCAGACACTGTATACTGTAGGTGTACTGTTTTCCCTCCTTGTAAATCTCACGTTTCATGAGGGACCACAGGTTCTCTATGGGGTTCAGATCAGGTGAACAAGGGGGCCATGTCATTATTTTTTCATCTTTTAGACCTTTACTGGCCAGCCACGATGTGGAGTATGTGGAGGCATGTGATGGAGCATTGTCCTGCATGAAAATCATGTTTTTCCTGAAAGATGCAGACTTCTTCTTGTACCACTGCTTGAAGAAGGTGTCTTCCAGGAACTGGCAGTAGGACTGGGAGTTGAGTTTGACTCCATCCTCAACCCGAAAAGGTCCTACAAGCTCATTGTCACGTCAACATTAAAGTCAAACAAATTCAAATCCACATTTAACCTCACATCCACCTTTGCCTGAGTTCAACCTCCAGACCTGCAGGGGACAGTGAAACAATTACTGCACAACAGCAACAGCAGAGGTCCCCACACTTCCTGTCAGATCCCAGGAAGTTTTCAGTCGGCCATATTGCCTGCAGACCAGCATGTGAAATGAGAGACAAAGGAAGGAAAAACTTAAACAAAGCATCCAACTAAAAAACCAAAGAAGATCCTCAGTTCATGGTCATACGCAACTGGTATGAAATGCACTCTTCTTCTTCTGATTCTTACAGTATATTTGAATGTATAAATGTAAAACACATACCAATGACTTTAATCACATTGAGGTGCATATGTAAGAGGGAGAGAGACTTTAATTTAACTTTGATTTAATTGAAAGCTATGTTTATTTGTACTTTATGTAGCTTAATCAATCTTTATTTCTGGTTCATGTTTATGTTTAAACACTCATTTGTTTAGTAAACGTTATCTGTTAAACTGAAAGATTGTAAACAGTCATTGCATTTTCATTTATTACATTACACAAAGGTTGCAGTAATGACTTTATTTCTGTATTTAAACTTAAAGTAATGTTGTGATGACTTATGTTTATTATGAGTTTAAACTCAAAACTATGCAATGTTTCTGTTCTGTTTATCTTTAAGGTTATCAACCTAATCAACCTAATCAACTTAATCCTGGTTATTGAACATCAATAAACCACAAAAAGACAAGAAATCTCGAGTTGTTCCTTGCGTTCTAAAGACCAGAAGCCTTTTCAAGTTGAGCAAAGAACTGAGTAATTCAATCACAACTTGACAGTTGATAACCAACGTGGCAGCAAAGACAAAGGATCAACGGCCTCAAGTCAACGGTGCCAACGCAAAGGTCTGCAAGTATGGCAGAAGAAGCCACGGGAAAAACACTCAAGCAGCTGAAGAAGGAAAGAACATCAGCAAAGAGTGCCTTCACCAAGCAAGCCAACTATTTGAGCAGAGCTGTTGGACATCTCACAAAGCCAGAGTTACAGAAGGGGCTCAGAGAACTCACCTCACTTGGAAGAACTGTCAGTAACACCAATGACGACTACGAGCTTGGCATACTGGCTGAACTGGGAGTCGAAGAGGTAGATGAGCTGGATAAGCAGCAGCAGACCGACCTGACAAATACCATAGAAGACTGCAACTCCAAACTGGATGAAATTAAACGATTAGTACAGTCGAGCATCTGGTCCAGGTACGGAGAAGGCGAGCTGGCATTCGCATTTGAGGAGGCAGAATCTGCTTGTGAAGGAGCCCATGCAATTCGTGTGTCCATGGTGAACAAGGACGGCTATGAACATCAGTTGGAAGGCGTGAAGAGACTCGTCAATGATGTGATGGCAAGTTTCACAGAGTGGGAAGAATGGATACCAGAAGAAGAAAAGGCCAGTCTGGATGGTAGAGTGAAAGGCTTGCGAAAGTTGAAGAACAGCCTCGAGGCCAAAAAGGCAGAATTCCTGATAGTGCAAATAATTGCAGAAGAGGAAAGAAGAGGGAGCACTCTTCAGGCACAGCCAGCACCACAGCCTGTCCAGCAGCCAATTCTTAAAATAAAACCCATCACCTTACCCAGATTCTATGGCTCCAAGAGAGACTTCCATCAGTGGAGAAAGGATTGGGAGAGTCTCCAGAGGCAGGGAGAGCCAACTGGTTCAGCAGAAGCTAAGAAGATCCAGCTCCTAGACAGCGTTGATGAGAAGATCCGCAGAGACCTCAGACTGTCGACCTACAAGACTGCGGAGGACATGTTCAGGGTGCTGGACACCAGATTTGGAAACAAAACAACCATAGCCCTGGAGATCATCGAGGACCTGGACAAAATCCCCCCTCTGAAGTCACACCAACCCAGGAAAATGATTGAAATGATCCAATCTGTTGAAAAGGCACTGAATGACCTCACAGAGCTCGGCAATACTGGAGCCATCAAAAATCCTCTTGTAATCAAATCAATAGAGAGCAAATTACCAGACACTATGAAGAAGGACTGGCTAGGATTCATGGTCAACCCAGCAAATGCAGTCACTCCAGACAACCATTTTGACAGCCTTCTGACCTACCTGAAAACTCAAGAAGAGGTCTTAGAGAGGTTGGAGCAGCTTGGAGTATGTGAAAAGCCGGACAAAAAGTCTGCTGACCCCAAGAAATACGCCTCAACCAGGTCCACGAGTAAAGGGGGATGCGTTGTCTGTGGAGATGAGCAGCACAAAGAGAAGCTTTTCTTCTGCAAAATGTTCAAAAAACTGAAGCCAAAAGACAAGTTGAGTGCTGTGGAGAGACTGGGAGCCTGCACAAAGTGCCTGGAGTGCCATGAAGATGATAATGAATGCAAAGATACTTACCTGTGTAGAAATAAAGACTGTAGGAGAGACCACCACTTCTTCCTGTGCCGGCGAGGAGACCCAAAAAAGGCTGAGACAGACAAAGTATCAAAGTCAAGCACAAGTAGACAAAAGCTGACGGAAGAACAAAATCAATTTGTGTCTGAACTGTCCCCTGACATGGTGGAAAAGTTTAGGAAAGCCTTCACCAATGTTGCGGCAAGATCTCACTGCACCGACAAACCTGAAGGGGTGGAAATGAGTGCACCACAAGAGCTACCAGTGATCCTGATGCTCCTCGAGGTAACAGCCAATGCAGGGCAGAAAATTGGGACACTGATCGACTTAGCATCAGACACAAATTACATCACCCACAAAGCTGCCAGGAGACTCAACCTCAGAAGCGAAAAAATCACTCTTGTTGTCCACGGGGTTGGAGGAATGGCCCTAAAACTGAAGACAAAAAGATATCATCTCAGGGTGAGGGTCAGAACGCCCACAGGAACTGAAAGAGCCCATGAGCTTCTCTGTTATGGCCTGAACGAAATTGCCAAGGTACAAAACACAGTCAGACCTGAACAACTGAAGAGGTTCTTCCCAGATGCCAACTTAGAAGACCTGTATAGGCCAGAGCGAATAGAACTGCTCATCAGTCATCGGGAAGGAAGGCTGGTACCACAAAGAGTGAAAGTAATTGGAGACCTTGTCCTGTGGGAAGGCCCACTAGGAAAGACGGTTGGCGGAACACATCCAGACCTCTTGAAAAAGTGGATTTGGAAGCTCACTCATCTAAAACACACTTCGCAAGATCCATGAGAGCCACAGCAGTGAAATATCAAGAACTCAGTGACACAAAGGAACTCAAAGCTGAAACCAAAAGCACTGTTGCAGACAGAGAATTTCTCGACTGGTGGAAATGGGACAGTATTGGGGCAGCTTGTGAGCCGAAGTGTGGAGGATGCAGATGCGGGAACTGCCAGCCAGGAGGCAAAGACATGACACTGAATGAGGAAAGAGAGCTAGAAATCATAAGGACAGGCCTCACCTATGTCAAAGCAGACAATCACAGCAGTGAACCACACTGGGACACAAAATATCCATGGATCGAGGATCCAACTTCTCTGCCCAATAATAGGAGTGGAGTGGAAGCCACTTTTCTGAGGACAGAGAAGCAACTCAAGAAAGAACCACAGTGGAAAGTGGCATATGGAGCTCAAGTCCATGAGATGGTGGAAAGGAGGGCAGCAATGAAGCTCACCAAAGAGGTAATAGCCAACTGGAAGGGACCAGTATGGTACGTCAGCCACTTGGTAGCGCCAAACCCGCATTCTGTCACAACACCTGTGCGTCTGGTCTGGAACAGCAGCCAGAGGTTCAAGGGTCTGAGCATGAATGATCTTCTGCTGAAAGGGCCTGACGTTCTCAATCCAATTCGAGCAGTGCTACTCAGGTTCAGAAGAGGTGTGCATGCAGCACTCTGTGACATTAAGAAAATGTATAATTCAGTGTGGTTGGAAGACCTGGAAATGCATCTTCACAGATTTCTCTGGAGAGACACCGAAGACGGTGAACTTGAAGAGTACGCCATCACCCGAGTCAACATTGGTGATCGACCAGCAGGGTGCATCGCACAGCTGGCCATGAGAGAGACTGCAAGGCTACCCATGTTTACTCACCTGGAGGACGAACGTAGGATCCTAGAGGAAGACTCTTATGTTGATGATGTGCTTACTTCTCACAATGACCCGGAAAAGCTGGACCAAAACACCAGAAAAGTTGAAGAGATCCTGAAGGCAGGTGGATTCTTCCTTAAGCCCTGGGTCCGGTCAGGCCAAAGTGGGAGGGAGTTGCTCGTGCCAGAAGCATCATCAAACAAAGTGCTTATTCTCCCAAATCAAAGGAGAGAAGAAGATGACAAAGCCCTGGGGGTCGGCTACCTGGTTGAAAGTGACAAACTGTACCCAATGACCTCAGTCAACTTCTCTAAAAGGAGGAAGAAAATGAGAGTGGGTCAAAACCTCCTGGAGGAAGAAGTGAGAGAAAAAACTCCCATCCCGCTGACTAGAAGACAACTGTTAAGCCAAGTAGCTAGCCTGTATGACCCAATAGGTCTTGTCACCCCTGCTAAACAGAAGGGTGCCATTCTAGTCAGAAAAGCTTTCCAAGAAGCTGGAACTAGCACATCCCAAGACACTTGGGACAAGCCACTGTCAGAAAAGTTGAGGGAAGAAGCAATCCAGTTGTTTGAACAATACATCCGCCTCAGCCAAATTACATTCCACAGAAGCCTCACACCATGCGACTGGACTAGAAAGCCATGGGGAGTGACATTCTCTGATGGAAGTGACCAGAGCTACGGAGCCGTGGTGTACTTGAGGTGGGAGACGACGCATGGCGTTGAAGTCAGACTTGTTGAATCCAAAGCAAAGCTCACACCACTCGACCAAAAGGGAGAACCAGTCAAAGCTGAAATCTGTGGTGCTGTCTACGCAGTTCGCCTCAGAAGGTACATTGAAAAGCACAGTCGAATGGAGATAGGAAAATGGCTTCACCTGCTGGATAGTCAAACTGTGTTAGGAGCAATCCAAAGAGACAGCTATGTATACCAGACCTTCTTTGCAAATAGAGTTGGAGAAATCCAGAAAACTACATCAACTGATGACTGGTGGTGGATCCAGGGAGACCTCAATGTTGCAGACATCATAACAAGAGGTGCAGCTCCAGAAGACCTCCAAGAGAACTCTGTATGGCAGAATGGACCTGAATTCTTAAAACTACCGGTAGAAGAGTGGCCAAAAAAGCCAGCCAAAGAAGTTGCAGCTTATGCCAGAGAAGGGTTAAACAAGCTCCAAAAGAAGTCCTTCTCAGCAGCACTGACAAGAGCACGTGCCAAGAAAAACACATACAATGCACCATTTGGTGGAGAATGTACTCCAGTGAAAGTCACAGGCAAAAAGGACCATGATGTTCCACAAGCCACTGCAGATGGAAGAGAGCCCAAGACTCAAATCCGAAGGCCGCCAGCTGGTTCTGCAGTGAAAAAATTGATTGACATCAGGAAGTTCAGCAGCCTAACCAAGGTGATCAGAGTTGTTGCCTGGGTATGGAGGGCTGCAATGAAATGGAAAAGAGTACTGAAAAAAAACCCAGCCACATGTAAGCCAAAGTGGGAGGGAATTGCGTCAGAAGAGATAAAATCCAGAGCCAAACAAACTGTACTTACCGTCAGTGAGTATGAAGATTTACAGAGGGACCTCTTCCTTGCAGCTCAAGAGGGAGTTTCCTTCCAAGACACCACCCTCAACAGGTTGGCTGTGTACAAAGAGCCAGAGACTGGGCTCTTGGTCTGTGGAGGAAGGTTTCAGATCTTTGATGATGACAAAACTGCTGTACCAATCTTACCTTGTGATGCATGGATATCTTCTCTTTTGGCACAAGAAGCACATGAGGTAAACCATGAGGAAATTGCAGGTACACTCCTGCGCATGAGAAAGAAAGCGTGGGTCATAAAAGGCCGAAAACTGGCTCAGAAGATTGTGGACAGCTGTGTGACATGCAGAAAGGCCAGGGCTAAAAAATGCCAACAAATCATGAGTGACCTTCCATCTGAGCGGATAACACCAGCCAGACCATTTGAATACACAACACTTGATTTATTTGGCCCTTATGAAGTGAAGGATGAGGTGAAGAAGAAAGCAAGGCTCAAGGTATGGGGGCTAGTCTTCTGCTGTATGGCATGCCGAGCTCTGCACACAGATGTTGTGAGTGATCGGTCATCTGAAGGTTTTCTGCTGGCCTACGAGAGATTCACAGCACTAAGAGGACATCCAAAGAAACTGTGGTCAGACCCTGGAAAAAACTTTGTGGGCGCCAGACCTGCCCTCAAAGAACTCTACACCTTTCTTGACCACTTGGAAAAATCAGAATTTGAGAATGAAGCCTCAAAGCATGGAACAGAATGGAGCTGGAAACTTCACCCTGCTGATTCCCCTCACAGGAATGGAGCTGCAGAGGTGGCAGTACGCACAGTGAAACGCGCTCTGCTCAACCTGGGAGGAGACGGGTGCTTTACCTGGAGTGAATTCCAAACCTTCCTTTACATGGCTGCTAACCTTGCCAATGAGAGACCTATAGATGCCAGAACTCAGAGCCGCGAAGACTGTATTGACTACATCAGCCCAAATTCCCTTCTGCTTGGGAGAATAGGACCCAAGGGAGACTTGGGAAGCTTTGACTTTGAAGGGTACCCTTACAAAAGGCTAAGGGCCATTCAGACTGAAGTTGACCGGTTCTGGAGGAAGTGGAGTCAGTTGGCGGGGCCCAATTTATTCACCAGGAGTAAGTGGCATACAATACACAGGAACGTAGCCACAGGAGATATCGTCTGGCTGGCGGACCAAAATGCTTTGAGGGGTCAGCAAAGAAAACCCCAGTCAAGATCCCCTCTACAATTCTGCACAGGGATGTAAGACGTGTCATTGTTGTGTCTACTACCTGCAGAAGAACAAATGTAAACAAGTAAGAAGAAGTAGACAATGAGCATCCACAACTTGCGTGACCTCTCTGGGTTCAAGAACCAAGAGGTCAAGTGGGAGGTGTCACGTCAACATTAAAGTCAAACAAATTCAAATCCACATTTAACCTCACATCCACCTTTGCCTGAGTTCAACCTCCAGACCTGCAGGGGACAGTGAAACAATTACTGCACAACAGCAACAGCAGAGGTCCCCACACTTCCTGTCAGATCCCAGGAAGTTTTCAGTCGGCCATATTGCCTGCAGACCAGCATGTGAAATGAGAGACAAAGGAAGGAAAAACTTAAACAAAGCATCCAACTAAAAAACCAAAGAAGATCCTCAGTTCATGGTCATACGCAACTGGTATGAAATGCACTCTTCTTCTTCTGATTCTTACAGTATATTTGAATGTATAAATGTAAAACACATACCAATGACTTTAATCACATTGAGGTGCATATGTAAGAGGGAGAGAGACTTTAATTTAACTTTGATTTAATTGAAAGCTATGTTTATTTGTACTTTATGTAGCTTAATCTTTATTTCTGGTTCATGTTTATGTTTAAACACTCATTTGTTTAGTAAACGTTATCTGTTAAACTGAAAGATTGTAAACAGTCATTGCATTTTCATTTATTACATTACACAAAGGTTGCAGTAATGACTTTATTTCTGTATTTAAACTTAAAGTAATGTTGTGATGACTTATGTTTATTATGAGTTTAAACTCAAAACTATGCAATGTTTCTGTTCTGTTTATCTTTAAGGTTATCAACCTAATCAACCTAATCAACTTAATCCTGGTTATTGAACATCAATAAACCACAAAAAGACAAGAAATCTCGAGTTGTTCCTTGCGTTCTAAAGACCAGAAGCCTTTTCAAGTTGAGCAAAGAACTGAGTAATTCAATCACAACTTGACACTCATCTTTGATGATACCAGCCCATACCAGTACCCCACCTCCACCTTGCTGGTGTCTGAGTCGGAGTGGAGCTTTCTGCCCTTTACTGATCCAGCCACAGGCCCATCCATCTGGCCCATCAAGACTCACTCTCATTTCATCGGACCATAAAACCTTAGAAAAATCAGTCTTGAGATATTTCTTGGCCCAGTTTGACATTTTATCTTGTGTCTCTTGTTCAGTGGTGGTCATTTTTCAGCCTTCCTTACCTTGTCCATGTTCCTGAGTATTGCACACCTTGTGCTTTTTGACACTCCAGTAACGTTGGAGCTCTGAAATATGGCAAACCTGGTGGCAAATGGCATCTTGGTAGCTTCACCCTTGATTTTCCTCAATTATTGGGAAGTTACTTGGCACCTTCTTTTTCCAACGCGCTTCTTGCGACCCTGTTGGCTATTTGCCATGAAACACTTGATTGTTCTGCGATCCTGCTTCAAAAGCTTGGCAATTTCAAGGCTGCTGCATCCCTCTGCATGACATCTCACAATTTTAGACTTTTCAGAGTCCGTCAAATCTCTCTTCTGACCCATTTTGCCAAAGGAAAGGAAGTTGCCTAATAATTCTGCACACGTGATATAGGGTGTTGATGTCATTAGACCACACCCCTTCTCATTACACAGATGCAAATAAGCTGATATACTTAAGCCTATACAGCTTGGAGTAGGACAACATGCATAAAAAGGATGATGATCTTATTTGCCTAATAATTCTGCACACAGTGTATAAATGATGTGGGACAGAATGTAAAAAATGCAAATTGCCATTTTTATGCAGATGACATGATTATATATTGTTTTGCATCTTCACTCACTGAAGCCATCGACAAATTGCAAAATGCATTTAACATTGTTTGCCACAGCTTCTCCAAATTGAAATTCTGTCTTAATGCAAACAAAACCAAAGTAATGCTGTTTTCTAGAAGTAAGATTACGCAAAATGTTCCTCCAGTTGTTGCACCTGTTGGCTCAGTTACATGCTTTTAAATACTTGGGTGTCATAATTGATGATGGACTGTCTTTTAAGTTTCATATCGACTCTCTTGTCAAAAAGTTGCATCTTAAATTGAGTTTTTACTTCAAAAACAAGTTGTCTTTTTAATTCAACGCCAGGAAGAGGCTTATTGCTGCAACATTCCTCCCTGTGCTGGACTACGGGGATCTTTTGTATATCATGCCCCAGCCCAAGCTCTGCACTCTCTGGATTCAGTAATTCATGCTTCTTTGCACTTTATTACAAACTGTAGTGCTCGTACTCTCGTGTTGGATGGCCTGTTTTAGCGACCCGGCGGCTCACACACTGGTACAAACTTATTTATAAGGGACTTGTTGGGCTGCTTCCTCCATACCTCAGTGTGTATCTTCAGCGTAGGCCTGATGGACCCCAGAATTTACGTTCTCAAGATGTTTACACGTTGTTGGTTCCTACTGTGAGAACAGAGAAAGGAAAACTGTCTTTTCAGTATCATGCTCCAGCAGACTGGAATTCTTTGCAGAGAGTTTTAAAACTTCAAACAGTCGTGCCTATGGTGTTTTTTAATACTCTCTTAAAGGACCTGGAAATGCAATCGATGACATGCCAATGTTTCTAACTGTGTCGCTAACATTTTATCTGTGTTGATTTTATATTTAATTGTTGTCTTGTGGGTTGTGTTGTGTGGGCCTCTTGGCCAGGACTCCCTTGAAAAAGAGATCTTTGAATCTCAATGGGACTTTTCCTGGTTAAATAAAGGTTAAAAAAAATAAAATAAAATAAACATGTATGAATGAAACAAAGCACAACTCTGGGTGTGGGAGCTTTAAGTTCTTGACAAAGTTAGTGTCTTACTTCTTGGACCAACTTAACCCATAGCCAGTACTGTGATAAACTCTGAGGTTCTAATGACTCTGAACTGTCAACAGCTGATTACATCCTGTTGATTAATTAGTTTGTGTTGTTCAAATGAAGAGTCAAACTAATTAAAAGTTTATATCCTCTCTGTATGGATCTTAACAGTGACCGCCCACCCCCGGGTTCCGGAAGCAAATTTCCCATTCATTTTTCTCCCAGACTTTCCAAAAATGAACAAATATTAGAGGGTTGAAAGCAGTTATGTGGTAACAAAAAAAAATCTGTTTCTTGAAACTATAAACTATTTCAATATATAAAATTTCAATGAACCTTGAGATATAAATGTGCTTTTTGTTCTCCATGTTGCCTTTAAACTCTGAATGTTTGAATCTGTCAAAATATCTATGGGGAAAATTTACTTCTGGAACCAGCGCAGACTCCGAACTGGGCGGGACTTTTGTGCTCCATTCTTGTCTACAACTTGTACCTTTGTTCAATGCACAGGTTTACACATTTTTTTGTTTGTTTCTTTTAAGTCTGTGCATTTTCTACATTAGATTTTGATATTCAATTAATCGCAGGCATGACAACGTGGCATTCAAAAATTATGTGCAACGGATGATTGCCTGTTGATATTAGTCCAACATATTTCGCAAAGACTTTGTTGTAGTAGTAGTAGTAGTAGTAGTAGTAGTAGCATTAGTAGTAGTAGTAGTAGTAGTAGTAGTAGTAGTAGTAGCATTAGTAGTAGTAGTAGTAGTAGTAGTAGTAGCATTAGTAGGCCATTGGGGGTCCGGAGCAAGACACCAGTGATGGGCTCTCTAATATAAATGAATAGAAAAAGGGACAAATTCTGGGCCTCTAAGGCTACGTTCAGACTGCAGCCTGAAGTGGCCCAAATCTGATTTTTTTCACCTTTATTCGGCCTGTAGCTGATCTTTTAATGACAGTCTGAAAGACACAGATCTGATTTTTTCAAATGCCACCCAGGCCACTTGGATATGTGGTCCTGTGGGATTTCATTATTTGATACATGTATATTTACATATGTATACTGTAATCTCTCTGTGTACAAGTATACTGTATGACCTTTCTTCTAGTTTTCCTGTATGTTTTTCAACCTAGTGTTGTGTAAGTAGCGTAAGCGTAACTCAATACGTTTACATAGGCTATGTTGATTATATCACCTGCTCCCATCCATCAACTATCGGCTAACTTCAACTATTGGCTAACTCGTCTATTATTGGTTAACTTCTGGGAGCTACTCTACAGATCCCCTTACAAGGATGGGAACTATAGGCAGTAAATTTGGACACTGCATAGCTCAGCATAGCTACCACTATACAGGTGGCGACAGTGGTCAGTCCTCTGTGTGGGCCGAGGGGACATGTTCGTGTGTGGACGAGGTGACAACTGAAGAGATGCCATTTACATTTGTATTCTCTGCCTAATTCAACATTAAATGCTAATAACCTCAATCTTGAGTCTATGCCCTTTTTCCGATCCCTTTCTGAAAGCTCACAATCCTAAAACGATACATATCCGATCGTTATGCGACTTCAGTCTGAACAGCCAGGTTGCATTCATCCGACCTACACGTCACCCATTCTTCTCGTCATACAAAAATTGTGTATGAACACTGTGTCAGTGAAGCGGCAAAGCACATAGCAATCCCACCATCTCTTGGCTGTGACGCCGCACCCACACTTTTTTTTTCTACGGATATTGCTGCCACTGCCCCACAAAAAGCCATGGCCAAAAACCTTGTCCTTCTCCGTCTCAATCTCCTCCTTAAAACAAATAAGCTGCCAATGTTCTGGCTCCGATATGACAGCAACTTTAAAATTGCCAGGTGCTCAGTGCTAGCGTGCATGTTTAGGCCACTTCCGTAAACAATGAACATGCTCGCTGTGTGTGACGTCATCGTGTCCTCCAATGCGCATGCGGGACACTTTTGGGGCATTTAAAGTTCACACTGGAGATCACATACAAGTTGCATTTAACCTCGCAAAAAAATCGGATTTCTCAAAAAAGTCAGAATTGAGCTTTAAGCCCTGCAGTCTGAACGTAGACTAAGATGCTGGGACCCGGGACAACAGACCTGTTTGTCCCCCCATCCACTAGTAGTAGTACGTAAAGTTTTCTATGTTTGTTGGAGTCCTTCTGTTTCCATATCAACCAAAAACATGCACATGACTGTTCTTTTTGTCTTTGGATAGAAAAAAGATATTTGACCAGTCATCCAATACATTGTAAAGTAACTATCAGTCATGGATTTAAGATTGTAGGATTCAGGACTAACTACTTGGAGAACTTTTTTGCTTACTGTAATAAACCCACCCAGATAAACGTCGAGCAGTAAAACTCCTTGCGAAATCTGGATATCAAACATATGACTTAATCCAACAGCTGTCATTTTCAGTAAATCATTTTCAGTATCACCAACAACCTTCGTATTTAACAAAGTACAGAATCTATGCAGTGGGCCAATTGTCCATCTCCATAATTGCAATACTCACAGTGACAGGAACAAAACTGTCAAAGATTTCTAATGAATCCTGCACTCTCTGAAGCACAACAAGTAAAATCAATTCTATCATGACAGCCAGAATTAACGGCACACTATTTCATCATTATATCATCAAAATATGCCTCTGTGTGAAATTAAAAAGGCCAAGGTCTAGTTTTTAATGCATAAGCGAGTCAGGTGGTGATTTAATGTGGAGGAATAATTGCGACGGGATTTATGCTAGGTTGTCGTGCGCGGATAGAAAAATGGCGGATGTTTTGGGGCCTGAAGCCAAAGGTTTTATTGGCTGGATGTAAAAGAGAGGTCGGACGGCGAGCACAGATCTCAGTGAGTGAGTGGGGGGAAGTTGGAAATATGACCGAAAGCTGTAAATTGTGTTTTTACAACGGTGAATTTGAATGCGCTGTTCACAAGTGGTCCCCGAGACGGCGCTGTAGTTAGAGCGTTTGCCTTGAGGTCTTGATCATGATCGAGGTTGACAGGTGGATTTGTGAATATGTTTTGCCACTCATCCAATTAGTTTCTTTAATTCTGAGAGAGTTCTGGTAAGGAGCTAACTAAACGCAAACTAACATACCCTAGTTGTTTATAATAAGGAGGTTTAAATCCATTGAAATAAGGTCTGAACTGTTAACTGTGAGTAGAGCTTTGCATAAATATTCCTGCCCCATAAAGCTATTATTTTCTTGGTTTTGGTTTAGACCCACATTCAGACAGATATAAGGTTGGGACTTCAGAACCTTCTTACTACTTGATGAATGGCAAAATGTATTCACTCTTGACCAGATTCAATTTTCCTTTGCAGTGATGGTGTCGCTGTATTTGGCTGTTGATTTACAGCACGTTCTGTTCCTACTTCATCATCATTTGTTTTTGGTCATGAGATACAAGCAGTCAAATTTGGTTTCGTCTGCAGGGTGGTGGGACAAGTCCCTTGGAGATAGGGTGAGGAGCTCAGTGACACTGGAGGAGCTCAGAGAAGAGCTGCATCTCCTCCACTTTGAGAGGAGATCTGTTCTGGATGCCTCCTGAATACCTCCCTGTGGGGGTGTTTCAGGCACATCCCACAAACACATTTGTCCAGGTATAATCCAAAGTAAAACTGGTTTCAAAGATTATAATATGTGTAGATAATATGATTAACTGAGATTCAGGAGCTGGACCACGCCTCAACCTCCTCGTCAGCGAACCACAGCTCATCATGACCACACCTTCAATTACCCAGAAGCCCTATTTATACAGCCTATTCCAACAACACCGTCCATGTCAGCTCTCTCGACCCCCTCCCACCCTGTGTCTCTCGTCAATCCTTCAGCTTGAAGACATCATCTTTAAGGGGGGAATGGGGGGGTTCCGAATCAGCTGGGTGACCATTTTGGATTGGAGACGGAGCCCCCCAGCCATCGCATCTACCTACCGTCAATCGTCATTAAATATATTTATTTAAAAGTAACGTTTTGTTACAATCTGAGCCTTCTTTCGGTAATAAAACAAGTTGTTTTACTCATTAAATATTATTTTTCATTGTTGTGGCGTGGTCCTGGCTAGTGAAGGACTTTTCAACCGCCACCCAGAAGTCCAAAACTTCCCAAATTTTAGCTTCTCAGACCAGTTCCTCCAGATAATTGGATGAATCAGAAATTGGATTAAATGGACAGTGTCCAAATACACTTTGAAACTTTCTATGATGTAGCATGTTGCATTATGAATAGACTAAATTATTAAAGCACAAACGTGTTAGAAAAGTCATCTTAAAACATGTAGTGACACTGGTTCTTGCAGTTTTCCAGTTGTAGTCCACATCCTGATTCAGTTAAATTCTTTTCTTAAACTTAAACCAGTCTGCCATACAAAACTTGTTAGTACTTCCCTCTTCCTTCCTCTGCATCACCCTATATTAGAGTCATGTTATTTTATGGGACTTGTCTTTGCTTATACAGCCATCTTGATACTAGAACAACAAATTCACTACATACATTTTTAAGCAGTAGTGAAATATTAACTGGGAAGAGGACCAAAGCAGGCCAGTGCTCGCGCTGAATATGGACCTCTGATGGATACTGCCAGCCCACATCGAGCAACACAAGTCTAATATATCTATAGGTTTATTGCACAAACAGGCGAGTGCCACTGACACTACGCCTATGACGAAAAGATATGAAAATGTACGCTTTTATTGTCTCTCTATGTAAATTACCTCTTCTTACTCCTCCTCGGTGTAAAATAGACCAAACATATTTGAACTTCCTGTATGTGTAAACAAGAAATCCATTAAAAACTCCACCATAGCTGCTGTCTCTTTTCTCGTCGCTGCTAATAAAGATATGGATGGTGCAGCGTAGTTATCCCAGCTGTAATGCAATATTTATGGCTAAAAATACTTGTGGATATGAATGTGTGGACACAGATTTTACGTCTGTGCAGTGCCTGGATCAATTATGCATATTCAATTTGTCGCTGGTGTAAAAAAGGTAGCATGCTAACATTATGTTTTTATGTTTACGAGTCGGCCTCTGTGTCATATTGGATCCACATAATTCTGCAAAGGATTTCTCAGAAGATCTGGGCCTTATGCATTATGGGTACTACACATTTTCATATGTAAAAAAGCATATTTGTTAGTTGTTATGATAGTATTTCTTGTGCTAGCCTAGTTGCAGTAGTACTAGTAGTAGTAGTAGCAGAAATACTAGCAGTAATAGTGGTAGGAACTGTAGTAGTAGTAGTAGTAGTAGTATTAATATTGGTAGAAGTAGTAGTAATCGTGATCGTAGTAGTAGAAATAGTAGTAGTGGTAATGATAGTAGTAAGAGTAATTTATCTCATTATACTTTTACTTGAATTTGAGTAATATTGAAGTATCAGGAGAATACTTCAGTGAAGGTTTAAGGTTAAGAAAAACTGATGCAGTATTTTGCATTTTTGGCCACTCACCCACACCCAGAAATAAAATAAATAAATAAATAAATAAATAAATAAATTTTAAAAAAGGAAAAGAATGGTAGTGTCTTATATTTACTTCTTGTTGTTCTGTTTCATTCTAAATAAAATCAGTACTATGTTCGCAGTAGTAACCCATCAGTGAACTCAAACTGAAGTAGCCTTGTGTATTTGCATGTGTGTTACATAATCAATGGGACAAATCCTGCTGTGTGACCCCTGTGTAAACTTATCGTATGACTTATTCATTCCCGCTGTTTTAACATTACAGAGGGAATGGTTCTGCTATTCTCTCATCATGAAACAGTAGTAGAAGATCTCACTCAAAATTGCAGGAAAAGCAGGGACGTGCACAGTGGGGTTGCTCAGGCAACTGCTCCTGTGCCCTCCTGGACTGACGTTGCCCTTCAGGGTCGGGGGAAAAAAATAATAAAAAATAAAAAATAATAATAATAATAATAAATTGTTCAAAAATCACCACTCAAACATTTTTCCTAAAATAAAAGCAGCCTCATTCACTTCCATTTGGACACTGAGAGTGAAAGTAAAAGGGGGAGTAGGGTGTCCGCGAGCCAGACCAGTTCGCGAAAGGCGGTCACCGGAGCTCCGTGAGCCCACCTCCGCCTCCCCCGGCGGCGGCGGCCACATCCAGGGACCCCGCATCCCCGCTCCATCCGACTACGCCCTCAGATCAGACGAGACTACCCGCTGAATTTAAAGGAAAAGTAACGTTTTGTTACAATCTGAGCCTTCTTTCGGTAATAAAACAAGTTGTTTTACTCACCCATAGCACTTTGGTGTCATATGGAGCACTTCCAGAGATGTTTTAGATTTGCGGTTGGCCTAGCGCAACTTCTAGCCATAGCTCGGGGCATATAATATATTCCCCAAGCATGTAATATGCCCCGTGCGGGCTCCAAATAGCACAAACTTTAGCACTTTTCAAATCATAGAAGCCCGATATCTTAGTCTACGATTGCGTTTGAAGCAAAAGTGGCCTGTAATCCGAGATCTATCCATAGTTTACAGCTTTGCGTTTCATGTTTGGGTCCCGGGAGCTGAGAGTCCGCGCATGCGCAGTGGCCTCCTCATCTACTCGAAACTATGGCTAAATCTCGGATTACAGGCCATTTTTGGTTCAAACGAAATCGTAGATTAAGATATCAGGCTTCTATGATTTGAAAAGTGCTAAAGTTTGTGTTATTTGGAGACCGCAAGGTAATGCCCCGAGAACTCAAGTTAACGGATACGCTACAACATAACTTCTACGAAACTGCTCAAAATGACACCAAACTGCTATGGGTGAGTAAAACTACTTGTTTTATTGCCGAAAGAAGGCTCAGATTGTAAAAAAATGTTACTTTTCCTTTAAGCATATTACTAAGCGGAGGAAAAGAAACTAACCAGGATTCCCTCAGTAGCGGTGAGAGAAGAGGGAAGAGCCCAGCGCCGACTGTGGCATACGGAAGTCCGCTTGCTCAGTATCGATTGGGGGCCTGAGTCCTTCTGATAGAGGCTCAGCCCGTAGACAGTGTGAGGACAGGACAGCCACCTGGTGAAGGTGGCACGCTGCCCCAGCTGAGTGCTTTACAGCGCCTCCCGCATGGACTTCACCGCTTCCCGGGGCCGTATCAGTGCCCGCTGCTGATACACGTGACTGGCACCTGACCCGAACCTGCATGTGGAAAGATTGTCGTGGTTGTTGTGAAAGGTGAGATTGGGATGTATAGCAAATGATCACCATGAAGTTGGGCTGCAACGATTAGTCGACAACGTCAACGACGTCGACAATAAAATTTTGTCGACATGAAATTTCATTGTCGACTAGTCGTATTATTTAAGTATCATTTTAATTTGGAACTTAATACTCGTCTGTGTCAAGAATCCGCAGGGCCGACAGCAAACCGTTCAATGTCTTTGTTTCACATCTGCTCCTTCACTGTACAGTGTCCAGGCTTACACCATTTCTCGTTCAGAAACAGCGCTAGTCCACCTCCCTTCTTCTTCCCGCTCTCCGTGATTTGCGGTGTTAGCCATGTCTCTGTAAAAACAATGACGCTAGCGTCCCTGTACTCCCTCTGAAATCTAACGAGCGCCGCGAGCTTGTCCGTTTTGTTGGCGAGGGCGCGCACATTCCCCGTTACGACGGAGGGGAGGACCGGCCTGCAGCGTCTCTTCTTTTCCCGGAGTTTACGTCCCGCTCGTTAGGGATAACATGCCTGTCTTAGGGGAACACAACAGCGCTGTGCCATCAGCTGATCCTTTGTGTAGGCAAGCAGAGGATGGGGTCCCTTACACATCTTAAGCCGAGACAGGTAAATAATCCACCAAAAGTGCGGAAAAAAATGCAGTGTCGAGTGCAGCCCAAGCTTAACGAACAGTGTTGACAAAAATATTTACAAAAGTGGGGCGGTTTAAAGGCAAAAAGTTAGGAAAGTTACGGAAAAGTGCGGGAGTGTTGTGACGAGCAGCTAGCTCGCGCCAGTCACTGTATCTGCATGTGAGGAATATTCCAATTTTAGCACTTGTGCTAAACGGAATGGTGGCCATACGCAATTTGCTCACGAGTCATGGACAATCTTTTTCATTCCGAATCTAGTCTTGTTTTGGCAGTATTCCCTTAACAGAACGCTGTTTCACAGAATACGTCAACTTTTTTAAAACTGGATACTGACAATATTCCGCTTTGAAATGGAATGCTTAAAGCACGCACGCGTAACTGCGCTCACTAAATACCAACATTAGTGTCGTGTCCATTATCCAGTCATATTTTTTTTCGTGACTAATCGTCACTGGATCTATAGATTAATCGACTACTAAAATAATCGTTAGTTGCAGCCCTACCATGAAGGTTTATGAATTGAATAAAAATGTTCATAAATACATGTTCAGTTTGCCACGTTTAGCCTAAATAATCAGACAGCTAGCTAGCCTGCAGACAAGCAACCCATTATTTAAATAGACTGCTAATTTTGTGGTAGGCAAACTAAGCGGGAAAGGGGAGCACATCACTGCAGGGTTGGCTAAGAAAAAGCCAACCAGCAGGTGAGACAGAGACGTTGCATTGTGATAAAGATGAGATGATACTGTGTAGGCTATTTGATTAATTAATCAGACTCATTTTAGCCGACTACTGGCAATTTTTCATAATTACATAACATTTAAGACGAGGAGCAGCCACAAGCCTCCTCCAGACGCTTCGTATAGCCTGTGATTGGTTATATGGGGGGTTGGTTTGCCTTTTCTTCAAGTCAGAGCAACTGCCCCTCAAAATTCCTGTGCACGTCCCTGAGGAAAAGAATACTTTTTGTCCATTTTAAAGTATTTGTATAATGTAATTTTTTGGGCAATGCTTTAAAGGTCATTGTTTAACTTTTCTGGTGGAGGATCGGTCAAATGTTTTTCTCCATGTAGATGCTTTTGCTTTGTCTGGAATGTTTCACACTATGGCATTATTTTTTTTTTCCATCATCATGGAGACCAAACCACACCAAAGTGCAGGTCAGATCTGTGGAGAGGCAACCGCGCTAGATCATTTTAAAGATCCCATGACATGGTGCTTCCTGATGCTTTTATATGGCTCCTTAATGATTCCCTAATACTGTAAATGAATCCTTCTTCAAAATCAACACTCAGTGCATGAGAAACAGAGATAAGATGAGAAAGAGTAATTTTTCTCTCTCTGAACACTCCATAATGGGCGTTGTTGCTTGAATGCAAATGAGGAGAAAAGAGCTGGCCAATAGTAGAGGGTGGGGGCGTGGCCAAACTCTCCGCTCTCTGCTCTAGCTCTCAGCTGATCCATTTCCATGTTTTTGCACGGGGGGAGAGATTTGAAGCATTCCATTGAAAAATAAACACATTTCCACAGAAAATAAAATTAAACCACTGCTGTTCAAAGGTCCAGAGGCTCAGATAAAGGACTTCCGAGCCTAGAAACACTCAGACGTGCCTCCAGGCAAATAAAAAAACGCATTTCGCATTGCCTAGCGCATTCGCAGTCCAAACTCTCTGGGCGTGATTTACAGAGACGCTGAGTACAGACAGACGGGGGTGGAACTGCATTTGCATTTCTTTTTTCGATCTGACGTCAATCAGGTGCCTTGTTCAAAATCATCCGTTTGAGCTCCGATTTTTTTGTAACGCAGAAAAGGATCGCAAATGCTCAGTTTAGACATTTCGCAACTTTTAACCATGGAGGAAGGGGCTAAACAGGGTAGGGGAGCTCACATTAACGTTCAAAAAACTCAGAAAGTGGCTTGATATGTATGTCACTGTGTCCAGCTCACAAATCTGCACACATGCTTTATTGGGTTCATTCCAATCAAAAGTTTATACATGCTTAAAAACAATGACTACTGCTTGTGAACACCTTTACTAAGGAATCTTTATTTAAAGCTTTACCATTTTTTAAAATTCTAATATTGTTAATTTAATCTACATTTTATAAAGCCTTTTTCTGCATTTAAAATAAGGATACAAAACAATACGCTCCAACTTCACAAACCTGATGATGTTCAGTAGTTTCATTAGCAGGATGCACCCTGTTTGTGGTGTAATAGCACTCTCAAGATAAAAACTCTCTTGCGTCTCCAACCGGTTCAGAATGCAGCAGCTAGGCTTCTCATCGGTTTTAATAGACAACAACACATCACCCCTATTTTAGCTTCCCTTCACTGGCTGCCTGTGCAGTCCTCAGGCAGGTCCCTGTTAACTCCACCGCCTTAAATCCTCAGGCAGGTCCATGTGTTTATTTCAGACAATCCAGCGGATCCTTGCTGTTGTCCTTTGAACTGCACATGCTGCACTTCTTAGGTTGTTACAGTCCCATGATATGATGTTAAAAACTGAGCTCAAAAAAGCAAAACGTTTCAAAAACTGCTCAGTGTGTGAGCCAGGCAGCCAGAAAAGCAGCCAACCACTCTGTTTCCTGGCCTATAGCTCAAATGCATGGAACACAACAGGTATAAATTGATTCAAAAACAAAAGATGGAAAAGCTGAAGTGGCTGATTCTGCTGCTGCTGTGGTGGAGATATTTGCTGTAGTTCTGACATGTATACTTAAATGGAAGGATGATGTAACAAGGTTATTATAATAAACGAAAACAAACGAAAAAGCGAAAACTCAAATTGAAAAAATATATTTTTTTTATTGAAATAATTAAAAACGACAAAAGAAAAAAAATGATAGCGAACTGAAACTAGTGGGCGTTTACAAAACGAACTAAAACTAACTGAAATTATAGATAAATAGCTCTTCGTTTTCATCTTTGTCAGTTTATTTACAAGCCTTGGATTGCTATAAAATAAATCAACTCGTTGCTCTTGCAGTTTTACGTGAGCTGGTGGCACCTTACGGCACTTCCTGTCCGTCACTTCTTGTTTACAGTCGGCTTGTGCACACGTGTCTTGACCGCGGGATCTGGCAAAACGACTAAAGTTGGGAGAAAGCGGCAGAGCCCGATATGGGATTTCTTTGAATATGACAGCGAGATGGACAAAAGCAAAAGCGCATCGTGCTGGGGGCAGGTCACAACATTTGCTGAACAGTCCTCAAAGGGAAAAATCCCACAGTACATTTACAAAGTTTGCATAAGGATGCTATAGCGAGTACCTTGCCAAACTAGCTTCTTTTAGCACTCAGACAGAAATACTGTAACTTCCCCGCGGCGAGGTACCACAAAGGAGACTAACATAATGGACTGTTTCCAAGAATGACTAGATAGGTCATGCTGGGCAGTCAACACACTTACTTTCTTATTTTCTTATGTACTTTCTTTTTGAACCCTGCACTTGACAAATAACCCAAAGTATAACCCAAAAACTGAAAACTAATAAAAGCTAAACTGAGCAGTTAGAAAGAAAAAAAAACTAACTAAAACTATCAAAGCCACTCTAAAAACTAATTAAAACTAACTGAATTAAACTATAATGAAAAACCCAAAACTATTATAACCTTGTGGTGTAAAGGAGGAAGTGCATTTCTAGGAATGAATTGAGAGGTGCAGGTTAAAAGTATGTACAGTAGTTTCCCTGGTTGAGTCTGAATGTACCTTCATTATATTACCATCTATGTAAATGGAAAAGCTTGAATGATGCCAAGGTTAGCGCCACTCAAGGCCCTAACCCTGACTACAATGCCGCAATCTCATAGTGAAAGAGAAAGAGTGAACCAGCTGGGACCTACTCCACAAAAAAATACCACACAAAGCACAGTGAAAATATTAGACATTATGCGTTTTCCTTTATACACCTTAGCCTTGGTATGTAGTCATGTAGCAACAGCATAATACTTCATGAGTAAAAGTCTGATTTATTATTTAAAGGGACAGTGTGTAAGATTTTTACCTGTTAATTACTGAAATTGAAGATACCCATTCAAAAATACATTGTTTTCCAAGCCTTTTCACTTCCATCATGAAATCAAAGTATTCTTTTGGACTTAGATATAGTCACATAAAAGGGGGATCTTCCCCATATAGAGGCAGCCATTTTGAATACGAGAGCCGCAGAAGGACATTTGGGCTCATCCTTCGCCTCGGCTCCTGCTAACAGCTGCTCATCCGCGCTGCATATGGGAGGGAAGGAGAGAAGGAGAGAAGGGGAAGGGGAGGGGGGAAGGGGGGAGCCTCGTGTAAAGAAGCATGCTGCCGGATCACACTCGTAATGGATATAACACGTATTTTGGACTAAATTGTTTTACTGGATTTTATTCGCTGGATCCTTATGGACAGATTGAGACCAAGTTTATGATGAAATAAAGAGTTTGACCTGTGCAGAGCCTTCAAAGGTAAGCTAAGTAAGCTAAGTTTTGTGCTTTTCTGTATAAAAGCCCCATGTGCTCGGGGAGTGATTGTTTTGCAGGGAAATGAATTGCATAGTCAAAAAGAGGAGACTGTAAGGTTTCATTTGATGTGTAGATTGTCATGAATCATGATCGGGATTGTGTGTTTTCATGCGAAAAGAAAAAAAAAAAGTGAACGGGGGACCGCGTTTTATGTATACAGCGGTGCGCGGTTCGTGCGCGGGCACGCGCGATGTCGGCGCTACGTCGCGCCCGGGTGACCCTCGAGGTCTGCCATAGCCAAAAGAGGAAGTGGAATAGCTAGTAACCACCTATGCGCCACGAATCCTACACACTGTCCCTTTAAGAGTGCAATATATAACATTAAAATGCAAAAGGGTCTGGAACTGTACCATAAGGGCCTTAAACCTCCGTCCTAACTTGAGACAGTCCCATCAAAGCCACTTATTTTGTAGCATCTACATTCTTGTAATATTCAAAACAAAAAGTATCGTCTTATACCTGAAATGAACAAGAGTTTGGTGCTCCGATTGTTGATTGGGCAAAAATTCATGCTGTTTCCTCAGCATGAGGATCTTGAGCCAAATCACAATGCCATGACCTCCTAAAGATCACACCTCGAGTGTTTTGTTTCATTCACACATGTTTGAGTCATCCTTTATTATCTGCCTGTCTCCATCTCCAAAGCTCAAAATGTTCTGTTCCACCTGTTAACAGTATACCGTTTACCTTTTGTTCAGTAAAGATTGGCCAGGTTTTAAATCAGATTCCAGTGAAGGTGTTCAGAGAGGCACTTTTTATATTACTTCATGACATCACGAGAAGAACTTACATTTTTTTTTTTAATTATTATCCTTTATTTATCCCTTTACGGAAATTATCCTCTGCATTTCACCCATCCTTCAGGAGTAGTGGGTGGCACATTACTGCACCCGGGGACCCATTTCCATGATCTTACTGCTCGGCTTTGGTCAGGACATCAGCTGGAGGATTTTACCTACCCGGACATGTTTTTGGGTTGATGGGGAAACCAGAGTGCCCGGAGGAAACCCACCCAGACACGGGAAGAACATGCAAACTCCACACAGAAAGGCCCAGGCAACCTGGAGATCGAACAGCCGATTCACAGCTGTGTGAATCAAACAGCCGGAAGCTCATCAATACTCATCTCCTATTTGGAATGCAGCGGCTAGTGGGTTAGGGATGTCCATTTATATATACAGCCTATATATCCTTATGCCTCCATTGTAGGGAGTATTATACCTCTGATAACGTAGTCCAACATAACAAGGACTGAGCTGGCAGTGTGGCAGCTGGCAAGTTACACAGAGGAGCTTTACATCAAATAAAGTCCCAATTAACTTGAACCTCTAGCAACCTTGAAAAAAAATGGATCATGGATCTCATCAAACACATCATTAGAGCATTTCAACATTTCATGTGTCCTCTCTATAGGAACACTGTGTTATGTGCTCCTACCATGAGCCGTGTTGCGTTCAAAGGTACCCGGGAGACGGTAGATAAAATGTGTTAGTCGGTAGGATGGGACCACATGCTGGGCCCTTGTGTTTTACAGGGGCCTGGACATGTGTGCTTTGATCATGTGTGGAGGAGGAGGTCTTACTCGGAGCGTCGGAGCTGGAGTGAAGCAGAGACACTACAAAAGACTCTACACTGGCCTGTGGCCTGTGTGGGAACAGCGGAGGGGGGATGCATTAGCAGTACAAATGTATTTTTATAGGAACAAGGCGAACTGTTGCTTGGCTGGTTAGTATTTTCTTTGTCAAAAATAAATACATGATTGAATTTGAACTAGGAGCAGCAGTAGCTCAGTTGGTAGAGCGTTTTTCTAGTGATCCAGGGGTTGACGGTTCGAATCCTGCTCTTGACAGGTTGACCAGTGTGATCCCAGCTCCCACAGATGAGCGCTGCCGTTGTGTCCTTGGGCAAGACACTTAACCCCACCTTGCCCCCCAGTGTCTGTGGACACTGGTAGCCCCCATGGCAGAAGTACATCAACGCCTGATGTGACGTGAGCCGTCCTCCTGTGGACCCACCACCTGCGGGAGGATTCATGGGGGCTGGTGCATTGTGTTCTGGAAAAGCGGAAGAAGATGAATGAATTTGAAATACAAATTCTACATGTTTTCCTTTTAAAAATATGTATATTAGTTCATAAATGATACATTGCTACGACTACTACCACTACCACTGCTATTACTACTACTATCAGGCCCGTCGACAGAAATTTGGGGACCCGAGGCAAGAAATGTCACATGAGGCCCCCTCTAATATAAATTTATAAGATGAGGGTCAGACCCTGAGGCCTGGCACAATGGAACTACTGAAGTAGTTCCTATGCTGAGTATAGTTTTACCACAAAAAATAATGAGTACTGTTACATAGGGATGCACTGATCCACATTTTTTCACTTCCGATCCGATCCCGATACCTGAATTTGGATATTGGACGATACCGATACTATTCTGATACCAATTGTTTTCAATATTATCATCATTATTGTTTAACTACGAATAAACTCATCTCTACAAGCGAGTAGGCCTATGATATGAACAAATGTTTGCATGTGTGTCCCAAAAGGCAACTTGAGGTAAGTATAGGTCATAAAAGGACGTCAGAAGAACAGGAAATCGTGTGATATTAGCCCCTCGTGCACAACGAGCTGCAGCGTGTGAGCAAAACAGCCCAGACTAGAAACTGCTATGTCTTCCATCGCACCTTCATGTTACTTGCATTGTCCCGTAGAATTACATGCACTTTTTCTAGCGGGATCTCCCCGTGGTTTAAGATCTCTTTAATGGATGCTGCGGTTGTAGCTCAGTTGTGTGAGCCTCTGCACTTTTTTACCTGGAGCACCGCACAACAAAGTCTGTGTGAATCACGGTCAGTCCAGTGCACAGTGAGGCTTATCAGGGACATTGGGCAGGACAAATATCTGTAGTAAAGCTCAGATCTGGAACTCTTTTTAGCTTCTCAGCTAACTTGGTTGAAACTCGGATGTAGAGTTCGGGTAGCGCAGTCTCTGATAATATCTCCTGGATGGTAAACTATATCTTGGCGCAACATAATCCATCAGGCTTATATTGTAGGTCGCAATGGAGCTTCCGCCTCTCGGTACAACGGCTTTGTAAACATCGCACGTTGCTGTCTTGCTTTGAGGTGTTTCTAGTAAAAAGTATTTCCACACAGCGGACATGTTGTGATGAAAAGTTGGTTCACCTGCTCGCTCGCGCTGCTAGTTCACCTGCTAGCTGGCTGCAAACTGTGGAATGGATTTCCAGAACGGAGGCGTGTCTCATCATTACTCTGTGTCTCATTGAGATACACCTCCGTTCAGGAAATCCATTCCACATTTTGCAGCAGGAGCAGAGCAGCCGACAGGGAATCACTCGTGGAGTCGTTTCAGCAGATAATGTGTATATACAGACATGGCTCATGGATCGGAAATGTTCACAGGTTGGATCAGAAATTTCCGATCCGTGAATTACGTTGATATTGGAACCCAATACCGATACTGGATCGGATCAGCCCCATCCCTACTGTTAGACTGAAATCCCATTAAAGTCTCTCTACGATGCGAGGCTACGATGTACAGGCTAACATTTTTTGTAGTTTTTGCAGTAGAAATAGAAAAACACCAGGTGGGGGAATATTATTAGCCACAGATCATAGTGATGTTGTTATTGCTGTCATAACGCAGAGATCTAACAGTAAGCTACCGAAACACAACTACACTTCTGACAGGTAATTAGAGATGGAAAATAAAATAAAAATCCTTTGTCAAACAGACAGTGGTATTTGTGCATGTTTTACAAAGTACACAATAATGTTTAATTACAGTACAAATGCTTTGAGGTTTAAGACAATTCGTGGAAAACATCTTACGCCATGTCAATTTTAAAGTCCTGTATTATACAAGTTTGATACTTCTGAGCTTTTAGTCATGTTAGAATGCTGTTATGTCCTCAAAAACAGACCTGGAGTTGTGTTTTGTTTCATTCACACATGTTTGAGTAATCCTGCATTATTAGTCTATCTTTATATGCTCTGTTCCACCTTGTGATGTCATGAATCAGTAGTTTTAAGATAAGATAAGATAAGATAATCCTTTATTTGTCCCACAATGGGGAAATTGCAGTGTCACAACGCAAGTTTCAGAAACAGTTGGAAAAAAGAGCATGCATCAACAATTAAGATAAATAATATTAAGTATGTACAATCAACTAAAAAACACAACACTGTAAGGTTAAAGGCACAAGTTAACAGCTACCTTTTAACTTTTTTTCAGTAGGGATTGGCAATTCCACACCTGAAATTGTCTAAAGGATTCTAATGAAGCTGTACGGAGTTTAGAAACACTGTATTACTTATGTCTGAGAGAACAGCTTTTCAGGGCTCTCAAGTTTTGAGCGGGGTCGTGCGTGTGACTGTAATTTCCGAGGACGGGGGGGGGGGGGGGGGGGGGTGCGAGTGAACAATTTTTGGCGCTTGAATTGCGTGAGAAATGCCGTGTGAGAAATGCACGTCGAATTGCGTGTTGAGAGCCCTGTTTGTCTAAAGAACAAACTTAAACTACAAAGCAACTAATGAGAGTTCTATAAATGAAGTTATTACCTGATGGTTCTCAGTTTGTTTTATCATCACCGCACTTTGTCAGTGCGCGCTGAGAGGGGCGGGGAGGAGGGAGCGGGACATTTTTAACGGATTCATGTAAGAGTCTGGTCAATGCACCGGGCCCGCGTCTCACCGCGGCTCACCGCGACTCACCATGGGCAGTTCGGCTCTGGGCCGCGCGTATTCCGCGCATAAGCCGTCGGCGCATAAGCACGTTACGCACAGACGGAGACACCGGGACCGGAGTCGGTGCGTCTCAGAGGAGACGTGGCACCGGGACTGAGGCTCAGGACGTGCCCGGGGGACGGCGAGCAGACGCGCCGTCCCTCCCTCCCCCTGTTGGGGCGGCGCTGAAAACGCGCGGAGCCTGCATAAGCTAAGCCACACAGACCGATTTTCTGGGCACAAAAAAAAAAAAAAAAATTTAAAACACTAATCAGCGTGAGAAATGCCATGTGTGGCGTGTGCGCGTGTGAATACGTCGAATTGCGTGTGTCACACTCTCAAAGCGTGAGCCTTGAGAGCCCTGGCTTTTGTTTATCTGCAGGATTTGTGTGTTAAACATGTGTGACTGAAACAAAAAAACACAACTCCAGGTATGTTTGTGATAAGAAGTGAAATAAACACAGAAAAAACACACGTCAAACCGGAAGTAATTTTGTGTTTACTTCATAAACTGTATAAAGAAGTGGATTAAGGGAGCGTGACGTCCCCCGTAGCATTCGGCTCCAGTCAGATGAAGCTCTCGAGGCTAGCGGTTATAGCGGCCAATAGAGTCGAGTTTCATATTAGGAAAAGGAATTTATTTATGGAATATTTATGGCATTTGGAAATAAAAACATTTGAATGTAACAAAACACAACTAGGCAGATAGGCTATGTTTTTGACAAGGAACCAACATATAACATAGATCAGAAATGGCGTAATATGAGACCTTTAAACGTTTATAGTTTTAAATGTTCTTCCCATTAGCTTAGGTCCATTAAATTATATAAAAAAAACACATTCTGTACTTAACACTTGTCCAGTTTGTACCATATTAATTTAATGTGACTGGAGTAGTGAACAGAGCAGTGTTTTAAATGAGTCATGAGGACACATTATGTGAGTGTGTGTTAGGTCGTTTTCACACCTGCCTTGTTTGGTTCGTTTAAAACGAACCAGAGTTCGTTTGCTCCTTTGATTCGGACCTTTTGGGCTGGTGTGAATAAAAACCAAAAATCTCGATCCGAAGCAAACAAGCGAACCGAGACCACCTAAAAAGCTCGGTCTCGGCACAGTTCCATTCAAATCCTGGTGCGGTTCGTTTGAGGTGAGAATGCAGACTGGACTCGATCCGACATAAGTTGGCTTTTTGTACTTAACGAGCTCCCGTCGTATCTCGAGTATTATGGGAAACCAAGGCTGACGAAACTAAACTAAACGAGGCTTAATTACATTTTGCGTGAAGAGCAAGAGTCAGAACTTGATGCACACATGAGCGCTGTCCTCCGTAGCCGTCTTGCCCTGTGTCTTCATCGTTTGGAAATTGATTGTAAAATAGTGTAAACTTGACGATGCTGCTCAAACATTTGTGCGAACTGTAAAAACTGAGCAAACCATATCGTCAAGGCTAGATTGAAAACAGCACGTAACACCATGATTCTCCTCCTTCACTTGTTTGGACACAGCGTTTTGACACGGCTCATTTCTGTCCAATGGCTGAGCGACCTCAGCACACGTGGTTTTGTTTATAGATGTTGGTCCATTTGTAAAAAAACAATGCAGTGTGAAAGCAAACCGCACCAAAATAAAATAAATAAATAAAATTTGGTCGGGACCAAAGCAAGTGAACTATCAGACTTTCCTGGTGTGAAAACATCCTTAGTGACATCCTGGCAGGAAGAAGGCGACAGTGACAAATGAATGGATCTTCGTCATCCCCGTGGACAGATTCTTGACAGCACAAAACATCACAAAGTGAAAATCAGAAAATGGTTTATGTGAAGTACTCTGTTTTGTTTCTTTAGTAAAAGTACAGATACCAGAGCAAATAAATACTCAAAAGTAAAAGTATCACTTGAAAAAATCCACTCAAAGGTGTACTGTGTAACTTTTCTGCTGGAGAGTCCGATAAATTATTTTCTCCATGGAGATGTTATTGTTTTGTCTGGAACGTTTCACAGTATGGCATGAAACCTTTCTAACTTCATGGAGACCAAACCAGGCCAAGTTACAGGTCAGATCTGTGGAGAGGGAACCCCACTCATAATCAAAAATGCCTGTTTTTCGATATATTTTTGAGCTATAAAATAACCTGTAATTTAGGGGTGTAAAGATTAACCGATTTGGATCGGTTATCGGTCTGTGACCTCTGCGATCTGAGTGTACCGATCAGCGGAGCCCGGATCGGTCCAAATTCACTACGAAAGGTCCGATGCACCGGATTTACAGCCAAGAATCGGTTTGCTAGCTCCTGAGCGGTCTCTCTCATGGCGCAGCAGCCGCCTGTGTGTGTTTGCGTTCTTTCGCGAACGGTGGGTGGTTCACTTACCTGGGGTTGAAGCTTATTGGCTGGTTAACTGCCAATCATGCGAGCGGCGCGGGCTGTATGCGGAAGCGAGCACAAAATGTTTGCGCTGTATAGCCGTGTCCCAATTCGCATTGTGCGGAGGGCGGGTTTCCCGCTGCCTACGTCGTGTCTCGTCAGGAGATCTACTCTATCGGTAAGCTAAGCTAAGTTTCCTTTTATTGAGCTGTGGTTAAATTAATTTGGTGCGCTACCGCTATTTATGGACATGGTTCATATGCGTGGTTAACTTTTGTGCCAGTGTTGTGCCGTGGTGATAAAACTTTCACTGTCGGTCTGATGTTTCACTGTAGTCTGCATGGCAGCTATAGACCATAACAATTGTATGATACTAGCGTTTTTATTGTCACGGTTAGTGGATTGGGTGATTTATTTAGACAACATTCATGTATTGGCAATGTATATTTGATTTGGGCTAAAATTGACTTGGCTAATTTACTTTTGCGTGGAAAATACAATGTATAATCAGAATTGGTGCATTTCTGTATTAAATACTTATGATTTGTGTGTATAGAAACATACTTCACACACACACAGATGATTTTTGTCTCAAAGGAGACTGAGGTAATGTTATGAGATGGAGAGAAAGTATTATTCAGTGTTAAGAGCTCTCTCTGATTTTCTTTTTTTTTGTTAAGAAAAGTTAATTACAGGCATAAAAAGACATGTTGGATTTAACATGCTAGTGTTTTCTATAACTGCCTAGTAATATCTATCTTCTTGTCAGTGATATGTTGCACTTTTATACAGTTACTGAAACTGTGACTGAAGCACTAATTCTGATTCATTCAGATTTTTACCTTTAATAGGCAACTTGCTTGTTTTATAACTACTTTTTTTATTTTTGATATCTACCTTATCTACCTTTGTACTGAATCGAAATTAACCGAACCGGATCGGATCGAATCGTATCGAATCGAATCGTACCGGATCGTTTACTAATTTTATGAATCGTCCCTGAATCGAATCGTAGCCTGTGAATCGAGATTCGAATCGAACCGTTTTGTGAGTGAAAGATTCACACCCCTACTGTAATTGAATAAATGCAAGGTAGAGCTCTATAATGTTGAGCATTCTAGACAGACCAATGATATATCCATAGAAACAACAACAACCAAAAAGTTACACAATGCACCAAGTAAAAGTATTAAAGTACCCGCTTAAAAAAATGTATTTTAAAAGAAAAAGTAGAAGTATTTTGAGGTGATTTTAGGCCTAATAAAGCTTCAAATATTGTGCTTTTGATACAGATTTGTGCTGAGTTTTGTTCATATATTGTTCATATATTTTTTTTCTAATCTGTTTTTATTTGTATATTTTTGTTTACTCAAACTAAAATGTTATGTTATAATTATGAATGTTTCAAAAATAAACCCTCATCCTTTTCAGAAGGTCTCACACAATAAAAAAATACTTTTACTTTTCAGTCCAGTGGTAGTAAAAAGTTTTTTTTTTCCTTTGTTACATTCTACCCAGTACTCGAGTTGACGGGGGATGGGTCCAGGTCTAAACCAAGACTAAACCAAGACTAAACCAGATCTAAACCAGGACTAAACCAAGACTAAACCAGGTTTAAACCAGGACTAAACCAAGACTAAACCAGGTCTAAACCAGGTCCAAACCAGGACTAAGCCAAGACTAAACCAGATCTAAACCGGGTCTAAACCAGGACTAAACCAGGACTAAACCGGGACTAAACCAAAACTAAACCAGGTCCAAACCAAGACTAAGCCAGGACTAAAACAGGTCTAAACCAGGTCTAAACCGGGTCTAAACCAGGTCTAAACCAGGTCTAAACCAGGTCTAAACCAGGACTAAACCGGGACTAAACCGGGACTAAACCAGGACTAAACCAAGACTAAACCAGGACTAAACCAGGACTAAGGTGTGTGTGTGTGTGTGTGTGTATGTGTGTGATAACATATATCCTGTGTATTATTGAATTATTGAATGATTATATGGACTTTTTGTTATAAAAGCATTTCCATTTTAACAAAGTACCTTCTAATTCTGCCCTGCCCTGAAACACCACAGTGATGTCAGTGATGGGGGAGGGCTTAGCTTAATGCCTCCCCCCCGTTGGTGAAAAATTTCACCATCCCCCCGGTTTCATTTTACAACTCGACTACTGATTCTACCACAGATTTTTAGTGTTATCTTTTGTGCACTCGGGGATCATTTGTATTATGTATAAAGTGAGAAGATCCAGATCAATTAATGACATGTTAAACTATTTCCTAACTGCACTGCACATAAGACATTAGTGAACTATATATAAATCAAGTAAAAGTAAATCAGTAAACAGAAGAATAAACAAAGAGAGCGGTCGTTCAACCTTATCACCGACCAGTGCATAATAATGTCATTGGCCACGTTTACATGAGAGCTTTAATTCTGAATAAAAATTAATTCTGCTTTTAAAAGACCATGTAAAGATTCAATTTCTAATGAAACCAATTATTCAGAATTAAACTTAATAAAACCCTTCCCGACCCCCAGACGTTGAGCGGAATTAAATAAAAGTGATTTAACGTGTTTTCCATGTAAACCTCAATTTGGAATTATTATTTCTCTTCCTTCTCCTTTTAATTCTGAGCTTTTTAATTCAGAACAATTAATTCGGAATTAAAAAACATAATGTATATGTGCCCAGTGTGTCTTTAAGCAAGGCACTTCATGCGCCAGGAGTGAATGTGGCGAGTGAGTCGGTGATTATAGTTGGTATAGTATCGGGAGATGGCCCAGATTGGTAGGTTTGTTTTGTCAGTCTCCCCCATAGAAGTAAAAGTCGGAAAAAAAATCAGCGAAGTGCAAGTACAAGAAGTGAATAAATAATGCACGCTATTGTAAATAATTGTGCTAAAGGATGTCTGTAATCCATCTGTCGCCCAGGTCTGATCCAAAAAATAAATCAATTCTGTTAACTGGACAAAGGTTGAGTGAAGTTGTTTGCTTCTTCAGTTCAGTCAGACTGCAGGTGGCCTTCTATCTGCCTCTCACACCTATTAGCACACTGGTTATCACTATTGTTTACTACTTTCCAATTTGATATACAGTACATACAGAGCACAGCAAATGCATGAAATAACATATATGGAATTATGTAGCAAAGAAAAAACAAATCCTCAAATTAATCACCCTTTGAACTTTTTTCTTTACTAAATCATTCTATATATGTTACTTCATATATTCAATGTCTTCTGTAAGTGTATAATAATATTATGATAGAAAGTGGTAAGAAAAAAGAAAGAAAAAAACACTGAATGAAAGGGTGTATCCAAACATTTGACTACTCATGTATGTTTAAACAGCACCATTCTTACTTTATATATTTGATGTCTTCTGTAAATACAGTATATCAAATGAAGAGTAGTAAATGTTTAGTAAAAGTAATAAACATATATATATATATATATATATATATATATATATATATATATATATATATATATATATATATATATATATATAAAAACACTGACTGGACAATTTTTAAAGTCGCATAGGGGCGAAAAAATCGGATTTGGGTCACTTCAGGCTGCAGTGTGAATGTTGCCCAAGATATGTGGTCCTAAAACTGACACATATCCGATCTTTTGGCATGCGACTTCAGTCTGAACAGCCAGGTCGCATTCATCCGACTTGGGCGTGTTTCCTCCAGCGAGAGTGGTACAAGTAGGTGCTCACAAATGTACACAAACGTTCTTCTCGTCATGCGAAAATAGTATATAAACTCCGTATCAGTGAAGCGGCGAAGAACGTAGCAATCCCACCACTCTAGGCTGCGACACCGCACCAACACGTTCATTTCTACGGACGTTGCTGCCACTGCCCAGCAAAACACCGTGGCCAAAAACCTTTTCCTTCTCTTTCTCTGCCCCCCTCCTTAAAACAAATAAGTTGTACATGTTCTGGCTCCGGTACGACAGCAACTTTAGGTTACTTCCGCAAACACTGAGCACGCTCGCTGCATGTGACCTCGTCGTGTCCTCCAAGGGACACTTTTGGGGCGTTTAAAGTTCACACTGGAGTTCACATACAAGTTGTATTTATTTGGAAATTTGAACAACCTCACAAAAAAAATCGGGTTTTACAAAAAAACGGAATTGAGCATTAAGCCCTGCAGTCTGAACGCAGCCATATGCGATCGACTGACTGACTGACTGCGATCGACTGGTAGATCGCGATCGACTGGTTGGGCACCACTGTGCTAAACTGTATTCATGTTAGAAGATTAGAAACTTGGAAAATGGCACATTTGCATTTGACCCATTCTTGTTGTTGCTCTTTATCTTAATCCAGGTTTGGAATCCCTAGCTGGAGGATTTTCTTTTGGTGGCACCGAGACTATCGAACAGGATTTGTCCAGTTTTGCTTGAAACAGACCACCAGAACATCCAGGTCCACAAGTCCCTGCAGATGTAGCTCAGCCTTTGCACACACATTCTACTCTTATAACAGTATTAAATTTAACTCTCCTCCAACCTGAGGGACTTCCCTTATATTAATAGAAAAGTCCTTTTAGAGAGTCAGCACTGTCAACACTGATTAGTAATTGCATGTAATGCAATGTTAATATCTAATAGTATTTGAGTAATTTTAAATGTGGAAATATGTGATGTTTTCAATGAAAGAATGGGAGAAGGCATGGTTTGATTGTAAATGGATGGATACTTGGGTGCATTTTAATTGTTCGTGAGCCTGCCCGGGGACTGCAGAGGGAAACTAGCTTTAGCTCAATCTGGTGTAAAGCATCTCTTCTTTATGAGGTCAGTGTGTTTGCACAAGCCCCTGTTAAAATAAACCACTAAACTAAACTTAAGCAAAGAACTATATGCAAACTACACACTGAAAACCTCACATGGCCCAGGAGCTGAACCTGTTCTCTTTGCTATCGTCAAAGCTGTAAATTACTTTCGGTGTGTCTTCATCAACACATTCAAATGTAAATTTGGAACATAAAGTTGCAGATAAAGTTGTAATCCGATGGGAGTTGTTACCTGTGCCTGAGCTCCAGACGTGAGCTCGTGAGAAGATACACTGTGAAGAGTGTGCAAAGGAAGATCATCACAACACTTATTCAGCTTCAGACCAAACAGTGAAAACAACATTCAGTAGAGTCAAAGTTACACCGCATAACTTATACACGATCACATCATCTCTGAGCAATGATGTAGCTCGATTGGAATCATAGAGTGTCTGTCCGCTGATTTGAAAGTTGCCAGTTCAAATTCCGCTCTCGGTATTATTATTATTTTTTTTATTGGTTTATTTGGAAGGGACAATGCATATTGATGAACGCACAATATGTATAAGATCACACAAACCGGCGTAAATATGCCGGATTTAGCAGTGCTCATTTCCATCCGCAGCCCCAGACATAAAGATATAGCATACAATAGAAAATATGTTGCAGTTGCAGACATTAGACAATTTAGTACATGTGTTATGATCACAAACATAAAAAACAATTTAGTATTTATACAATAGTAGCATATAATTCAATAAATTACAGTAAAAATACAATTGATGGGCTTAGCCTAAAGTGCAAATTAAAAGGTGCTTCTCAGTGTGCGTAATAAGGTGCCTATTTTTTTTTCTTTTCTTTTATCTTTTATTATTACAAGGTGCACAGTAATACACACTTCAGGTACATAATAATACATATTTTAACACCACAATAACATTCGCAGAGCACTCAGAAGACACATCGGGGGATGTGGGCACGGGAATAAACACCACTGGGCACAAGGGCTAAGAGAAACAGGGGGGATGTAGAGGACCAAAGTGATTGCCCCAGGTGAAGGAAGGGGGCCTGGGGGAGAGCAAGGGCGATGCAGTGTCCAGGGAAGGTCCAGGCGACAGGGTCCAGGGGGGACAGGATGTTGATGTTGATGTTGTTGTTGTTTTATTATTATTATTATTTTATTATTGTCACCATTGTTATTATTGTTGTTATTTTAACTCTACCTGATTTTTATGTCACCTTTAATGTTGTTCAGCACTTTGGTAAGCCTTGGCTGTTTTAAATGTGCTATATAAATAAAATTGATTGATTGATTGATTGATTGAAGTGGTGGGAGCCTCAACGCCGGCCACCGAGCGAGAAGGTCCAGTGTTCGAGTCCAGAACCGCGACAGGACACCGGGCAGCCAGATGGAGGAGGTCTTCATGCGCCTTACCGCGTACCGGACAGTCACAGCCGTACCTGTCAGGGTGTATTGTGTGCAACCTGGTGGTGAGGTGTACCAATCATATACGTGAGTCCAGATGGAGGTAGTGTCATGTGTGGGAAATTCAGTTTCCTGAATGCACAGTACGGCCCAGGTCGTGTCGTGGATCACACCCTGCATCCGGACCCTGCTCCTCAGACCACACACGTTGAGTGAGACCAGGGAGAGCGTCATAAAGAAAAGACGAGGGGAAGGGACTTATGAAACGCGACTCGGAGTCTCGGGGAGCCCCCGGAGCCTTTTAACGTGTCTCGTAACCTCATCAAGGTCCGCCTCAATATCGCCACTGCTGAAGTCCATCCGCACTCCAACCGCGTCCGCACCCGTGGTAGCGGGCCCAGAGGGGCCCGCGGAGACCGGACCACACGGGGCCGGAGCGGACGAGGGCCGGGCGGGCTCAGCGGTCCGCCCGTCTTGAGGGGACCCGTCCCTCCCGGCCCGAGATTTGAGCTTCTTCCTGGCCGCCATCCGGGCAGTCCCGGAGCCGCAAGGCCTGGGGGTCTGGACCTCAGGCGGCACCGCTCCCTCCGCCTCGGGGCCGAGATGCTGGACCGTAGCAGCATCTTTCCCCCTCCCCGGCTCAGCCCCCGCCGCCACAGCCTCAGGGTGGAGGCCCCCCTCGGCCCCACTCCCATGCGAAGAGGAGGCGCGAGAAAGCAGCCACTCGCCCACCTTCGTCACAAGTGCCTGTGCACTCTGAATCACAGCATCCTGGACAGTCTCACGGTCCAGGCTCGAGGCGGCGGGGGAGGGGGCGGGCCCAGCCACAGGGCCGCCACCACCACCCCCTCCCGCGCTCTGCCCCTCCGAGCCAGAGTCACGGCGGCCCGAGCACCCAGCCCTGGGCTCCGTCACGAGTGCCTGCGCACTCTGAATCGCAGCATCTTGGACAGCCTCACTGTCCATACTCGAGGCGGCGGGGGAGGGGCCGGGCCCAGCCCCAGCCGCAGGGCCGCCACCGCCACCCCCTCCCGCGCTCCGCTCCTCCGAGCCAGAGTCACGGCGGCCCGAGCACCCAGCCCTGGGCTCCGTGCACTCCCGGGCGTAATGCCCCTGACTCCCGCACTTCCAAGACAGGAAGCCAGGGCACTTACGCAACACATGGCCTGGCTGGAGACACCTTCTGCACACCTTCACCTGCCTGTCGTGTATGACCCTAAAGTACGCGGGCCCTTCCGTAGTGTTGAACCTGGCAGAATACGGCAGAGACTTGACAGCGGCAGTGAAACGCACCCTGACAAACCTGGTGCCGTCAGTGATGCCAGTCCCCGGCCACACTCTCCACCTCACTTCGGAAACAGCGGAGACTCCCCAGGAGTGGAGCTTCTGCAAAATGTCCTCCTCCTGGATGTACAGCGGCAGGCCCATGAAAGAGACCACCACCTCGTCTCTGCTGATGTCTCGGCCGTGGACCCTGGTCTCGCCGATCCGGAACCCATCCAGCAGCTTTTCCTTAGCCGCCTGAGACGCCACCGCTATCTCGTACTTATCCTTGGTCACCATGCGGCAGCCAAGTACAGTCCCGCACACCTCCTGCGTAGCCTTTATTAAGGCCATAGGGGACAGACCCACTCCACCCTCCAGCTCCAAAAAGACCACCAGCTCTTTTTGATATCCCACATTCTTCTTTGTAGTATCCTCCGTTCTACCACCCGCCTTCTCAGTCGGCTTCTCCGGCGCGGCTTGGGGCCCCGCGGGGGCCAACATTGCGCTGTCCGCCCGGGGGCGAGCTAAGCTCCCGGGTTAAACAGAAACCGTCTCCCCCCAGCTGGGACGCTGGGAGGAGGTGAAACAGCAATCGAAAGGAGAGGAGCCAAAATGATCCAAAAAGTTCAAAGAAAAAAGTGAAAAAAACACCAAACAATGACCGCTCCAGCGGAGCGCACCATGTGTTTTTTTTTTTTTATCTTTTATTATTACAGGACACATATATTAACACCACAACAACAGTCGCAAAGCAGTAAGGCGCCTATTCTATTTACAATGTGGATTTTTGTAGTGTATGCATGTAAGTGTGTGTGTGTGTGTGTGTGTGCGCTTCTTGTATGTCATGGCTATTGTATTATATGATTACAGTTTTGATTCCTTTTCAGCCATATTTGAAGATGTGTTTTAAAAGAAGCAAGAGTTGGACTAATTCTGATTGATATAGGTATTGTGTTCCAGTTATTGCATCCTGTAATTGAAAGAGTATTCTGAGCAAAGGTTGTTTTTCTGTACTGTACCTCACAATCCCCCCTGGCAATGGTATTAACGTCATTGGTAGCGCAGCCAGATCTGCTGCCACAAAGGATGGCGGTGTGATTCCAGCTCCCACAGATAAATGTTGTTGTTGTGTTCTTGGGCAACACATTGAACCCACCTCACTCCAGTGTTTGCGTACACTGGTGTGTAAATCTGGGAGTGGTTCCATGATGTCAAATGCTTTGAGTGTCTTGAACGTGGAAAAGCTCTGTTTAAAAATTTGCAGGTCGCGAATTAAACACGTCAACATCTCATTCTTGGTTAAAAGCCAGTTTGGTTTATGATTCTTACTAGTGTTAACTTATAGATTTGCCTGAAGATTTTTGCGATAGCTGAGCGAAATGTTAAGAAGTTCATATTATGTCTTGTGTATGTACCTTTTGTTTCATTTCATGTGACACAGTGCTTATTAATAAACATCTGTAATTACACCAGAATATAGATCTGTTGTTTCTAAGCAACTGACACAGAAGACAAGTACACAATCTTACAAGAGTTAAAAGTGTTCACTGGTTTTCTTTTATCCACAGTTTAAAAGGACCTAAATTGCCTAAATTACTCTAATTTCTGAACTGTAATGTTGTTTTCAAACATACCTGGAGTTGTGTTTTCTTTCATTCACACATGTTTAACACACAAACCTTGCATATTTAAGGGAGTTCTGGTTGCTTTTCTCAAACAGAAAACACTCTTCCAACTTTTGATGTCATGTGGTGATACAGGAAGTGCTCCACTGTGTTTTTAAACTCTGTACTCCTTCACTAGAATCATTTGGATGATCTCAAACCTGGAATTGGCAATCTATGTTGAACAAAAGGTAAAACGTTAGTCTGGTTAACACCTGACCATATCACAAGTGAGATATGGGTCTGGAAACTCGCTTCGAAAAATCCTGTAGCGGAGGTGTGGTTAGCGATTGCCAACGGCCGTTTATTGGGCGTTATGAATGTCTATCATTGAGCGTATACGTAAGTCCAGAGCCAATCATGTCAGTTGTCAGTTCAAACTACAAGCTTCCGTTTGTCATGTAGTATGCGTCACCGTCTTGCCACACCTCCCCCGCTCTCTGATTGGGGCCCTAAATCTGGGACTCTCGCTTGGACGAGTTTCCAGGCCGCCTTCCAGTTCGAAACGAACGGAAGCGGCCTGGGAATTCCCAGGCTAGTAAAACGTAGCTGTTAAATTGAAAACTATGTGAAACAGCATTTTGAGCTTTGGAAATGTAGACAGATTAATAATGCAGGATTACTCAAACATGTGTGAATGAAACAAAACACAACTCCAAGTGTGTTTTTAAGGAGGTAACAACATTATAACATGACATAAAGCTCACAAGAGTCCATTTTTGCATAATATTCCTAAGGTGCAGTTTGAAAGTGGACAGTGATGGACTTTTTCTTACTGTTTGAGGAAAACTGTGGTGCATCTGTGTTGAATATAAATATTTTTTATGAATAAAATTGTCAAAACTTAGTAAACTATACTTATCCAAAACAATGCAGTACAGTAATCCTTCGTTTATCGCGGGGGTTAGGTTACAGCAATGCTTCTCAAATAGTGGGGCGGGCCCCCCTGGGGGGGCGTGGCGTGATGCCAGGGGGGGCGCGTATGACCCTGGGAAACATGTTTTTTTGCTGTACTGTACTAGAACTAAGTGTAATTGCACATCAACAACAGTAGTTGGCAGTGGCGTTCTCACATGCGATTTACGCACAGTCTCACCATTAACAGAACATCCTCTGTCACAGAAAAAACACGTATATTCCACTGAGTCGTGTCCTTTAGTCCGACAGAAGCTGACGCATCAGTGGCACAAGGAGAGAGCGTTTTTTTTCAGTGCTTTTAGCTTATGCAAATGAGGTGGTTTTAAGCTTCATTTCTGTAAAACGTAAACAAATGTGCGCAAAGCTGCATTAAAAACACATTAATATTTGAGTCCTCAGTGCAGTCTTTGTTGTAAGTTTTTTTCTTTTTTTGTTTACAATGTTAATAAAAGGATACAGTGGTGTTCTAATAACAATTTTCTAGACAAATAATACTATTTGTATAGGAAGGGGGGCGTGAAATGTTTTCTTCTTCCTAGGGGGGGCGTCACAGAAAATAATTGAGAAGCACTGGGTTACAGAAATAGCCCGCAATAAGTGAAATCCACGAAGTAGGACAACTTTATATTTTACAATTGTTATACATGTTTTAAGGCTGTAAACGCCTCACCACACACATTATACACCTTTCTCAGACTGGTATTAACATTTTCTCACATTTCTCTCTTGTTTAAACACTCAAACTTTCGTAGATTTTCATCAAAATGTATTAATAGAAGCTCGGACACGTGCACTGTCACGAAACAAGGAAAAGATTTAATCCCGGTTTAGACCTGTCCTAGTCCCGGTTTAGTCCTGGTCTAGTCCCAGTTTAGTCCAGGGCCAGTCCAGGTTTAGACCTGGTCTAGACCTGGTTTAGTTCTGGTATAGACCTGGTTTAGTCAACGTTTAGTCCTGGTCTAGTCTCTTAGCCAATCAGGACGCAGGACACAATGTTACACTGTAAAAAAAAAGTTACACTATAAAAAAAATTGAAAAAAAAAAAAAAAATTTGAAAAGAATCTGCGAAACAGCAAGGCTGCGAAAAGTGAACCGCGATAGAGCTAGGGTTCACTGTAGTGAAAAAAGTAAGAGGACGGTGTATTTTTTCATTGGTCCAGGAGTGGTTTAATGTAGAGACGGAATTAAATGAGGAAGGTTTTTTTGAGTAAAGTGCTTTTTTTTTTGTTCAAGATTTATTTGGGTTTGAGTTGTGCCAACAGCATGTGACCAGGAGGTGATACAGTATTCTACTTGTGAAAAATCAAATGCATTCATTGTCTCTTGTACTGTACGGTCCTGTACTGCACATCTCAGCACACTCTGGTCCACCTTGTGATGTTATGTAGTGGTAGTTTAAGTTAACAGCTACTGTACATTTGTGTCCCACCACGGAAGCTGAGGGCACATGTCGACATTACAGATTCTCAGGAAATGCATTTTTTGTGTTTTTTTTCTTTTTTCCAAAATTTGTGATTTTTGTTTTTTTTGCATAATGTGCTAGTTGAGATCATGAAGAAGCCTCTCCATGTTTCAGATAACAGCATTAGTGACGTTAAAAACATACATTTTTAATTTCAAAAATGCTTGTTAGGCAAGGAAGGCTGAAGAGACCAAACTGAGAGGGTGTTTGTGGAATATCTGGGATCTGCTATGGCTGCTTTCAAATAGAGATAACTTTTTAAAATATGGTCAGATTTTCACATGTAAGACATCATTGGAAAGCTTAGAGCCCGTACTTTCAGAATCTGTGAATAACTCAAAATGCCTCCGCGACGACTTGGTATTGGTTTTCCTGCGGTTGGACACATTTTACCTTTTGTTCAGTTGAGATCCCCAATTCCACTGCTGAAATTATCCACATCATTCTAGCGATGGTGTATTGAGTTTAAAGGGATAGTGCGTTATTTTATGTTAATCTGTATGGGTTTCCTTCTAAAAGTGTTGTACGTTAACACTGGCTTACCGTTGACGGTCTCGTCTCAGCCCGGTTCTGCTCGGGTTCTGAAGCTCACGTAAGTAGGCCTGGTAAGTTCGCAGGGACAGTTAATAAAGCTTGTTTTTCTTCGCAAAACAACATTTGTCCAAAAAGTGATATATATTTCCGTCACAGACAGTTGTCCGAAAAAATCCAGCAGCCTAATTCGCATTTGCATATTTTCCCTAGATTCGTATCACTCCGCCCACGTTAGCTCTATTAGCCTGTTCACTTGTAAGCGGATGTATACAGCAGATGCGGTACGGCGTAAGTGGATGTTTACAAGTGAACAGGCTAGGCTAGGCTACGCGCGCAGTTATACAACTCTGAGAGAAAAGGGAACCATGGGAATTAGGGAAAATAGGCTGCTGCATTTTTTCGGACAACTGTTTTTGATGGAAATATATATCACTTTTTGGACAAATGTTGTTTTGCGAAGAAAAACAAGCTTTATTACCTCTCCCCGCAAACTTACCGGACCTACTTATGTGAGCTCCAGAACCTGAGCAGACGAGACTGTCAACGGTAAGCCAGTGTTAATGCACGACACTTTTAGACATTAAAAAACCCCGCACTATCCCTTTAAAAACACACTTCCTGTATTACCACATGACATCACAATGTGGAACAGAGAATGAACTCAGCTTAAATATACAAGATTTGTGGCTTAAACATACGTGAACAAAACAAAACACAACTTCAGCCATGTTTTTGATGAAACAGCATTACAGTGGTCCCTCGCTCTATCGCGGTTCACTTTTCGCGGCCTCGCTGTTTCGCAGTTTTTTTTGTTTTGTTTTTATTTAAAAAATTTTTAATAGTGTCAACATTGTGTTCTGCGTCCTGATTGGCTTCTCCTCCGTGTCTCCCGTACAGTACAGAATGTGTTCAGTATGACACATTTATAGATGTTATAGAGGGGGGACCCGGGGGGGTAGGGCGGGACTAAGACATGAGGACCAGACTGGGACCAGACCGGGACCAGACCAGGATTAGACCAGGACTAACCCATGAGGATCAGACTGGGACTAGACCGGAACTAGACCAGGACTAAACGTGGACTAAACCAGGTCTAAACCAGGTCTAAACCAGGTCTAAACCTGGACTAAACCAGAACTAGACCAGGTCTAAACCTGGACTAAACCAGGTCTAAACCAGGATTAAACCACTGCATGCGGCTCTTTGCCTTGTTTCGTGCAGCTCTTGTGCGTTTTCACTTCGTGGCTTGGACTGCGTTGCTGGACGCGTCTCGAGAGGGAGGCACGGTATGGACACTGCCTCGGTCTCGTGCTCGCAGCCCCAGGTGGGACGCCGATCATGTTGCTCTATGGATTTGACAACCCCCCCCACACACACGCACACACACTTCACTATTAATATATTTTGTTGAAAATCTACGAAAGTTTGAGTGTTTAAACAAGAGAGAAATGTGAGAAAATGTTAATACCAGTCTGAGAAAAGTGTATAATGTGTGTGGTGAGACGTTTACAGCCTTAAAACATGTACAGTAATTGTAAAATATAAAGTTGTCCTACTTCGCGGATTTCACGTATTGCGGGTTATTTCTGTAACCTAACCCCCGCGATAAACGAGGGACCACTGTATAACAAAGCTCAGAAAATAGTGTAATATAGCCTCTTTAACTGTATTATCAAAGTTTTTACAGTTTTTACTAACAGTAAAAGAGCCAGACAGGCCCTCCCTCTATCGCCATCCTGGTCCCGTGTATTTATCAGGCTGAGGCTCAGACAGAGACCGATTAGGAGGACCACAGCTAAATACAACATCACACACTCCGATGAGATGTTAGCCACCATTTGAATTGCTAATGTGCTGTTTAGAGCTCATTTGCATTGCTAACAGCCCCGTATCGACATTTCCAGAGTGATTACCGCAATTGTTGCTACTGATCGGGCTCCAGTGGTTTCGGAATCACTTTCAGAAGTGCCCGTGTGGAAGATCCGAGCACGGGTCTGGTGTGCGTGGAATAAGTAAAAGTCATAATTTCATCTTTAAACTGGAGAAGTGAATTTGGTGTAATAAAGTGTTCTATCTGTGCTCAGAGGAACGACTTCAATTTTTCAGTTTCTAATACAATTTTTAGTTGCACAACACAATTCATTTTTTAGTTTTGCTCGTATTGGTTGGTTTAAAGTTTTTGGGCTAAGTCACGATAGTGTCGAAATTGTTGGCCAATGCTTGTAGAGAATGGGGGGCTTTACTTTATTTAGAAGGTAAAGTGACTTGCCCAAAGACACAGAAATAGCACAGGAATCAGTAGGCAGGCGCTTAACCCACTGTGCCGCTGTTTTAAGGTTTATAATATTGAGCTAATTCTAAAATAGACATGGCATGTGTTTTCATACACCAACATCACCATTAAACTTGTGTTGTTTACAATAATGAATGAATACAGAATAATTATCACAAAGTACTTTTCAACATTTAAAATACTGAGTAGTGGGAAGCTTGTAACCACATCTGCCCTGGGTTTTACTAGTGGAAGTTTGGTGAAGTGCCTTGCTTAAGGACACAATCGCAGAATAAAATATAGTTTTGTGGTATGAATGTATTTATTATTTGGTAATTTACTAAATATCTATTTTTTCACCTTGGGACCTGATGTATGTTCAAAGCGTTCCTTAAATTCTTCTGAGCAGTGTAATTTATAAACTTCACCTCTATTTCCAATGAGGGGTTTAGGTGTTAGAACTCCCTCTGGTGTCAGCAACTATTATTAGTGGTGTGTGGTTGTTCTTAAAAGCCACGGGCCACTCCTTTCAGGACAGTGAGGTACAGATCTTGGCCAGAGAAAAGAACAGGTTTGAGAGGGGAGTTAAAGAGGCTATTTTTTGTCAAGAAAAAGAATCCTTCCTTGAACAAAAATGGAGGTGTCAGACATTATTTGTCTCCCATCTACGTAACTATCCTCAAACCTAAATCAAAACAAACAAAGAAAACAATAGGGTTAGCCAGGTCAGGTCCAGAGGTGTGAAAAACATCCATTATGGCCCTGAAAACCTATGCTAACCAGACACCACACTGCCATTGCATATTTACAGCTCTGGAAAAAAAATAAGAGACCACTGCAAAATTATCAGTTTTTCAGATTTTACTACTTATAGGTATGTGTTTGGGCAAAAGGAACATTTTTGTTTGAGTCTATAAACTACTGACAACATTTCCCACAAATTCCCACAAATAAAATATCATTTAGAGCATTTATTTGCAAAAAATGACAAATGGTCAAAATAATAAAAAAGATACATGTTTTCAGACCTCAAACAATGCAAAGAAACAAGATCAAATTGATTTTAAAATAACTTAATGTTTATGATAAAAGGAGAAGTTCAATTTGTCAACTGGACAAAGTTTGTTTGGTTGAAAACGTTTCGCCGCTCATCTGAGAGGCTTCGTCAGCTCTAATAAGAATACTGGTAAGACACTTATATCTTGCTGCAGGGAGGGGCTAACTAGCTAACTACTTTCCGAACCTATCTCATTGGTTTCCGTCTTTTGTTTCTCTGGCGTCTAGATAACGATCCCTATTCATCATTCAGAAACAAAAGACGGAACAAAAGACGGAAACCAATGAGATAGTTTCGGAAAGTAGTTAGCTAGGTAGCTCCTCCCTGCAGCAAGATATAAGCAAGTGTCTTACCAGTATTCTTATTAGAGCTGACAAAGCCTCTCGGATGAGTGGCGAAACGTTTTCAACCAAACAAACTTTGTCCAGTTGACAAATTGAACTTCTCCTTTTATCATGGATTCTACCTGGACGACTGAGGGACTTTTCATGCAACTTAATGTTTACACTTTATTATTTGGTTTGGTTTAATATTTGGTGCAATAAGCCTTATTTTTAATCACAGCTTTCATGTGTCTTGGCATGCTCTCCACAAGTCTTTCACATTGTTCTTGGGTGACTTTATTCCACTCCTGGTGCAAGAACTGAAGTAGCTCAGCTTTGTGTTTGTGTTGGAATTCAACAGACGCTGGAATGGAATGGCAGTAATACATGTAGAGATGCTGATTTCAGAAAAAAATACAGTGATCTCTTATTTTTTTCTAGAGGTGTAATAGGCCCACCTAACTAACAGAAACTGAAAACAAGTAGGTGTAGTACTTTCAAAGTAATTTCATTGTAGTTAGCTCCTCCCTTCAGGCAGATATAGGCAGTGTCCACCAGCGTCTGAAGAACTAGAACTGAAGAAGCAGGACGAGCTGCGAAAACGTATTCGTCCAAATAAACTTTTGTCCAGTTGACAAATTCAATTTCTCGTTTTGCCTATTATTAGTGGCCAATTTTTTTGTCAAAACCTGCTCTCATCAGATCTCAGCAGCTAAACAGGGCTGGGCTTTGGACGGGAGACCACCGCGAATACCAGGTACCACAGGAGGGTGCTAGTGTCAAAAGTGTCATTGTATCCTTAGGCAAAACATTTCACACACATTAGCCATGTCTCAATTCTCAGTGTGCACAGTTCGGAGTGTGGTTTTAAGGGTACTCAGACTGCGCTCAGGACTGTGCATACTTGTACAGTCTGCGGACCCCATAGGCGTCGGCGAAATGCAACAGGATTCGCAACTATCAGATGCAGCCACCGACTCCATTTTCTCCCGTAGAAGAAGTAGCTCGCGGTGCATGCTGGGATATATGACTGCGCGAAGTGTGCATTTTCACGCAGTTGGTCCACGCCCCGATTTCCATGGAAACGACTGCATGTTAACTGCGCATGGGACAAAAACAAAATGGGACAGCAGTTGTCACGCCTGAAGTGACGTACATGCCCTTAAAACCACACTCCGAACTGTGCACACTCCGTATTGAGACACGGCTAGAGTCTGGTATGAATGTGGTGTGTGTGATTGTTGCAGATGGAGCAGATTGTCAGCCTTGTTTTTGTCACATAACTCAAGGCAGCTGTGGCTACAATAATACATCACTACCCCCGACGATGGAATAAATAAAGCAGGAAATTGTAAAGCGACTAGAAAAGCGCGACCGAAGATTAATGCATTATTATAATTTGGTATTTGACATTTGGCTACAAAAGCCAGATTGATTGATTACGTTAGCTTTGCAATATAAAATCTGGTGGAGTTTTAGACAGTCACAGCAGTCAATTGACATGCTAAAAAATTAAATAGTTCTTTTTTATTTCTTTTTTTATAAAGCACTTTTACACCTTCAGCGCACTCCAATTTAAATCCAGCCACTCACACATTCACACACCCGTGTACACAAACACTGGAGGCATTGTGGGTTAAGTGTCTTGTCCATGAACACAACAGCATTTATCTGTGGGAGCTGGAATCACACCACCAGCCAATAATGTTTATGCCAAGTCGAGTCAAGTTTATTTATAAAGCACATTTAAAAACCACCACAGCTGCCAAAATGCTTTAGAGAGGCAAAACAAAGTGCAATATAATACAAAAACACAGTAAAACAATACAAATGCCAGAATTTTCAACAAAGATGCGAGAGAGGATTTGAACCGCCAACCTTCGGATCATTGTAAAACACTCAACCAACTGAGCTACTGCTACATTCATTTAGGTTTTGGCTAAATAAACTGTACTTACTGTAGCAATTTTACCCTCGCAGTCTTGTTTGCAATTATTACTAGGGATGGGAATTGATAAGATTTTTACCATTCCGATTCCATTATCGATACTGCTTAACGATTTGATTCTTTGATAAAAGAAGAAATTCAATTTGTCAACTGGACAAAGTTTGTTTGGTCGAAAACGTTTCGCCGCTCATCCGAGAGTCTTCGTCAGTTCTGGTTAGAGTGCTGGTAAGACGCTGCTTATATCTCGCTGCAGGGAGGAGCTATACTACAGGAGCTATACTGCAGTTTTTCCGAAACTATCTCTTCTATTTGTTTCTGTCTTTTGTTTCTCTGGCGTCTAGTTTAGCATACCTATTCATCTCTACACTGTTTTTCACACCTCTGGCCCTGACCTGGCTAGCCCTATTGTTTCTTTTGTTTGTTTTGATTTAGGTTTAAGAATGGAATTATAGATGGGAGACAGAAAAGACAGAAACAAATAGGCGAGATAGTTTCGGACAAACTGCAGTATAGTTAGCTCCTCCCTGCAGCGAGATATAAGCAGTGTCTTACCAGCACTCTAACCAGAACTGATGAAGCCTCTCGGATGAGCGGCGAAACGTTTTCGACCAAACAAACTTTGTGCAGTTGACAAATTGAATTTCTTCTTTTATCATGGATTCTACCTGGACGACTGAGGGATTCTTCACGATTTGATTCTTTATCGATTCTCTTATCAATTCTAATTTGGGGAAAAAAGGAGAACTGTTTGATTAGCACCAAGATTGGCACTAGCCCTGGTCTAGTCCAGGTTTAGTCCAGGTTTAGTCCTGGTCTAGTCCTGGTCTAGTCCTGGTCTAGTCCAGGTTTAGTCCTGGTCTAGTCCTGATCTAGTCCTGGTCTAGTCCTGGTCTAGTCCTGGTCTAGTCCAGGTCTTGTCCTGGTCTGGTCCTGGTCTGGTCCTGGTCTAGTCCTGGTCTAGTCCTGGTCTAGTCCTGGTCTAGTCCAGATCTAGTCCTGGTCTAGTCCTGCTTTAGTTCTGTTTTAGTCCTGGTTTAGTCCCGGTTTAGGGCACAGGCTAATGTTGACACAAGCCGCTGCTTTCACCTAATATCTCCATTTGATGCAGAAATAATATGATAATAATATGACTCACCCCGTGTCGCTCTGTTGTCGGAAAATTCACGTGTCTCCACGTGTATTCGCGTATTCGCTTATATCCCGGACTTTCTGCTGCTAAGTATCCGACCACACTTTGTACAGGAGCTCCAGAGAAACGGACCTGTCCCGAACCTGTCCTAAATGTCTCCTGAACGTGTCATGTGTCCAAGTGGAAGTTAAAAGTCCATTTTCACAAACGTTCTTCTCGTCATGCGAAAATAGTATATAAATTCCGTATCAGTGAAGCGGTGAAGCACGTATCAATCCCACCACTTTTTTGCGTAATTCGTGCTGGCTGGAATCGTTAGATAAACTGCTAATCGATTCCGTGGAATTGAAACACACAGAACCGGTTCTCAACAGGAACCGGTTCTTGAATCCCATCCCTAATTATTACCAGAATATTTTTATGAGAAAATCTACGCTTTCAGCTCGAACGTGCCAACCTCTAGCCTTACAAGACGGGTTCTCATCAGACTGACGACTTATATTTTCAGTATATTTTGCTCATTATTATTAGGTTTGTGACAGGATTATACAAATTCTTAGAAAATTGTCAGCTTCTCCTTATGCACACGTCACTGTACTTGATTTACTCCTTTCAAGGTGTTACATTGTGCACAGTTAAAAAGCTCCTCTGTGTTCCGCTCTCTTGTTTCGTATCTACAATGTGTGTGTGTGTGTGTGTGTGTGTGTGTGTGTAAAGTGTGTGTGTGTGTAAAGTGTGTGTGTGTGTGTGCATGCGCAGGGCTTTGATGGTGGGTGACGCCGGGAGCTGACAGGACTGAGGCTGTGGGTGTCATTATAACTGTCACCCGCCGTACGAAGCCCCAACCTCGAGTGTCACTCAGGGATGACAGCGCACAGCAGAGAGAGGGGGAGAGGGGGAGGGGGGGAGGGAGAGAAAAAAAGAGATAGAGGGAGAGGAGTATGAGGGAGATAGAAAAAAAAAGAGTGAAAGAGAAGATCGGTTAGGAGAGGAGAAGAGAGAGACCTGAAAGAAGGTGAATGTATATTGGAGTTTTTTTTTAAAGTGAGAGAGAGAGAGAGAGAGAGAGAGAGAGAGAGAGAGATGGGAAATGAGAGGGGGAGAGAGAGAAAAAAGAGACAGAGGGAGAGTAAGTGGAGAGAGAGAGATAGAAAAGAAAAGAGTGAAAGAGAAGATCAGTTAGGAGAGGAGAGAGAGAGACCTGAAAGAAGGTGAAGGAGGTGTAGTTGAGTTTGAAAAAGAGACAGACAGAGAGAGGGGGAGAGATAGAGAGAGAGGGAGAGCGAGAGAGAGAGAGAGAATAAGAGGGGGAGGGAGAGAAAAAAGACAGAGAGAGAGAGGAAGTGAGAGGGGGAGAGAGTGGAGTGGGAGAGAGAAAAGAGATAGAGGGAGAGTAGGTGGAGCGAGAGGAAAGGGAGTGAGATAGAAAAGAAAAGAGTGAAAGAGAAGATCAGTTAGGAGAGGAGAGACCTGAAAGAAGGTGACGGTACATTGGAGTTTGAAAAAGAGAGAGAGAGAGAGAGAGAGAGAGAAGAAAGAGACAGAGGCAGAGAGAATGGATAGGAGAACTAAATAGAGAGAGGGAGAATAATCGAGAAGGAGAGAGAAAGAGATGGAGAGAGTAGAGAAAAAGCAAAGGCAGAAAGACAGAAGGGGGAGAAGAGAAAAGGGGAGTGAGAGAGAGAGGCAGAGAGATCGCATGACAGAAGTAAAAAGAGAAGGAGTAGGGAGGGAGAGAGAGAAGAAAGAGTATAATGGAGCAAAAAGAAGGAGAAGAGGGTTGAGAGAGACAGACAGAGAAGAAAGAGAGAGAGCGAGGGAGAATGGAGGATGAGAGAAAGGGGGAAGGAATAGGAGTGAGAGAGTAGATGGTGTAGAGGAAGAGAGGGAGAATAGGTGGAGAGAGAGGAGTGGGAGTGAGATAGAAAAGAGTGAAAGAGAAGATCAGTTAGAAGAGGAGAGAGAGAGAAGAGAGAGACCTGAGAGAAGGGGAAGAGATATTGGAGTTTGAAAAAGAAGTAGAAACACAGAAGGGGAGAAGAGAAAAGAGGAAAGGAGGGTATAGAGGAGTCAGAGAGAGGCAAAGAGAAAGATTGACAGAAGAAGTAAAAAGAGAGGGAGTAATAGGAAGAGAGAGAGACGAAAGAGGATGAGAAGAGAGAGATGAAGCAAAAAGAGGTGAAGAGAGAGAGAAATAGAAAGAGAGAGAGAGAGGAAATGAGAGGGGGAGAGAGAGAGAAAAGAGACAGAGGGAGAGTAGGTGGAGAGAGAGAAGCGTGAGGGAGATAGAAAAGAAAAGAGTGAAAGACAAGATCGGTTAGGAGAAGAGAGAGAGAGATTGGATGGGAGAACTGAAAAGAAAGAGGGGGAGTAATCGAGGAGGAGAAAGAGATGGAGAGAGTAGAGAAAAAGAAGAGGCAGAACGACAGAAGGGGGAGAAGAAAAAAGAGGGAGTAGTAGGGGAGAGAGATGAAAGAGGATGAGAAGAGAGAGATGAAGCAAAAAGAGAGGGTGAAGAGGGTTGAGAGAGACAGGAGGAGGAGGAAAGAAAGGGAGAACAGAATAGGAGTGAGAGAGTCGACGGTGTAGAGGAAGAGAGGGAAAGTAGGTGGAGAGAGAGACCAGTGAGAGAGATGAAGGTAGAGAGATGGGGATTTGTGTGTGTGAAAGAGAGAGAGAGATAGAGAGCAAGAATGTGGAAAGAGAGAGAAGGCTGGCGAGTGAGGAGCTGGAGTAATAGAGTTTATGGAGTAGAGGAGGAAAGAGGGAAGAGAGAGATGAGAGAGAGATGAGAGAGAGAATAAAAATAAGGTGACGTTCGGTTAGGGAGGTTGAGAAACGGAGAGAGGTGGGAGAGAGGTGAAGCCTGAAGGCCGGGAGAGAGGAGTGGGAGTGAGAAAACAGAAAAGGACTAAAGATTAAATGGGGTAGAAGAGAGAAGGAGAGAGAAAGAGAAAGAGAGAAGGCAGGTTAAGAAGGTTGAGAGAGAGAGTAGTGGGCGTAGGAGGAGAGGAGGAAGCTCTGTTAATGACGTGGATGTGGGACTGGGAGTAAATACCGCTGTGAATCTACTGAAGAAAAGCTTCTGCTGTGACGGTAACAACACAGGGACGAGAAAAGCAGCAGCTACAAATGAGTCCGGTTTTTGAAAGATCCTTAAAAAAAAGCCCTAAAAGTGACTGAACTTTTTTGGTTTCTCCTTAGAATTCTGAATGTGTGAGCTTTATTAGAACACCATCTGAGCAGAAAGAACTCCCACTGCATCATCTTTAAAAAGAACCCAAGAAGTTCATGTACAAAAGAAGACAAAATGAACGTTTTTGGATAAGAAAGAGCTGACTTATTTGGAACTACAACATTTTGAGATGATTTGTGCTGTTAAATGAGTCAAAAACAATTACAGTCACACAATGTTCCCCCTAATTTTTCATGTGTCTGAGCAAACACATTAACTCCCTGAGCGTTCCTTGGACTCCTGTGAGCAACATCCGACATGCACACTGTGGCCACACCAGTATCACACCTGAGATCATGGCAAGTTACAGCTTATGAATCAAATCACTGCTGTTATTTCTGTTAGATTACTTTTAATATAACTGATTTTTTTTGGTCCACTTCTCAAAAATCTGTTCATGAACTTTGTACATGTTGTATGTCAGTGTGAGGGTCAGTGAAACATTGAACATTACAATATTTTGAAAAATAACCTGTGTATATACCTGTGTATAAACCTGAAAACCACATGAAGAGAGATTTTTTCAGCTGGATAAATATAGCCTACATGTAGCTGCAGATTTTTTAGGGATGATTGTAGGACCTATAGGACACTATAAGATGGGTCTTTCCTCAAAATAATGATCTCCAAAATAAGTATACATTTTTATCAGTTTATATCTTGCTTTTTAATCATTACCCAGTTTAAGTAATTTTGTGAGAGTGACAGAGCTCTGTGGTTTAACGCTCTGGGGAGAGAATTCACACTTCACACAGAAAGTCCCGTCTTTTTGCTCACAAAAACCTATGCCTTGGACAGAAACAAAGAAAACAGCCGAGGATTACATTATGGCTCTACCTGTCTCCTCTTCTGTGCGGGCGGCGCTCCCGTCGGCTGGTGCGGACCTGCCGCTCTGACCCACGGCGATGCGCACGACAACTCTTACTGAAGGAAGTGAGCGAAATGCGATCGAAATGAATCTGTTTGTAGTTGGCTTGTCCCTAACGCATGTGCACATTCACATGTGCAAACTGAATCTATCAGACTGGATTCCGTGTGTCAAACCAGCGCTGAGTTCAGGTTAGATTTTATTTTATGCTCTGAAAAGGATTTGATGTGCGCGCTGAACGTCTGGGCAGTGCGCAATTGCGCACGCGCGCACCTTAGAGGGAACAGTGCAGTCACAACAGTTTTCCATTTACTCACACTCACTTTCTTGAAAATCGAACACCTAAACAGGACCATGAAAACTCAAATTGATCACCCATCCCTGCATCTATTTTCTTCCGTTTATCCGGGGCCGGGTGAGGACAACAGTCTAAGCAGGGACTCCTAGACAGACTTCCTTCACCCCAGACTCTTCTCCAGCTCCTCCGGGAAGACCCCAAGGCGTTCCCAGGCCAGCCGTGAGACATACCCCCCTCCAGCGTGTCCTTCCCCGGGGCCTCCTCCCGGTGGGACGTGCCAGGAACACCAACAGATGCCCTCCCCTCAGCTGCTCCTCTCAACATGGAGGAGTAGCGACTCTACTCCAAGCTCCTCCCGTGTGACTGAGCTCCTCACCCTATCTCTAAGGGAGCGCCCAGCCACTCTGCGGAGGAAACTCATTTTGGCCGCTTGTATCCGCAATCATGTCTTTTCGGTCATTAACCCTTTAATTTTTATTTTTTTTTAACTTTAACATATAGATCAGGAAATAGGGTAATATGGGCTATTTAAGGTGTTAAAGGGATAGTTTGGTTATTTTTATGTGAATCTGTATGGATTCCCCTTCAACAGTGTCGTGAGATTAACACTGACTTAACCATGACATATTATCTAATTAGCCTGTTCACTTACAGTATAAACATCCACTTATGGCGGATGTCACCGTACCGCATCCGCCGCAAACATCCTCTTACAAGTGAACAGGCTAATAAGCTAATCTGCGCGCAGTGATACGAGTTGAGAGAAAATAACCCCAATGCAAATTAGGCTGCTGAATTTTTAGCAGACAACTGTTTGTGACGCAAATATATCACTTCTTGGACAAATGTTTTGAGAAGAAGAACAAGCTTTATTAACTGTCCTGGCTAACTTACCGGAACTACATTCACGAGCTATGGAACCGGAGGAGAACTGGGCCCAGATCACGCTGTCAGGGGTAAGTCAGTGTTAATGGATGACACTGTTGAAGGGGAAGCCATACAGATTAACATAAAAAAACAAAAACAAAAAACGCACTATCCCTTTAAAATTACACTTTTTCTTTCTTGTTCAAACTGTCCCTGCCTGGAGCTACTGTAGCAAGTAAATTTCTCCTTTAGGACAAGAGTGTCAAATTCATTTTGGTCCGGGGGCCGTATCCAACCGACTTTGATCCCAAAGGGGCCAGATCAGAAAACTCATGGCAAATATACCCCAAAAATAGCAATAAGTCCAAATATTTGTGCAGAGAAACGCACATCTATTACAGAAGTCTTTTTTATTTGATGAACTCTTTCTTTTACAAAATATTATAATATTATGAACAACCTGAAACTTTAAGAAAACTACAATTCCAACAGGAATTCCTAATTTTTTCTTGGAAAATCCTGCACTCGGCATCCACGTTTTTGACATTTTGCTGATGAAGGTCAACAGTCAAAACGATGGACCTGGGAGGGGCCACGCACAGAGGCGCTGGAGACGCTGCTATGCTAAGCTGCACAGAAAAGCGGCACAGAAAATTACCAATATTTCAATAGAAAATTAAAATATAATTAAAATATTTTAATAGAAAATCAGCCGTGGGCCAGTTTAAAGGTCTTGGAGGGCCGGATCTGGCCCCGGGCCGCATGTTTGACACCCCTGCTCTAGGACAAGTACACATTTGTCTCATTCTCTGTATATGGACGGGTCATATCACATGTGAAGGCTCCGAACTTCCAGAATTCCCTCCCTGAGCGGCAGAGGCTGCACTAGCAGTTACAAGTTACAATTGTTTTGAATTACTTAATTTGCACCCATTAGATAGGTCATGTTTATGAAATTCAAAATCAGTCATACACACTTAAGGTTCACTGTGTAACCTTTTTGGTTTGGGGTCCATCACCTGCTTGTTTCTATGGATATGTCATTCCTCTGCCTGGAATGTTCCACAGTATGACTTTAAACTGTTCTACATTACATTTATTCAATTACAGGTGGTTTTATAGCTTAGAAATCACTCAGAAAAACAGGTATTCTGACTGTGAGTGGGGTCACCTCTCCACAGATCTGACCTGTAACTTGGCCTGGTTTGGTCTCCATGAAGATAGAAAGGTTTAATGCCATACTGTGAAACATTCCAGACAAAGAAATAACAGCTCCATGGAGAAAAGAATTTGACGGACAACAACGCCATTTATGGATTAAGTATAAGATATAGTAATATTTCTTATACTATACTATTTTCTAGCCATGAACTTCTAATCCTACTTTCTTCACACCTTTCTATGAGTCAATAAGTACTTACTGTATTCATACCGCAGCACAAGCTACGTACTAGACTTAGAATAATGACTAACACTGTACTTTACATGATCAAAGGAGAAGTTCAATTTGTCAACTTTTCACACTGTACTTTACAGTATTGTTGACCCTAGTGTTAACTCAAGTACTCACCTCTGCTTCCTCTACGCTTTGTATTCTCCTATGGTTTATATGTTTTCTAGCTTTTATGTCGACTATCAAAGATCTCATCCTGACAGGAGATACATGAAAGCATAAGAGTCACTTTGAGGACACACCTTTGAGAACTTATAACAGGAAGAAGTAACAAGAGAGAAAAAAATTGAAATTCCCACAGTGTACAAAGATAATAGAAATGTAATGAATACATACATAAGTTGAAAGAAAGGGCTGTCGGTGCTTGTACTAAAGTGGGAGGTGAATAAAATGCTTTGTCAGCCGGCGTCGTATTATGTAAGAAATGAACTGGAGCCGGAGGGGGGAGCCAAAAACTGTACCCAAGTGAGAGTATTGTTACTTCAAAATAGTATCACTTAAAGGGCTTACATGACGCTATTTTCTGATTTATGTACGAAGTTGTGTTTTGTTTTGTTCTTCTTTCAAATTGAAAATCCTCTGTTCCATCTTGTGATGTCGTGGTAATACAGGAAGTGCTCTAGTAAGACTGTAACACTAGGGCTGGGCGGTATACCCGTTCATACCGAATATTTTAATGATATGAATTTTTCATACAGCTCTGGAAATAATAAGAGGCCACTGCAAAATTATCAGTTTTTCTGATTTACTACTTATAGGTATGTGTTTGGGCAAAAGGAACATTTTTGTTTGAGTCTATAAACTACTGACATTTCCCCCAAATTCCAAATAAAAATATGATCGTTTAGAGCAGTGTTTCCCAATCTTTTTTGTCTTGTGTACCCCCTGAGCCTTTTTGTCATACCTCGAGTACCTCCTCACTCATATGTGTTGATAATTCTCCAAAAGTAGAACGTGACACAACGGATTATTAAATGAAAATAATTTTATTTCAGATCCTTGATTTGAAAATTTAATTCTCAGGCATTTTCTCTCATTTCTTTAACTCAAATTAGAATTTAAAAAATTCAAAAAAAATCTACCCCTGCACCTGGCAGCGACACTGCCGAGTACCCCCTGCAGTGTGCTCGCGTACCCCTAGGGGTACATGTACCCCTGGTTGGGAAACACTGGTTTAGAGCATTTATTTGCAGAAAATGACAAATGGTCAAAATAACAAAAAAGATACATGTTTTCAGACCTCAAACAATGCAAAGAAACAAGATCGAATTCATTTTAAAACAACATAATACTAATGTTTACACTTAAGAAGAGTTCAGAAATTAATATTTGGTGCAATAACCCTTATTTTTAATCACAGCTTTCATGCGTCTTGGCATGCTCTCAACAAGTCTTTCACATTGTGCTTGGGTGACTTTATTCCATTCCTGGTGCAAGAACTGAAGTAGCTCAGCTTTGTGTTTGTGTTGGAATTCAACAGACGCAGGAATGGAATGACTGTAATACATGTAGAGATGCTGATTTCAGAAAAAAATGCAGTGCTCTCATTTTTTTTTTCTCCAGAGCTGTATATCCCAATACCGGTGAGTGTGCGCGTACAAAACGTCGGGAACACAGAGCGGTGGAACGTGGTGCTGCAGGACATTGTTTGAGAGGGGGACTGTTTTGCAGTGGAGTGAGAGCGATGGAAGCTCAGTGTGTGTTGAGCGGTGAACAATGTGGACAGAGAAAATGTTACAGACGCAGAGGAACTTATACCGAAAAGAGGAGCCGTGTCAGTTGTGTGGAAGTATTTCGTCTTTAAAAAAATCTGGCACTGATCAAACAACCGTATTCTGTAAATATTGTGGGGCTAAAGTTGTAGCCGCAGGAGGCGACACCAGCAATCGTCGCAAACATGTCCTGGAATCTGAAGAATGCATGAAACTAATATCTGCATCCTCTTCCACGTCTGCAGGGAACAACACAAAACGCCACTCAGACGTCACGTTTGCTAAGGGGACTGCCTACGACAAGAAAAGCAAACGGTGGAACGATATTACCAATGCTATTACTGTCCACTTCTCCAAAGACACGGTACCACTTAGTCCTGTTGAGAACGGAGCTTCAAGGAGATGATTAAAGCCCTGGACCAAGTCGAATTTACTGCAGTAATTATTCTCTAAATTATTAGGAAATGCGGTTAAAAAAAAATACCGTCAAATACCGTGACACCGATATAATTTAGACCAATTTTTCGTCATACCGCCCAGCTCTGCGTCACACTATAAATCATTTTACTCAAACTCACATAAAAGCATGATGTCTGGAAAATAATTGCGTTCAAAAGTTACTCGAGAAAACGTAATGAAAATAAGTACTACCCACCTCTGAGTACTACATAAGGTTACTCATACTCACAATAGCACTTGATTGCACAGGAAATTTCGCATTTTAGAGTCTTGGATGTGGCGTTGTGATTGAAAACAGGCCGGGCTGAGTGATGGATGACATTCACTTTGACAGGAAACAGGCTGCACTGAAAGAGACATAATTATAGTGTTTAAGCATGCGTACGGTGGCTGTCCTTACACGTAAGAGCCGGAGTGTGCCATGGAAGGTTTTTTTTATTCGACAGCAATAAAAAGTTGTATTGTCTTGACATCTTTCTCACAGCACTACTTTTACTTGAGTCGTCTTTTACCCTTTTTTTAAGCATAGTGATGAGTTTGTAGCCACACATCACTTTGGGCAGACTAAGAAAGACGTGACAGCCATTCTGTGCCAAAAATCAAAACAACATTAAGTTCCCTACTGATTGATTAATGCTGTAGTTTCCAGTAGAGGGCGCACTGACTCTCCCTCCGCTTTTACTTTATATGAGGGCTGAAGCTTTTTATTAAGGCTATAAACAACATCTGCTAGCTTCAAAGGCAGTTTGAGCGCTTGGACGACTGGTGAAGGTGATTGAATTTTTAAAACACCGAAGAGCACTTGACTGGTTAACTCTGTAAACAGTATACGCAGACATATACAGTAGTTTAGTTTAAAGCTGCATTGTGTCACTTTTCCTGGTGGAGGGTCCATCAATTAAATGCTTTTCTCTGTGGAGATGTTATTATTTTGTCTGAGATGTTTCACAGTATTATTATTACACCTTTCTATCTTCATGGAGACCAGATCTGTGGAGAGGCAACCCCACTCACAGAATGCCTGTTTCTCTAGGTATTTTTGAGCACCTGCAAATGAATATTGTGGAACATTCCCAGGCAGAGCGATGACATATCCATAGAAACAAGCAGGTGACGGACCCCCAACCAAAAAGTTACACAGTGCACCTTTAATTAACTGTTATATTATGCAAAATTGACACTTGTGAGCTTTAAGCCTATTAGAATGCTGTTACCTCATCACAAACAGACCTGGAGTTGTGTTTTGTTTGAGTAACTCTTTGAGTAACTTTATTATTAGCCTGTCAACATCTCTAAAGCTCAAAATGCTCTGTTCCACCTTTTGATCTCATGAATAGGGTTATAGGTAGGTCATAGTTGCTTTATTGTCAAAAACAATCATATGTACATGTACATAGAATGAATTCGAAATTTAGTTTCCCCACTAACCAGGCAGGACAGTGATAGAGTGGCTAGGGGAGGGGCCGCTGCACTTGCGCGCGCCGCCGACTGGGAGATGCAGAGCAGAAAAGATGCAATACAATCAATGACAATTATACACAACATGTAATGACAGAAAACAATTGGATAGATAACATACGGTGTCTTTTTCTTTGGTGACAAGAGGGAAGGGTGTGGGGCAAGGGAAAAGATCAGAAATCAATGAAATTGATTGAAAACTGAAAAAGGAGCAGACATCCTAAAAATAGACAGGGCAGCATTACTTAATACATGTGAGTGTGAGTCCAATAGTGTGTGGCAATGTTTTTGTAGAGTCTGAGATAAGCGGCAGCTGTCGGCCTTGGACGTGTTTGTGCAGAAGGTGCAGTCAAAACAAAAGAGTCTGGTTCAATCACATTTTTCAGGAGACTTGATTACAAAAAGGGGAATTTAACATAATCGATACATTTTAGAACCCAGGCGAACAGACAATTTGCCAGAACTCTGGTTTCTGTCAGGTCCCCACTTCATGCAGGTCTGTGCGACTCGCAATCCTCCCCCTGCACGTATGATAGTGAATATGGACTGAGCCGCTGTTCCCCACAGTTCCAAATCCATTTATCCGTGATGTTATCTAGCGCCCGGTGGATCCCACAGATGGATGATACGTTCACCTGTGTTTTTTCCTTCTGATGTTGCCCCCCCCGAGTTCGCAGATCCCCGTGACCGGCAGATCGGGGCTCTTTTATCCGCTCGGCTCCAATTAGTGATGGGTCAGAAAACATCCCCCAGCCAATCCAGATGTCCTGCCATCAAAATTCCAATAGTAATCACTCCGTGTCCTCCGGTAACAGTGGTGCCAGGCACACGACGCGTCCTTCGTGTATCAGGCACCATGTTCCCGCAGGGCTGACCGGCTCTCCAGACCGGCTCCTCCGTGAGGAAAAAAAAGCGTAGGGACCAGCTTTATCCAATTAATAATTTAGGATTTGAAAAATCTGATCCAACAGGAGAAAAAAAAGAGACGAGACGAGAGAAATACATCAGACAGAGCAAAGATGAAGGAGGAAGAGAAAAGTGCGTCTGCTCCTCATGACAGCTAGGAGTAGCCTAGAAGCAGCAGTTTTCAAGTTAACAGCTACCTTTTGAACTTTTTACCATGTGTATTATGTACAATGCTGCAATATAAATAAGGAACAGATAGTAGTAGTAGTAGTAGTAGTAGTAGTAGTAGCATTAGTGGTAGGCTAGTTCAGAAGATTACGGTTCGGCTCGGAGGAAAATGGGGTATTTAATGAGACAAACACAGGGCTGTAGTGCTTAGTTGTGGTATTATTTACAGTGGGCAGACACACAGTATTTACAATATTTACAATGGTGCACATAAGGAAAATTCTGTTCAAAGTCATTGATGAACAAGCTCAATGCGTTATAGTTCGTATTCCGAGTGCACAAGCTGCAACAAAGTTCATATGTTCCACAGGGGTCACGCAAAAGGAATTAAAAGAGTTCAGAGATTTGTCCAGAGATATGGCTAGGTGGTAATGCCACAACAAAGGGCTCATTAACAAGCGGACCTATTCATTAAGGGCCTAAGTGCCCACAGCAGGGAGCAGTGTGTGTGTGTGTGAGTGTGTGTGAGGTTCAGCGGCTGCGCCTCCTACAGATCTCCAGCAGATACTTGCACTCTGACTTCTGTTCAGGCTCTAGGCTTTAGCTCGCCATTCAGTGTCTGGAGTTACTGGAGTTCCAGGAACCTGGCCTGTGCAAAACAGGACCAGCATTAAGTAATACAATAATTCATTATCTCAGCTAAGTTATTATAAATACAATTTATAATAGTCATAATAACAATCGTCCATGTACATGTATAAATATATTGGAGTACTCCACATTTCCCATTAATAATAATAATAATTCATAGCATTTATATAGCGCCTTTCATGACACCCAAAGCGCTTTACAATTCATTGTTCATTTACTCCACTCTTGGTGGTGGTAAGCTACTTTCTGTAGCCACAGCTGCCCTGGGGCAGACTAATAATAGGCAACAATTAATATGAGATCAGCTTTAACAGTGTCAGCAGACCATTTCATCAAAATCCTAATTTGTTGCCAATATAAATTCAGGAAAATGTCAATAAAGTGCTTTGGTTAAAATACATATAGCACCTTTAACAGCAATCGCATATGAATGGTACGAGTGCAGCACCAGCGGAAAGGTCCGTCTGCATTGAATAGGAGCGCTAGCATTAGCATATTAGCTCCGACATTAGCATATTAGCATATTAGCTCCAAACAAAGTTAGCACTCACCAGTTCCGCTTCATTAAACACACATAGGCTAGTGACAGCGCTTCGTCATGAAGGCAAGAGGCATCTACAAAAGTTTGCAGCATAACAGTTACTTTAAAGTACTTTTAAAGTCAAACAGAAACTTTTAAGAGCGATAATCGCCCACCTGCTAGGATTGCCAACTCCCTGAAAAAAAAATAAGGGACACCTCATCGACAGGACCGGCCGGCCCGATTGCCTTCACCCTTCGTGGTGTAGTGAATCTTTTTAGCCATTTTTTGTATGTGTGAAGTGATTTTAGATGCATATTTGAGTGATATGAACACAGGGAAAATAGATAATTATCAGCAATTTATTTTTAATACAAAATAACAAAATTGACAGAATAAAATAAATATCTGTCCTGCTTAACTTAAAACTGTATAAATCAATATAAACAGGGATGAAAGTGACCAGTAATGAAAAAAGCTGAAAGTCACTGAAAAGCTAGGGGGGTCCGGGGGCATGCTCCCCTTGGAAAATTTTTGAACTCTAGATGCTCTGAGATGCAATCTGGGGTCATTCCAGCCAATAAAAACTAAGATGTCAACCACCCATTTTGGGGGGGGGATTCCCTTTTCCTCTTGATGATCCCACTTTGCACGACCTTCTCACAAAATGTGACTTGCACTGGATGGAATCAACTCGGGATGTGTAGTTTGGACAGTAGCTGCTGACAGCCAGACTCAAGCACATTTCTAAATGATCATCAGTCATGGTGGAACAGCACTTAATGATCTTCATGTGGGAAAAGGCTGACTCACATAAATAAGTTTTCATACATCTATCTCCATTTTATCTGATAAATGTTCATTTTAATTTTAAAATAAACCAAGCAAACTGCACTGCACTTAAACACTCTGTGCCCCGTTTTTGGACCCTCACACACAGTCTGAGGACCCCTTCTTTGATTTTTTTTTTTTTTTTAACCTGTTTTTTCAACTTCCTACCTGGAGTAACATTCTCTTACTGGTTTTGCAGTGGTATTTACCAGCCTCTGCACATTTACCAAATGCATGTGACAAACAGATGCATTTGTGCACTTTTATTAGGCAAAATTCAACCACATGTTGCTGTAGACCTGCTCTGTGCTGTAGACCTGCTCTGTGCTGTAGACCTGCTCTGTGCTGTAGACGTGCTCTGTGCTGTAGACGTGCTCTGTGCGGACAATGTAACATAAATTTAGATTAGTTTTTGCTATACATTTCATTTTGGTCTTCTAATCAAAGGCATTGAGGAGAAGCCTGTGTACGCTATACGCGGGGAAGAGTGACAGTGTGAAGAGGAGGATGTGAGTAGCGAAACAAGCTGCGTGCGCTGCCGCCGCGCGTGATGTCCGCTGCTCCAGTCGAGCGCGCAGGCTTCAGTGCGAAGCTCCGCGCGGTCCGCACACCGGTAAAAGTTTATTGCTAACGGCAGCGGCTGTAATGAAATATGATTGCACTCATCTCGAGACCAAGACCGGTGTCGTAGTATTTGACACCAGTCGACTGGTAGATCAACAAATTGGGCACCCTGTTTTAGACACATTTTTGATTCACACAGTAATATGGGACAAATTGCGTCCCTTTTCAGCTCAATACGGGACGTGTAATTTTGTTTCTGAATACGGGACGATTCCGTTTTTCAAGGGACGGTTGGCAACCCTACCACCTGCAGTAGCTCAGTTCCACCCGGGACCGACAGACGCAAATGAATAACAGCGCGCGGCCATGTTTAAAAGAGCTGAGGCACCAAGTCTCGCGATACTTGTGAACTTAGCCGTGGGTGAAAATGTAGCGACGGGCCAGGGGTAGAAAAAATACTTGGGTTACACATGACATGCTACAAAAACACAAAAACATGCCTGAAGATGTTTTAGATGTCATTCATGCATGTTTGAGTACACTAGCGATCTCTCCCGGGCCCTATTCAAATCCTCATTAAAGTTTGTAGCAAGAGTCTGCGCCCACAAGCCTACGCCATTTCCCCGTAAATATTCATAAGTAGTTCCATTAGTGTGCTGATTATGTTAAATCACTCTGAGCGGGGAGTGACTCTGAGACGCGGAGAGCATCATAGATGACTCAGAGCATCAAAAAGTACAGCATTTTCACAGCAATAAAAGGTAACACAGTAATCTAAATATGATGTGTGTTAGGAGTTAATACTCTGCAGAAGTGAAGTACCCCGTCTTTAAGCTACATGATAGTACTATAAGGTTAGAAGTAGAATCTTTCAGCTGTAAGTTGCAGTACTTAAGTGTAGTAGAGGTCTGTGTGGTAAGTTGTGCAGTAAAGATCGGACCACGGTCACAGTCCAGTGTTCAGGATTGATTCATCTCGGCTCTCCAGCTCCGGCTCTTAGTCCAGTCCATATAACACATGAGAGGAGCGTGCTCAAGTGAAGAGCCTTGTCCCTCTAATCCCTGTTTGTGTCCACTATTGATGAGTTCCTCTCTCTTTCGCTTTCTCTCTCTTTCTGAACCCCCCTCTCTTCCCTTCTCCTTCACTCTGGCTTGCTTGCTCTTATTTCCTTGCTCTCCTTCTCTTGTTCTCTCTATCTGTGGTCTGTGTCTCTCTCTCTATCTGTCTCTCGATGGCTGTGTTGTGGCCTCTCTTTCTCTTCTTCCTTCTCCACTTTTCTCTCTCTCTCTTTATGACTTGAGTGTGAGGTACCTACTGTCTTCTACCTCTCTCTCTCTCTCTCTCTCTCTCTCTCCCTGTCTCTTTTCCCTCTCTCTCACTCCGGCTGTCTTTCTCTCTCTCTTTTCATGGCTGTGTTGTGGTCCTCTCTTTTCTTCCCTTCCTCTCCCCTCTCTCTACTCTTCTTTCTCTCTCTTTACGACTTGGTTTTAAGAAGAGAAGTGACTTTATTGATCTCACACTGTTGTGAGCTTCCTTCTCTCTTCTACCTCTCTCTCTCTCTCTCTCCATACCCTCACTTGTCTTCTCTCTCTATAGTCTGTGCCCCCTCTCTTTCTCTCTCTCCCTCCCTGTCACTCTTCCCTCTCTCTCATTCAGTCTGTCTTTCTCCTCTCTCTCACTGCCTCTTTCCTTTCTCTCTCTCTCTCTCTTCATGGCTGCATTGCGGTCCTCTCTCTTTTTCCCTCCCTCCCTCCCTCCCTCCCTCCCTCCTTCTCTCTCTCTCTCTCTCTCTCTCTGTCTCTCTCTCTCTCTCCGCTCTTACGTCTCTCTTTATAGGTGTGACCTTCATTATCTCTTCTACCTCTCTCTCTCTTTCTCCATCCCTTCCCTTGTCTTCTCTCTATAGTCTCTGCCCCCCTCTTTCTCTCTCTCCCTCCCTGTCTCTCTTCCCTCACTCTCACTCAGTGTCTTTCTCCTCTTTCTCACTCCCTCTTTCCTTTCTCTCTCTGTTTCTTCTGTGGCTATGTTGTGGTCCTCTCTCTTCTTCCCACTCTTCTCTCTCTCTTTATCACTTGGGTGTGAGGTTCCTTCTCTCTTCTACCTCTCTCTCTCCATCCCTTCCCTTGTCTTCTCACTCTTCCTCCCTTTTTCCTTTCTCTCTTTCTCTTTCTCTCTTCATGGCTGCGCTGTGGTCCTCTCTCTTCTTCCCTCCCTCTTTTTCCACTCTTACTCCTCTCTTTATGTCTCTCTCTCTCTCCCTTCCCTTGTCTTCTCTCTCTTCCCTCTCTCTCACTCCCTCTTTCCTTTCTCTCTTTCTCTTCATGGCTGCATTGTGGTCCTCTCCCTTCTTCCCTTCCTCTCTCTCTCCACTCTTCTCTCTCTCTTTATGACTTGGGTGGGGGGGTCCTTCTCTCTCTCTATCGTCTGTGCCTCCTCTTTCTCCCTCCTTATCTCTCCTCCCTCTTTCTCAGACTGTCTTTCTCCTCTCTCTCACTCCCTCTTTCCTTTCTCTCTCTCTTTATGACTTGGGTGTGAGGTTCCTGCTCTCTTCTACCTCTCTCTCTCTCTCTCTCTCTCCATCCCTTCCATTGTCTTCTCTCTCTCCCTGTCTCCCCCCCTCTCTCAGACTGTCTTTCTCCTCTCTCTCTCTCACTCCCTCTTTCCTTTTTCTCTCTATTCATGCTGGATTGTGGTCCTCTCTCTTCTTCCCTCCCTCTCTCTCTCCACTCTTCTCTGTCTTTTTATGACTTGGGTGTGAGGTTCCTTCTCTCTTCTACCTCTCTCTGTCATCCCTTCCCTTATCTTCTCTTTCTCTAGGCTCTGCACCCTCCCCTTTCTCTCTCTCCCTCCCTGTCTCTCTTCCCTCTCTCATTCAGTCTGTCTTTCTCCTCTCTCTCACTCCCTCTTTCCTTTCTCTCTCTCTCTCTCTCTCTCTCTCTCTCTCTCTCTCTCTCTCTCTCTCTCTTCATGGCTGCATTGTGGTCCCCCCCTCCCTCTCGCTCTCCACTCTTACATCTCTCTTCATGGGCGTGACCTTCAGTCTCGCTTCTACCTCTCTCTCTCTTTCTCCATCCCTTTCCTTGTCTTCTCTCTATAGTCCCCCCTCTTTCTCTCTCTCCCTCCCTGTCTCTCTTTCCTCTCTCCCTCAGTCTGTCTTTCACCTCTCTTTCCTTTCTCTCTCTCTTCATGACTGCATTATGGTTCTCCCTCTTCTTCCCTTCCTCTCTCTCCACTCTTCTCCCTCTCTTTATGACTTGGGTGTGAGGTTCCTTCTCTCTTCTACCTCTCTCTATACATCCCTTCCCTTGTCTTCTCTCTCTCTCTCCCTGTCTTTCTTTCCTCGCTCTCACTCAGTCTGTCTTTCTCCTCTCTCTCACTCCCTCTTTCCTTTCTTTCTCTTCATGACTACATTGTGGTCTCCTCTCTTCTTCCCTTCCTCTCTTGCCACTCTTACTCCTCTCTTTATGACTTGGGTGTGATCCTCCTTCTCTCTCTCTTCTCTCTCTCTTCTCTCTCTCTCCCCCTCCCTCCTCTCACCTCCTCTTCAGTGGCGGCTGGTCCATAGGGGGCGCTTGGGCGCCGCCCTTCCCAAAGAGGAGAGGAAAAATATAAAATGTATAATACTAAAAATATGTTGTTGTTTGTGAAAGGGCACCACCTTTCACTGGTCCATTATATTCCATGTTCATATGTATTGTGTCTAGTTTCATATAAGTTTAGTTTATTTGACTATTTTGTCTTGTTTGTTGTTTTTTTGTGTTTAGTGCTGTCAGCAGCAATCAACAAGTGACAACACCTGGTTGATTGGGCTGCAGCACTGGGATTGAGTTTGGGGGGAGTTGAAGATTTCTTTCCTTCTCATTTCATGTTGTATAAGTTATTTTTGCTAGTAACTTAGTTTGTTTTTCATATTATTGTATAGTTTTATTTATACATATATGTTACTGTTTATTGAGTTCCAATTGTCTTGATGTTGTGACCAGGTCACTTTCTTTCCTCCCTGGAGGTGATTGGTTCCTTCCAGGTGGGGTGAGGTACAAATCCTACCATTGTTAAAGTAGATGGGGGAGAGCAGTTTGCTGTGAGGCTGCACCAGTTAATTTCTGTGGATTCCTGTGTTTCCTTTGTTGAGTCCTAGGCATTATTTTGATGTACGTTTATCTTTTTTTAAATAAATCACCTTTTTTGAGCACTATACTTTTGGACCTCCTCGCCTGCTTTCAGTTATCCAGTTAAAACACTACATTTGGTGGCAGTGGTGGGATGTCTCCTCCTCGACACTGGAGCCCAAGAAGCAGGTCAGACCTCAGACAAGGAGCGTGACCAAAGCCATGCAGAGTGACCCGGCAATCAGGCCCAAACAAAATGCAGGCACGCAGTGTGGGACGGGGGGCGCTGGTGCAGCTCCTCCATTGGGACCTTCAACTGCAGATTCAGCCGCATTTGATGAACTGTATGCTTTAATAAGGAAACAAATGGAAACACAGGAGAATGAAGCTTACAAACAGGAGCAGAGATGGAAAAGTGTCCAGGCGCAGCTCAATGACTTTCGAGCTGAAATCGAAGGAGAAAAGTTTGGACAATTTGGAGGTACTCATGAACAAAGTGATGTGTTTGAGGCCTCTCGGCGATTGAACTCTGTGGATGCCTATGGCCCTGAAGCACCACCAGGTCGAGTTTGGGGTGGTGGAACCATCCCCAAGTTTGAAGAAGGGGATGATATTGAACAATATTTGACGACCTATGAAAGACTTGCTACTGCCTACAGGTGGCCCAGAGCTGATTGGGCGGTGCATTTGGTTCCTCACCTGACCGGCAGAGCTCGAGGTGCTTTTGTAGCTATGGACTTGATCGAATCTATGGACTATGACAAAGTCAAAGAAGCCATTTTGGCAAAGTATGAAATCAACGAAGAGATGTATCGATTAAGATTCCGAGAGCCCGATCGTCGGCCTGGAGAGACTCCACGAGAGTTGTATAACCGCCTAAAAGATCTTTACCAAAAGTGGATGAAGCCAACTAAGAAGACCAAGGATCAAATCGGAGAAGTTCTCATCCTGGAGCAGTATCTCCGCACTTTGTCGCCGGACGTGAGAGTGTGGGTGAAGGAGCATAACCCAAGAACTGGTCAGGAGGCTGCTGAACTGGTGGAGGCCTTTCTTGCTGCTCGCCGAGGCCCAAAAGTCGTCAGGAACGACCAGATCCAGCGCCAACCCTCAGCTAGGGGAAAGTCTGTCGGGTTTGGTGGGAGTGGTCTAACTGAGAGTAGCAGAGGGGCAGAAGAAGGAAAATTTTACTCAAAAAAATGTGATAATTTCGAAATAAAGAAAGAGAAAGGGACACCAGTCTGTTATTATTGTGGAAAAGAAGGCCATATAAAACCTCAATGTCCAGCTTTAAAAGTTAAAGGAGCTAATGCCATGTGCTGCATGCCTCGACCAGAAATTAAAACTGTACAGATTGAAAAGCAGGATGTAAAAGGAAAAATGCAAACTACGATTGTTTCAGTTAATGGCACACCAGCTACAGCCCTCTTAGATACAGCTAGTACACAAACTTTAGTTATGCCATATTTGGTGCAAGATCAGCAGTTTGGGGAAGGGGTAGTTGATGTCTGGTGTGTACATGGGGACAAAAAGCCATATCCAACAGCCCATATACATCTTGAGATTCAGGGTCAAAAATACTTTTTAGAAGTGGGTGTGGTCCCAAGCTTAAGTCATCCCGTTCTAATGGGTCAAGATGTACCAGTTTTGACACAGTTAATAGAAAAATGCAAGCCTGTAAATGCTGTTGTGACTCGGTCCAGAGCTAAAACATTAGACCATGAGTTAGCTGAAGATTTGTCTAATTCTCAATGGTTAGAGCAGCTCCCATTCACTCAGAGTGATATTCCCAGTGAATTAAAAGGAAAAACAAAAAAAAGTAAAATGCAACGTAGACGAGAGAAATTGATTGGAACTGCTACACAGACTCCACCCAGTTTGCCCCAGCCCCTTCAGCCTGCAGATGAGAGCTGGTGGGAGTTACCCAAAGATTTAAAACAATTACAGAGGGAAGATCTTACGCTAGAAGCTGCATTTAGAGGTGCAGACGAAATGCAAAATAGGCCAAGCACAACTTTAAAATCGGAAAGTTTTTTTGTGAGGGAAGGTGTGTTATATCATAGACCTGAAGGGGGAGCTGTGGAGCAGTTGGTGGTTCCTCAAACTTTGAGAGAAAAGGTGTTGATTCTTGGACATGATATACCTTGGGCTGGCCATTTGGGTAAAATCAAAACACTGGAGCGAATTGCTAATAAATTTTACTGGCCAGGACTATACACTGATGTTCAAAAGTATTGTTTGTCATGCCCTATTTGCCAATTAACAAGCAAAAAAAAGTCAAAACAATATCCTCTCCAATCCATGCCAATCATTGATGTGCCATTTTCTAGAATTGCTATGGATATTGTCGGGCCTTTAGAAAGGTCTCACTCAGGCTACAGATACATACTGGTCTTGAGTGATTATGCCACTCGTTATCCAGAAGCCTTTCCTTTAAGGCGCATTACAGCACAGGCTATCGCACAGGCTTTATTACAGTTTTTTTCACGAGTGGGTTTACCCAGGGAGATCATTACAGACCAGGGCACCGCCTTTCTCTCTCAAACTTTGCGGCAGGTGTATCGTCTACTGGGCATTAAAGGGATAAAGACCACTCCTTACCACCCGCAGACTGATGGCTTAGTAGAGCGATATAACCAGACCCTTAAGTCCATGTTAAGAAAATTTGTTGCAGAGGATGGTAAAGACTGGGATCGCTGGCTCCCTTATCTGATGTTCTCTTATAGAGAGGTCCCTCAAGCATCTACAGGATACTCTCCCTTTGAACTGCTTTATGGGAGGCAAGTTCGTGGACCTCTGGAGGTGCTCAGAGATGCGTGGGACCCCGCCAGTGACCCCCAGCCCGTTCCAGTTCTTCAGTTTGTTATGCAAATGAGGGAGAAGATGGAGACACTCACTCAGCTTGTGCATAACAATATGGAGGAAGCCCAGGTGAGGCAAAAACAGTACTTTGATCGCAACGCCAAGGCCCGAGTTTTCCAGCCAGGTCAAGAGGTAATGCTTCTTCTGCCAACCTCGGACAATAAACTGTTAACACGTTGGCAGGGTCCTTTCAAAGTACTGAGAAAGATGGGACCAACAACATATGAGATTGCCACTCCACAGTTTAGAAAGAAGAAACAGACTTTCCATATAAATTTATTAAAGGAGTGGCATAGTCGAGAAGAGCAGGCCAGTCAGCAGATGTGGGTGTGTTCTGTTAAAAAGGAGGAGGACCAGACAGAGCTTTTTCTTCCTCAAAATGGAGAGGATACTCACATTAATCTGGACCTGTCCCATTTATCTCCAGAGATGCAGAGCGAGCTGCTGGCCATTGTTCCTGCTGGGCTGTTTGTGGATCAGCCTGGTTTCACAACGATGGGGGAGCATAATATCACCCTAAAGGACACCACGCCCATACGTCAGCGTATGTATCGGGTGCCAGAGCGGTTGCTTCCTTCTCTCAAGGAGGAGCTGGAGCTGATGTTGTCCTTGGGAGTAATTGAGAGATCTCAAAGTGAGTGGAGCAGTCCAGTCGTCCTGGTGCTGAAAAAGGATGGCTCTATTCGCTTTTGTATTGACTTCAGAAAACTGAATGCCCAGTCCAACTTTGACGCTTACCCCACTCCTCGACTGGATGATCTAATTGAACGCATCGGCACTGCCCAATACATCACAACGTTGGATCTATGTCGGGGGTACTGGCAGGTGCCCTTGGCTCCAGAGGCGCGGCAGTATACCGCCTTTAGAACACCTCAAGGGCTATTCCAGTTTACTGTTATGCCGTTTGGCCTTCAGGGGGCGCCTGCAACTTTTCAGCGTCTAATGGACAAGGTGCTGGCAGGGGCAGAGACCTTTGCTGGGGCCTATCTGGACGATATTGTGGTGTTTAGCCACTCATGGAAAGACCACCTGGAACATCTGCAGGACATTTTTCAGCATCTGAAGCAGGCGGGGTTAACTGCCCTGCCCAAGAAGTGTGCCCTGGCTCAAAGGGAAGCAACATATTTGGGCTATCTTCTGGGTCACGGCGTGATTCGTCCTCAGCAGGATAAAGTTGAGGCAGTGAAGAACTGTCCCCGTCCACAGACTAAATCTCAACTAAAGTCCTTCCTGGGGTTAGCAGGGTGGTATAGACGTTTCGTCCCCCATTTTGCTACCCGTGCTGCCTCTCTCACAGACTTGACTCGTAAGTCCATGCCCAGTCAGCTGGTTTGGGAAGAAGAACATGAGCGAGCCTTCCAGGACCTGAAGGAGGCGCTCTGTACTGACCCGGTTTTGCAGAGCCCGGATTTCAGTCAGCCCTTTGTTGTTCAGACAGATGCCTCAGGGGTGGGGCTGGGGGCTGTTCTCCTTCAGGGTGAGCCTGGGAAACCAGTGGCTTACGTTAGCCGCAAGTTATGGCCACGAGAGACTCGCTATTCGGCCATTGAGTTGGAGTGTTTAGCCATAAAGTGGGCATTGGACACTTTCAAATATTACCTCCTTGGACGTGACTTTATTCTTCAGACTGACCACAGGGGTCTTCAATGGCTCCACACGATGAAAGACACGAACAATCGCATTGCTCGATGGGTGCTGGAGATGCAGCCCTATAGCCCTATCGTTTCCAAGTACAGTACAGGCCGGGGAAATCTAATGTAGTGGCTGATTTTCTGTCTCGCCATCCTGGTGGCGAGCTCCCAGGGGAGGGGGAAGTGTGAAAGGGCACCACCTTTCACTGGTCCATTATATTCCATGTTCATATGTATTGTGTCTAGTTTCATATAAGTTTAGTTTATTTGACTATTTTGTCTTGTTTGTTGTTTTTTTGTGTTTAGTGCTGTCAGCAGCAATCAACAAGTGACAACACCTGGTTGATTGGGCTGCAGCACTGGGATTGAGTTTGGGGGGAGTTGAAGATTTCTTTCCTTCTCATTTCATGTTGTATAAGTTATTTTTGCTAGTAACTTAGTTTGTTTTTCATATTATTGTATAGTTTTATTTATACATATATGTTACTGTTTATTGAGTTCCAATTGTCTTGATGTTGTGACCAGGTCACTTTCTTTCCTCCCTGGAGGTGATTGGTTCCTTCCAGGTGGGGTGAGGTACAAATCCTACCATTGTTAAAGTAGATGGGGGAGAGCAGTTTGCTGTGAGGCTGCACCAGTTAATTTCTGTGGATTCCTGTGTTTCCTTTGTTGAGTCCTAGGCATTATTTTGATGTACGTTTATCTTTTTTTAAATAAATCACCTTTTTTGAGCACTATACTTTTGGACCTCCTCGCCTGCTTTCAGTTATCCAGTTAAAACACTACATTGTTGTTTTTTTAAATCAATGTCAGTTTTAAGTCTCTACATGTAATCTGAATTATTCAAACAACATTTCCACCAAATGACTCTTATTTAACAGTGAATTCCCACCGATATAGTCATATGGGGCTCGCGTCCAAAGCACCCTCGAACTCTCGCGAAATAGCCAATCGTGTGTTTGCTAGGGGAAAATTTTAAAAATATGGTTCCTATCAGCCTATCAGCATCGCTGAATAAAATGGTTTTGGGGCGCCTGTGTGCGTCGCACCTGCTACAGGAAGTTTGGATTGCTATTCGCCCTGTCCCAGACTGATTAGTCACGTGATAGGCGTATCCATGTATTATCCGCAGGGAATACACAGATGAATTATTGTGAAAGGACGCATGAATTATTGTTTTTAATTTATTTATTTTCTGTGCCATCGGTGATAAGATAATCACGAGCAAGTTGAAAGGTCAGTCAGGACTCTGATGAGATGCATTTTGGAAGAAGTCACGTTTTAGCTTGTCCCAAGTCTTAGTAATTAAACTAATTCACGGAAGGTGAATTTGATGCTTTATTGCCAGATAAGTTAAGTTTTCGGTCTGAAGTGGCTTGTTAATGGACTTTGCGAGTAAGCTGAGAGGACCGTTCGAGAGACCGCGATGAGTAACGTTGCCCGAGGGAGAGCGGAACGACGCTGACTGGATTTCCCTGCCGTTGCCTACGATTTCTCAACGCGCGAGTGGCGGAGGTACAGTACCTTTTTCCTGTTTGTTTGCCATTGCGGTGAAGGAGCCAGTTCCGTACCCAAGCTACGAACCAGGCCTGCAACGGTAGAACTTGGGGTTGGAGAATTATATTTGAGTGTTTTGCCGGCTATAGGATAAATTGTTTATTTGGGCCCATTAGAATATTGTGACTGTTAAACTTTTTGTGTGTTGAGGTTTACCCTTGAGATGTTCATCTAAATGCCTGAAAGCACTTTTTTCATTAGATGTAATGTAGTTCATATTTACTTATAACTTTGTTGTGGTTATTGAGTGTCATGTTTGTTTGAGGTTAACACTTTAAACACAAGACATATAGTACAAAAGTAGTTCATTTAAGAGTTTACTCACATTATACTAATAAGAATCATTTCATGTGTACTGTGCATTTTAATAACCATAATACTGTACTAAAAGGTGTAACCACACTAGTATAAATGTGTAATAAGAACTCAGGTTAGTCTTTCTCACATAACAAACACAATAATAGGCAGGGAAATCTATTGGCACATCATCCTCACCAAGATTTTTTTTCACCAGCCGCCACTGCTCCTCTCCCTCTCTTCTCTCCCTCTCTCCCTCTCTCCCCCTATCGTCTTTCTCTGTGGTTGGTGATCTCCAGGTCCATTGGGAGCAGTGGTTGTTTCTTCGTGCTGTGCTCTACATAAGCACTATTGAGCCATGCTGCTGTGTGAACACTGACACATCCATCGCCAAACCAGACTCGCTCAACGCTTACAGACCAAAGATCTTTGTAAAGATTTATAATTAAGAAGACATATTGTGCTTGAGCCTGCTATATAGTTATAATCTACAACACCCGTGGATCGTTCTGTTATAATTGGCACATTTAAATCGCAGCGTAATCTAAAACGACTTAATAAAAGAATCAAATCTGCTTACTTCTGCGTTCGAAAACTGAGGCGCCCGATGGGAGCTGACGTCGCCGTAAAGGTCAATACAACAAAGAGTCAGCACCTCCAGTCGATAGCTGCAGATCAAACTAGTGAGTAGCAATTTATTTTCCATTTGCACCAAAATGACTACGCCACGCTGACGAATCCTATGCATATAACAGCGAAGTGTATTACTGCATGACATCACAAGGTGGAACAGAGTGTTTTCAGCTTGAGAAAAAAAACTCTACAGCTCTGGAAAAAAAATAAGAGACTAAAGCATTATCTTCCTTTTTTGTTGGCTTTTCTGTTAACACAAATAAACTATTTCAGAATCCCATATTGTTTCCTGTACTTACTTCCTGTCCACGTAAGCCAACTTTGCGTGTTCGTTCACTGTAAGGGTATGGAATAAAGTCAACACTATACTATTCTATCAGCTAATAATACATACCAGAAAGATAACTAGGATTCGGACGATTCAAGTAAATGAACGCTTTATTCCCTGATACAATATTTCTAAGCAGAGCTCTGGAGGTTCTGAGTCCTAAACAATGGTTAGTTCACGCCGCTATCTCCCCAGAAACCTAACCACTGACTCAGAGACATCCGTATATAAAACACATGAAATGAATATGCATGAATGTGCAAGAGGAGAGGTGTGGCTTGGAGTGGTCTTCCCCCTTCTGGAGGCAAGCTGGAGAGGAATGTAGATGTAGATTCCTTATCAGTCTCTTCTCATGCCCTCTCATGACCTTTTCTCTCCAGACCCCCCTATAACTCAAGGCAGAGTGGTTGCACAAACAGAAAACACAATACATCTTTTAACTCCTCCATCGTAGTCATTTTTATTTTCTACAATTTGAATGTGCAAGAGGAGGCGGCGTGTGTCAACCATTGTAATCCAGCTTAAAGGTGTAGCCTGCAAACTTATGAGCACATGTTGCCCCATATAACGGCGTTTAACCAACACTTTATTGATCATCAGAAGCAAATCATTCAAAGTCCCACAATCAAATGTGGATATAAAAAGTAATAATAAAGTTATACTCCTTCAATTCCCCCTTCTGAGGTCTCTTGGACCTCACAGCAATCATTACCTGTGGACCAAAAGTATTTATCCCTGAAAACATTAACATTCAACTTGTAATTGTAAAAACTTGAAAAATGTACAACTTCAACTAGAAAAATATAAAATCGTGAAATGTTAAAATATAAAATGGTAAAAATGTAAAAAGTTTTTTTTTTTTTTCAAAACCATCATCCCTCAGCCTTCTCGTGCTCCATTGCGATAAGCCCTTACGATATAACAGAGATGCACAGAAACAAATTCTCAGAACATCCTGTAGTATTTGACCCTCGTATACAATCCAATGGTACACACAACTCTGAAAAAGAAAACATAACACTTCCCAAAAACATTTGATTACTCATTCATGAAATCAATACCGCAGTCTCCATTACAGTCCTCCTCCTGATCATTCCATTCCATTTCTTTTCTCATGGCCTTTTCCATTTCATCCTCCACATTCTCATCACCCCCTTCAGACATAGGCCCGTTCAGCAATTCAATTCCTTCATACAGTTTGGAAGGAGGATGTTGAATGAATATTCCTGCGGTCGTTTGTTGCATAGATCTAGAAATACACTTAAAAATGCAAGGCACAACACATCCAAAAACAATCAACACAATTACCAAAATTATCAAAAGAGTTACCACAACACGTTGAAGAACGGCCTTCCAGGAACCAGAGGTGAGCCAATCCCACCAAGAGGAGCCAGTGTCACCAGATTCTTGGGATTCTAGAAAGTTCTTAAGACTGTCAATTTTACGCCTGATTTCAGTCCAATTAGCCGAATTATCCGGTATGTAAGTACAGCAGTGGTCAATGCCAACAGCTGCACACATCCCACCTTGTTCTGCATACAGAGCATCTAATCCTAACCTGTTTTGAGTAGCCATTTCTGCTACTGCCTTCAGTTCACTGTTATCTTTCAACTGATCTACAATTTCACCCATTATGTTGGTTATGTTCTCCAAAGTCCACCATACTTCATTCATTCGTTTAACTAGTGAGGAAGTACCCAGCATAGGGATTGCTGTATATAATAACCCCTGACCATAACTGTACAACGGTGTTCTACCTCCATAGTCGCTAAGGGGGACATACGCTTGTACTGGTTTGAATGATCTACGTTTGGCATGATGCTGATGTACATTATGATGTCCGTATTTTTGTAGGGCTTCACTCATTAGTGAGTCTGAGATTACAATGGAGCTGGGTGTCAATCTGGCTAAAGTACACGTTCCACACCAGTTTTTTTGTAAAAACCAATAAGCCTTTTCTCCACATAACCAAACCATGCCTGGGGGAGTGGGGTAGCCCCATTCTCCTGGTAATAATAAAAAGGCAAACTTTACACCTGTAGTGTTTGGTATTAGGGCAGATATATTAAATGGGTATCCCCCACCTGGGGCATATTGCGACTTAAAGTTTAAGTATACATCTCCTGGTTGTGCCCAATCACTGACCATTGTACCATTTTCCGGAGGCACCCGTAGATATACCTCAGCTTCTTGATTTCCCAAGAGATGGGATTTTATAGAGCACTTCTGCCGAATGGCTAGAGGCGCTGGCCAGGGGTACCTGGCAAATGACAGTCCTTTAAGGAGTGTCGTATTGGATTTACTGGTCCAATTTACAGGGGTTGTCCATTGAGAATATGAGGCATTAACTGTGCACCATGGGTATTCGGTTTGCCTATTCTTACTACTGCCTCGAAAGTACCATTGAAATACTCGTAACCAGCACACTAAGTCTATAGCAGAAATTGGGACTGGAAATGAGCTGGGAGATTCTCCTGAATGGTGTGGTTTTAGAGAACACACCCAACATGGTTTAGTGACATTTGTGATGTTAGCTATATAGTGTGCCAATTTGACCCAAATATTGTCTTCCTCATGATGTGAGTCGATTAGCGCTCTGCGTTTCCTAGAAGCTCGTCCCTCTGCAAAAAAAGACAAGGTTACATCTGACACAGAATGATTCTTCACACCATCCATGAGCCATTGTTCAACTCGTGTCCGGGACTGTATGTGCCGTCTAGTGGCCACCATTACTAACTGTGTATCTTTTAGAGGAGTTTCATGCCAGAACATTAATAATGGGACTGTCACTATTATGATGACCAAAGACAGAACACACAGCCACATTGGAACTCTCCAAAATGGTCCTGGTAAATGACTAGGACCTAAAAACCATCTCTTAAAAGTTAAAGCAGGTAATCTGTCTGAATCATAATCAGACTGTGGTGTTTGTGGACGAGGAGGTGCCCTGTCCCTGATCCTGTCCCTGTTGTCCTCCCCCTTCAGTGGAGCCTCCAGATCCACTTCCATAATAAGGTTTGGCAAATGAGTGATGAAACCAGTTGTCTGAGCCTTTAACTTTAAAGGCGTGTGATGTCCTGTGAGTGACTTCAAAGGGGCCCTTGTAGCGTGGGGAGGCCCAAGATCCACGAACAGCTTGTTTCACATAAACCTTTGAGGGTAAATGAGAGGTGTGATCAGAGATGAGAGTTGGATCTGAGAAAGTGGTTAAGCCAGTCACTAAACCTCTAAGAGTCTCAAAGTAAGGCTTGTATTGGAAATAGTGGAATATGAGTTGTGGATCAATAGGGGCATTTCCCGTTGGCATACAACGACCGTGTGTGAGTTCATATGGGGAATAGCCATTTCGAGAGTTGACCAAATTATGCATGGCCATGTTTGCCGCTGGAAGTTGAGATAACCAATTAGTTGTTTTAGCGTCCGCGCACATTTTGGCCAAGAATTGTTTGAGAGTGCGATGACAGCGTTCAACCATAGCATTTCCCCGGGGATGGTACACGCAGGAGAAAGATTTTGTGATGCCCAACAGCTTACAAACCTCAGCAACATCTCTAGATGTAAACTGTTTACCATTGTCCGAGTGAACTTCTGTCGGTACACCATGATTAGGAATCCAGTCTGTGACTAAGGCCTGAATGATGACAGCTGCCGTTTCAGATTTGCACGGGTAGAATTGAGTCCAACCCGAGAATGAGTCAATGATAGAGAGGAGGTATCGTTTACCTTTACAGGGCGTGATCATGTCTGTGAAATCACAATGAATTATCTGACCAGGGAATTGACCACAGCGTAACTTACCTGGAATGTTTTTGTGCGGTTGTGGGTTGTAGGTAGCACATGTAATACATGAGCGCGTGAAATCACGGCATAGTTTAAGAGGATTTGGATGGTACCATTCACGTTGTAAGAGCTCCGCCATGTGTCCTGCATTGTAATGGGCCTTACCATGGAGTGTAGTCAGCAGTTCGAAAACAATGTTAGGGGAAACATACGGCAAACCTGTAGGTCCCCTATAAATATTGTCCTCGTACCTGTCAGCACCTCTAGCTCTTTCCCAAAAATCTGGGTCTTCTTGGCTGTGTCGATGATGTATCTCATTCAGGGTGAACGGATGTGCTACTTCAGGTAGATCAAATCCTAGAGACTTTAGCGTGTGGGGGATGTTAGGGGAATCCCCCTGGAAATAGATACCAGAGGCGTCACAAAGGGCACCCTGGGAAAGCCAATACTGTTCTTCCCCTGGTTGCGCCAGGGATTGAACAGTTGAAAGAAAGACCTCTAATGTAGGAGAAATAAGATATTGTCCAGCGCGTTGATACCCACCTGCTGTTTTAGCAGCTACATCCGCAGCCGCGTTGCCTAAAGCAGTCATAGAACCAGCCTTTGAATGGCCTGGCACTTTTACAACAGCTAATTTCTCAGGGATCAATAGTTTTTCGGCAATTTCTTCCCATAGATCACGGTGAGCAATCGGCTGTCCTTGTGCAGTGAGAAAGTCACATCTGCGCCACGTGGGCAAGTCACGGGTAATGCCACCATGTACAAACTGAGAATCTGTAAAAATCGTACACGGGTTATCCCCAGCAAAATCAAGAGCCATAAGAATAGCTTTTAGTTCAGCATATTGAGCTGAACGTCCAAGTTCAGGTCCCCACATTGAGACAGTAGGGATGTCAGTTTTGTCCTTAAAATGCACTACAGCTGCTGCAGCACGTAGTGAGCCGTCATCCTGTCTGTGACAATGTCCATCAGTGAAAAGGAGAAGAGAGTCCGGAATAACGGAGGCAGATAAATCAGGACGGATCAGAGTCTCAGCTTGAGAATAGGCTTCACAGTTGTGGGAGGAGCCCTGAACAGCCAGACCAGATGACGAGTTGGAAAGGGTGTCTGGGGCAAAAGTAAGATTGGGAGCAGTTAGAACTGCTGAAAGTTTCCTCTGTCGCTGAGGAGTCAGGGCAAAAACTTTAGATTGAACATATGCCACCACAGAGTGACATGTGTAGATTGTCAATGGGTGGCCCATAACTACATGGGCACATTTGGTCAACAGTTTTGTCAAAGTATCAGCATATAAAACACAGGAGGGGGCCTTCTTAGCTACCGGATCCAAAAGCGTGGAGACGTATAATAATATACGTCTGTCACCTGTTGGTGCTTTCTGCCATAATGTCCCATATCCGGATGTCGGAGTTAACGTTGTGTCAAGGTAGAATGGCTTACTATAGTCTGGGAGAGCCAGATCAGCACAGGAAGCCAGATTCTGTTTCAGAACAAGGAAAGCGGTGTCAGCTTCTGGGGTCCAAACCAAAGGGGCATTTAAGTCACGAACTCCGGCAGTTTTAATGATGGTTCGCAAAGGAGCAGTCTTACCTGTATAGTCTGGCACATGTCCACGAGAGTAGTTCGTTAGTCCTAAAAAGGAAAGCAGGTCTTTGACTGTTTCTGGGCGAGGTGTCTTAAGGATAGCTTGTTGCTGGCTCGGTGAGGGGCGAATGGCCCCGGATGTGATGATTTTGCCTAAGAAGTTGACCTGAGGGCGACAACACTGTAATTTGGATTTAGACACTTTGAATCCATGGGTCAGGAGTTTGGACAGGACGTTAGATGTAGTGGTCAAGCAGTCCGTCGCAGATCGAGAGCCAATTAAGATATCATCGACGTATTGAATCACCACAGACCCGTCCGGGACCTGGGTGTCCGCCAAACATTTCCGGAGGCAATCATTAAATATACCTGGGCTATTTCTGTGTCCTTGTGGCAGTATAGTATACTGTAACTTAACGCCACAGTGTGTGAATGCAAACTGATACCTACTCTCTTTAGCCAAAGGAATAGAATAGAATGCGTGTTTTAAATCGATTACTGAGAAATGTGTCATGTCAGGTGTCAGGATGGATAGGCACTTGTGTGGGTCTGGCACTGGAAGAAGAGGTGTCGTAGTCACATCATTGACTTTGCGCAAATCATGTGCCGGACGGAAAGAACCATCTGGTTTTGGGACCGGATTTAAAGGAGTGTTCCATGTTGAGTCGGAAATTTCCAACACTCCAGCTTTCCAAAGATCTCTGAGTGCCTCGTCAACGCCTTTGAATTGGTTCTTATTTCTGTAAAGACGCTGTGGAACATAAACACGACTGTCTGGCTGCACGGTCAATACAACTGGATCACAAGTGAGACACTTACCAATGTCAGAGCCGTCTTTGGCCCAAAGTTCTTCTGGAAATTGATTAAGCATGTCCTCAGCCGAGTCATGATCTGTCAGTTCTCTACCATGTGATCTGTCTAGAGTTTCTTCGTCCATTTTGATCACGTCAGTCACATGTGGAAGAATAATTTTGTAGGCTTCAGTGGAGTGGCTGAATAGCAAATCAGGTATAGGAGTGGGGACCCAATCAACAACTTTGTTTAACTTGTTTGTTAGAGGCCCTAATTCTCTAGCCTCTGTTCCTAGACCCAAAAACAATGAGCAATGTGGGTCTGTCAAATCATCTCTTTTAAAGAAAGGTTTCAGCTCGCTTGGTAATTGAACTGCAGCCACCACGCCAGTTTTGTGAACATATATACAAGTACTAGTGATGGAATAGTCATGATGTTTGATAGCTAGAAATGAGTCCTCATATAGCTCATCATCACCCTGACGGTCATAGTACATGGTCACGTGTAGAGGATCGGCAGGAGGGGAGAATGGGAAACGAGAGAAGAACCACGGCTTCCATTGGAGCATGTTGTAGAAAAGTCCTTCATTTTCGATGGATTGTGGTTGTAAAAATCCCCAGTATATCTTAGAGTGAGGGTCTTCACCAGGTTGGCAAAGATAAGCTCTATATCCAGGCGAGCCAGAACAAACAACACTTTGTCCATTGGGCCAAGTGACCTGTAGGCCTTCTGGGTGGCAAAGTATAGTAGCTCCAGTCATTTGTAAAATGTCTCTGCCCAACAGGTTAACAGGAGTTTGTGGAGAGTGAATAGCCGGCATAGTTATTGCTTGACCAGCCAATTTGAAAGTCATTGGTTTTGTGATCCGTAGAGGTTTAGAATGTCCCATGAGTCCCGATAGGTTAATGCTCTTGTCGCTTAGGTCAGAAGGCTGAACCTTTTGGACCGTAGAGTGTGTAGCTCCAGTGTCGACGAGCATATTGATCTTACTACCACCCACCTCCACGGGTACCAGCGGTTCAGGGGTGGCGACAAGACTCATTGGGCCTCCTCAGAATTCAGCTTCGTAGTACAGCCCCTGGGGTCCCCAGGGCGCTGGACCTTGCCGTCCGTGTGGCCCTTGTCCATTGTTGTTTTGGTTTTGGCCACGACCTCTTCCATATCCAGGTTGATAACCCCCACGACGAGGGTTTTGAGGGGGTGTATTGCATTCACGGGCAAAATGTCCATTCTGTCCACAGTTATAACATGCTTCATTCTGTCCACCATAATTCACTCTCATTCCACCTCCTCCTCTGCCACGTCCTCTGCCCCTGCTCTGTCCTCTCCAGTTGTTGTTTCCAGAAAACTGGGGTTGTGGTGTCACGTATAAGACGTTTACTGGTGTTGGGGCTGGTGTGGGTGCATGAGGTGCAGGTGTTGGCTCAGCAACTGGAGTAGTGGCTACCATCTGCTTTGCGGTTCCCGCCTCTTGTTTATCTTTACGAGTTTTGGTGGCCGCACTCCTGGCATCCGCAACCTGCAGTCTCAGCAACTCCTCCTGAAGCGATACATTTTTACTGGTTTTGTCTTTCTCTTGTTGATTGTATAAATCAGCGTGGTGTCTCAAGTGGATCAGGAAAAGTTCATGATTGCCCGTCAAGCCAGGTACAGCCCTAAGTGCCGTCTGAATGGGTTGCGGTAAAGCCGCAATTACCTGCTGTAAGAACAGGCAGACTGTTTGTGGTTGTCTATACGGATGTACATGCATAGATTTAGTGTAAGCCTCAATACAGGCTTCCATAAAGGCGGTAGGACTCTGTCCTGTGACGAATGGAGTCAAGGTTGGAGGCGTTGGAGTCATTACTGGATAACGCTCTATTAAATTACGCAATATGTCATCAGCAAAGGGCGCGAAGGGTCCTTCCATATCTTCATCGTCGAGACCCAAATCGCGGAAAATAGACGTAGCTACGTGGGCGGAGGAACACTCCACCATGAGGAGCTTAATATCTGCCAGTGCCAGAGTGAGATGACTTGTGTGTGCACGCATTGTTGTGTACCATGGTGCGCCTCCCTGCGATAGTGGTGGTAACTTATCTTTTAGTAGGATCAATTCTGCGGCTGCCATGGGTTTGTACACCCGTGGCACTACCCCAGCTACTGCTGGGCCTGTTGCCAGTAGTGGGAAATTGTACTGTGTTTTACCCTTTGGCCTATCTGTCAGTGCAGCACGGAGCTGTTCAATTTTGTCTCTTTCGGCTTTTATGTTTTCATTTAGATCGTTCATTTGGGTATCTAGACTACCTTTAACCCCTTCATCTGTAGTGTGCTTCTTTTCGTTACGCAAGTACTTAAGTGTCATTTGTGATGCGTATATGGATTTGTTCAGGGCGTTAATTTGTTCTAGTAACATATCCTTGCCTGCACTGTCACTGTCCTCCTCATCCGACCACTGGGATTTGTATGTCGCCTTGGGCTTCGCGCCGGGCTGTGCTGGAGCCAAGCGTAAGTCTTCCAATTTGTCTGTTATATCCTTTAGGGCAGGGGCTGTAGCTTGTGAACATTCTTCTTTTATTTTCATCTTCAGTTCTTCCAATCCTTGCGCTTGTTGTTCCAGTGTTGCTTCCATGTCTTCCTGTGTTTTACTTACCTGCTTTGCTAATTTGTTTAACGTATCCACAATGTCTGCCCCAGCCAAGGCTTTAGCCAATTCCTCTGTTTGTTTACTCAATTTTTCTTCTCTGCTTTTGGTAAATCGAGTTGTGTAAACAAATGCTCCCGGACATCTTCAACTTGTTTTTCCGTCAGTGGTTGTGAGGGTTGTATGTCTGCATTCATAAGTCCATGTAGAGCTAAGAGTGGATATAATCCACTGCCGCCAGATGGCGCAGTGGGGCTACTTACCTGGTGCTTGCTTGTCTCTGTGTACGCCGGAGGGCGTTCTGAACTGTCCGACTTCTTATTTTTTACCCGCATGGTCGGGTAGATTATTCTTGTGCGGGCCCACATTCCAGTTAAGGTTTCAAACAGAGGGCCCAACCATTGTTGCTGTTCTTTCAGTTCCTTCTTTCTGCTTTTCAGTTCCTCTTTTTTGTGTTTATCCATTTGTCCACTTGCCAAGTCCCTTCTTATCATACTTAACTCATTTACTGCGTCCATATTCAACGGTGTAAGGTCACCGATCAATTTGGTCAGTGGCATCTGTCCTTCCGCTGGTTTCTGTGCATCCTCAAGCAATTTTCTGCACTTTCCTGTTAAATCACTCAACTTACCCTTTTTCCACCATGCCGATTGAGGCATTTTTGTCCATGCTCTCTCCAACCAAACTTCCAGTGTCTGTACTTCAGGTTTTCCCTGCGCCATGTTATCCAATTGTTACTGTGATTTACTTACCAAATTATTTTATTACTACCCCCGCTCAGGATCCTTGTCCCGCGTAACTAGTAGTAAAAGGCGTCTAAACCTATGTATATACTTACTGTAATTATTTAACTGTTACCCCCGCTCAGAATCCGTGTTCCGCGTAACTAATAACAGAGGCTTCTAAACCTGCTACTTTAATGCGGGCTCTTAGCTAGCTTAGCCCTTTAAGGTTTTACGTCAGCTCCTCAGTCTGACTTCGCTCTACCAGTAACGTTTTATTCCGCTCCCCGCGTCCGGGTTGCAAGGAGATCCTCCCGCGCGAGTCCGAGACCTTTTAAAACTCCTAACGAGTAGCGCGTAGTTCTATTTCCTTTATCACGAAGTATATACAATTATTTCACTTTTAATTTAATTTAATTTAATATCACAGATTTTAGCAATTTAAACGACACTATTACAATCCACGAGGTCAAAACGACAATATTCAAACCAATGTCAATAATCCCACATTTACTAAATTTAGAAAAATAGCCAATAGACTTACTTTGATCTCAAAAAATAATAGAGAATCAAAATAGTCTTACCTTAAGTTGTGGGCGCCCAAGGGAAAATTGACATCAGCCGTGGA